>RRZL01000080.1:5318217-5431390 GCA_006782975.1 Chlorella sp. Dachan | reverse complement strand
CCTGCCCAATCCTTTTGCTGCCTTCCTCCCGCAGGTCCCGTGAGTACCGGCGGCGCAGCCGCAGCCGCAGCGCCGACCGGCGGCGGCGCAGCCCCTCCCGCTCTCGCTCCCCCCGCCGCTCCCCCGCCCGCAGCAGGTGCGGCATCTGGTACTGCTTGGCATTTGATGGCATCGCCTGGTTGCCTGTGTGTGGGGCGGCGCTGTTTTGGCATCCTGGACTAGTCTGTGTTCCCTGCTGGCGGTGGCGCTGACACCTGCTGCCCTCCCCTCCCCCTACCCTGCCAACCCATGTGGCGAGCAGGTCTCGCAGCCCTTCCAGGTGGGTAACCGGGGCAGTCGTGCGTTATCAGCTTTACTGTCAAGTCGGCGTGCGCTGTGCCCAGCTGCCTGCTTTGGCAAACTGGCACACCGCAGTACACTAGATAGCTTCCGTGGCTGCCGCATGCACACCGCCTGCAGCAAGCTTGCTGTGGCCATCCCTCCCACCCCGCAGGTCGCCCGCCCGCTCGCCGGCGCGCAGCCGGAGCAAGAGCCGCAGCCGCAGCCGCAGCCCCTCTCGGAGCCCCAGCCGGTGGGCCTGCTGTAGGCTACGGTTTGTGGGCCGACACCTTGCACTTGCCAGCATCCTGCAGAGTCGTGTGCTGTACACCCGTCTTGCTGCTCCGCAGGCCGACTGCTCTGCTGCCCTGCTGCCCTGCTGCCCTGCTGCCTACTGCCAGCAGTTCATCAACCTTCCTGCGCTCTGCCGTGCGTTTGCTCCCCTGGTGCAGCTCCCCGAGCCGCTCCCCTCGCCGCTCCGCGTCGCCCGTGCGTGAGTAGGAGCACGGCGCACGCCGCGGCCGAGGGGCCGGCTGGTCGTGCACCACAAGCATGCGGGCTGCTAGGGGAGGGCAGCAGCCTGGCTTGGTGCAGCGGGCGTGGCGCCGCTGAAGCGGCTTGATTTTTAGTTGTTGAGTTGGCTGCGTGCGTGCGTGCACCTGGCCGACTGCATTGCTAGCATGCTCTGCGCCCAAACTTTGCGTGACCAACCTGACATGTCGTCGTTGTTGTTGTTGTTGTAATGGACTGCACCTGCCAGGGGCTGACAAGGCAGGGCTGACCAGGCAGAGTGTTCGGAGCGGGCTGCAGGCAGCGGCGGCAGCAGGCAGCGGCGGCAGCGGGCGGTGCTCTTATGCATGGGTTGCGCGGCGGTGCTCATCGTGCTGCAGGCTTTGTGTAACATTAGCTCGCAAATACCCCAAGCTCCCTGGCGCCAGCCAGCTCTCTACCCCATTGCTCGCGTCGCCCCTGGCGAGTCTGCTGCAGCGCCGGCAGCTTAATTGAGCAGCGCAGAACTTCCATGTTTGGGGGCCGCGGCAGAGGGCGCGGCCGGGGCGGGGGAGGCGGCCGGAACGGTCCGCGCCTGCCGCACAAGCTCAGCAAGGAGCTGTTTGGCGATGCAGCGAGCGGAGGAAGGGGCAGGGGCCGTGGTCAGCCGCCCCGCAAGGACCGGCGCAAGGCTGAGAGGGAGGCCAAGCGTGGCGGCGGCGGCGGCGGCGGCAGGGGCGGCGGTCGTGGTTTCAGCAGCGACAGGCAGCCCGCCCGCCCGCAGCAGCAACAGCAGCAGCAACGCAAGGTTAGCCAGCAGGAGGGGCGCCCCTCCAAGCGTCAGCGCACCAGCGGGCCTGCCCTGCCCGGCATTGCGGAAGGCAGCAAGTTTGGAGAGCTGCTGCCAGACCATCTGAAGGCGAGTGGTCCTCGTTGTATGTTTGATTTGCAGTTTACTAGCCGCTGACACACCCATATGCTGCTGCTTCTGTGCTGCTGTACCGCAGCGGGAACCGGCTGTCACTGCAGCATGCTGTGGCGCTGCAACCGTGTCTCACGTTGATGCTGAAAGTATCGCACCCCTGTTCTGACGCCCACCCCTGCAGGCAGCCGCTGGTCTGGATCCTGAGGTGGCGCTGCAACGTGACCTGGCTCGCAAGCTGGGCCTGAAGCGCGGCAAGACCCAGATGGGCGGCGAGGATGGGCTGGATGAGTTCCTAGATGGTGGGTCGTAGTTTTATTACTCGAGCTTCCTGCCGAGCTTCCTGCCTGTTTGGTGCAGGGCCTGGCAGTTGGTCTGGACCAAGATGGGCTGGGCGGTTGGTGACGGTGGCTGCGTCGCTTGCGCTGCTGCTGCTACTGCGGGGTTGCATGCGCGGAGAAGGGGAGGTGCGGCATGGAGTGAAGTTGGCGGGAGGATGGGCTGGCTGAGTTCCTGGGTTGTGAGTGCGCCTCTGGCACTGCGAGCTGCTGATTTTTTGTGACGGACAGGGTACAGCCGCACCGGCTGCGCGCGTGACGGCTGCTGTGAGACGTCTACACGTGTGCGCTGCAGAGCTGGCCTGTGCCGGTCTGCAGGCAGGGACCAGCGTGTACAGCAGCGCTGCGGCTGCTTGGTAGCCAGCCCAAAACTGCCGATGCAACTGCGGCTGCATGTGCGTCCGGGTTTTCAGGTTGCTGTTGCGTTCTCCCTCTCGCAGAACTGGGCGGCCTCGACGACCTTTTCGAGGGAGGCTCAGATGGCGCTGCTGCAGCAGACGAGCCGGCGCCACCTGGGCGGCGGGCCGGCCAGAAGCGGAAACAGCAGGCGGCGGCGGCGGCAAGCGACAGCGAGGATGAGGATGAGGAGGAGGGCTTTAGTGGCTCGGACGAAGAGGGCAGCGACGGCTTGGATGCCCTGCTGGACAGCTCCGAAGGGGAAGGGGAGGAGGAGGATGACAGCATGGCGGGCGGCAGCAGCGATGAGGGGCAGGCAGGCAGCGGCAGCGGCGGGGAGGAGGAAGAAGAGGAGGAAGGCGAGGAGGAGGAGGACAGCTTGTTAGCAGGGCTTGAGTCGGATGAAGAGGGCGGCGGCAGCGAGGGGGAGGAGGAGCGGGGGTGGAGCGGCAGCGAGGGAGACGAGGAGGCGGGGGCCTCAGATAGCGAGGCCGACGAGCAGCGGCAGCAGCAGCCAGCAGCGGCAGCGGCAGCTGCCCCCTCTGCAGCCAAGTACGTGCCGCCCGCGGCGCGGCGGGCGGCGGCGGCGGCANGGCGGCAGCGGGAGGTGCCGGCAGCGAGGCCGCCGCCCGGGTGGAGCGGCGGGTGAGGGGCCTGCTCAACCGGCTGGCCGAAGCCAACATCCAGGGCATTGTCAAGTGAGCCTGAGCCTGCAAACATTTAGTGGCATGGCCCGTAGCCAGCAGAGCATTGCCCGTTGCTGGCATGGCCCGTTGCCAGCAGGGCAACGTGTGTTCTGGTGGGTTGTTGGGTGAGCACATCAGACCAACAGGCATGTGCTGCTCAACTTGCTGACCGCTCCCCCACACCCCCTCCATCCTGCCTTACAGCGATCTGGCGTCCCTCTACAACGAGGAAGGCCGGCGCCTGGTCAGCGACGCTGTGTGCGCTGAGCTCATCGCAGCAGCGGCAGAGGGCCCCAGGGCCTCGGACCGCTTTGCGGCGGTGACGGCCACTGCGGTGGCGGGGCTGGCGGGCAGCGTTCGGTCGGCGGAAATCGTGGCCAACTTCATTGACCGGTAGGCCGCTGCTTTTGTTCTAGCTTATAAAGTTTAAGTTGGCAGTGGTTGGCGCCGGCTGAAGTGTAGCCTGCCTGTCCACACCAGTCCGCACCTGCCCACGTGCATCCAGCTGTGAGCACTGTTTGGCCTGTGAATGCACCGTGGCCGCGGGCTTCGCTTCTAACAGCGCCAGAAAAGCCTTGCCTGTCTTGTGCCGCACATACTCTGGAGACATCTTCCCTGCTCACTCCACTGCCCTGCAGCCTGGGCGCCCGGCTGGAGGCGGCAGTGGCCGCCGGCGACGGCCTGGCCTGCCACAACCTGACCATGGTGGCGGCCCATCTGTTCCTGAGCGGCGCGCTGCGCCCGGACGTCGTGCACAGCATGCTGGACACGTGGCGAGAGCGGTGAGTGAGCGGCCGGGTGAAGGCGGAGCAGAGGCTCTTGCTGACCACGACCTGGGCAGTAACTGACGAGAGTGCAGTGCCTTGGGGCTGTCTGCAGCCTGCCGAAAGCTTGCGCTTGCGTTGACTGGGCTCACGAGTTTGGCGGCAAGGCGCGAGCCGGCTGTGTCGCGCCACCTGTGCGCACCGTTTGCCCTCAGCTGCTGGGCATTCCCACCCGCCACCTGCCTGCAGGTTCACGGAAACGGACGTCAGCATGATTGTGACGCTGCTGCAGGCCTGCGGCCTCCAGCTGCGAGCAGGTGCGCTGCGGTTCTGCGGTGCGCTGTGCTGCGGTGCTGCGGCGGCTGTGCGCACATGCATGCAGCCGGCACGCTTGCCATGCAATTGCAGCACGTAGGCAACCGTCCGGTGCGTGCCGCTCACAGTGCCCCCTCTCCTGCTCACCTTTTGCAGCCGACCCGGTGGCGATGAAGGATTTCGTGGTGGCGGTGCATGCACGGGCGGCGCAGGCGGGCGGTGCAGGCCGGCTGACCAAGCGCGCCCAGATACTGCTGGAGCTGGTTGTGGATGTCAAGAACAACAGGTGGGCTGGGCAGGGCGGTTGCCTTGCTGCCTGATCAGGCTGCCACCGACGGGCAGTCGGCAAGCAGATGGTCGTACGAGCTGTTAGCACATCATCGCCAAGCGCATGTATAGCGTGCTTGCTAGCCATAACTGCTTGTTGCATCTGGGCTTCGGCTGCATGCAGAGGCTGTTTGGCGGTCGCCCACACAGCCCGCTGCCGACTCCCGCCTGGTTGCCCCCCACCAAACAGATGCTCGAAAGCAAAGCGGACAGCGGTGGTGCCGGCCCCAGCGACCGTCAAGTGGCTCTACCCCTCTCATCTTGTTGTACATTGCACTCCGCACCGCCCTGCAGGACGCGGGAGGAGGCCAAGCGCAAGGCGGTGGTGCTGGCCCCCGCCATCGCCAAGTGGCTGAAGCAGTGCGGCGCTGCGGATGCGGCGGTGGGCGGCATCAGCTGGCGCAAGGTGCTGCAGCCCGGCAAGAAGGTGAGCTGCAGGTGTAGTTGTGTCAGGTCGAGCTGGCAGGTGTGGTTGCATCGGGCCAGCAGCGGGCGCAAGGTGCTGCAGCCCGGCAAGAAGGTGAGCTGCAGGTGTAAAGTAGTGGTGTCAGGTCGAGCCGACAGGTGTGGTTGCATCGGACCAGCAGCGTGCGCAAGGTGCTGCAGCCCGGCAAGAAGGTGAGCTGTGTGCTGTGGTGCGCTGCCTTAACGACCCAAGGCAATCCAAGCTGCAATGGAGGATTTGTCTTGCATGCTTGGAGTGTTGGAGTGCACAGCAGTGCAGGGGGGTGGGCAAAGCCGCCGCAGGCCAGGCAGCGCGTCGTGTGGCATGTCATGCAGGGTGAGCACTTGCACTGGCTGACTGTGCCCACCGCTCCCTGTATTGCCTTTGCAGGGCATCTGGTGGATCCCTGAAGCAACCGACGCGCAGCCGGCCCAGCTGGGCAGCGGCGCTGCGCTGCGTGCGGCGGCGGCGGCAGCAGCAGGCGGCGGCGAGGGCGGACTGTCGGGCCCGGAGCTGCTGAAGCTTGCGGCCTCCATGCGCATGAACACAGGTGGGCTGGGTGGAGGGCTGGCTTGGTCCGTTGGGTGCCGCCAGTGTGGCAGGGTGGGGAGGCACGGCCCACTGGCGGCCATGCTTTTGGATCTGGTCAGCTGCCTGCCATAGCGCACATGAGAGCACTGGCGTGTGCACTGCGCCCCACGTGGCACACGAGCAGGGGGGCAATGCTGTGCACCAACGTCAGCAGGCTGGGGTCAGCGATCGGCTGACACATCTGCTGCGTTGCTGCCCTACTGCAGACGTGCGCCGAGCCGTGTTTTGCGTCGTCATGGGCAGCGAGGACTGTGTGGATGCCGTAGAGAAGCTGCTGCGCCTGGGGCTCAAGGGCGAGCAGGAGCGAGAGATCGTGCGCATCACAGTGGAATGCTGCCTGCAGGTGCGCCTCAGGGAGTGACGCCGGCTGTTGCCTGCCGCCACGTGGCTGTACCCACTTCGGCGCAAGCCGCACTGTTTTTGGCCTGGAACCCTGCTGCGGGCACCTGCCGCCACACGACCGCTGTTCGATGCAGGCCTCCACGTCAATCAACCACATCCCTTCACCTGTGCCCGCCCATCCACAGGAGAAGGCCTGGAACCCGTACTATGCGCACCTGCTGGCGCGGCTGTGCGGCGCGGGGAAGAGCCACAAGATGACGCTGCAGGTGCGTGGGAGGTGCGGCAGGGCATCTTGCTAGCACGCCCCTTGCTTGCAACGACAATAACACATCCCTACAGCCTGCTGCATGCTTCCAATGGCTGATTTCAATTTTTTTGCGTCCAATTGGTCGACTGCAGTTTTGCTTCTGGGACCAGCTGAAGGAGCTGGAGGGCATGGAGGTGCGGCGGCTCACCAACCTGGCGCGCCTGCTGGCCTCGGTGCTGGCTGCCACAGCGCTGCCGGCCACGATGCTCAAGGTGGGTGGCTGTCGTTGGAACCACGGGAGCTTGTTCATCTTGCTCGCAAGCCGCTGAGCAGCCTGGGCTGCTGCAAGCGCTCGTGAGCGGCTGCGCAACCTGGAGCTGCTGGAAAATCACTTCAGTTCTCAGCATCAGATCCTGGCTGCAACGTTGCGTCTGCCGCTGTCACCGCCGCAGGCGGTGGATTTTGCTGCCGCGCTGTCCCCTCGAGAAATTCTGTTTTGGCGCATCCTCTTTGAGCACTTGCTGGCGGCCTGCAAGAGTGCAGACGACTCGGCGGTGCTGTTCAAGCGGTGCGCTGCTGCCGTTGATCGGTACATGTACAGCACATGTAGATGCATGTACAGCACATGTAGATGCATGTAGCGGCTTTGCAAGCGGGTAATTAGCGAATGTGCTCGGGGTACGCTGCTGTGGGTGATCAATCGCTGTGCAGCTCAGCTGTTCAAGCAGTGTGCTGCTGAGCGGTGAGGCTGTTGAGGAATGATGGGAGCTGATCCAGTGCTGGGTGCTGATCCAGGGCTGCAGCGCACCCGGCAGTTGCTGCCTGCCGCCCACTGTGTCTGAGGGCTGCCCAACTGCGCTGCTGCCTCACCTCCGCCCCACTCCCCCCACCTGCCTTTCCTGCAGCATCTCAGCGCAGCCAGAGCTGAAGCCTCTGCGGGTGGCGCTTGCTGCCTTCCTGCGGCGCAGCGTGGGCCCCTGGCTGGCAGCCAAGCAGCCGGGGGCGGGCGGCCTGAGTGCGGAGCAGCTGGGCGAGCTGCTGCGGCGGCTGCGTGGCGCGGAACGGGCGCTGGGATCGGCGGCGGCATGAGTGGCCGCCAGCTTACTAGGATGCGGGCCTGGCCCCACAGATTCATAACCTGACTTCATGCCCGCAGCGGTGTGCTTCCCTGAGTTGATGTACAGGAGCCCCCTTGCACAGTAGACGCACAAATCGAGATGCTGGCCCCATGGTGCAGCTTTTAAGTTACACAGCGGCCAGCTGTAGCGGGGCAGTGCCAGGCAGGGTCCGGCTGCATGGACATGCAAGACCACCAGGGGCGCATCTGCTCGCTAACCGTCTGCTTGGGGCCGGACACAGGCAGCAGCGCGAAAGCTGCTTGGAGGACAGGGTGGGACAGGCAACATGCGCAGCACGTTACCTGCAGCGTCATCGGGCTTTCACTGTTGAGAGGCACAGACAGGGCGCGGTACTGCTGAGTGTGCGAAGGGGCAAATGGGCTGCCTGACACCACAGTTAAGAACAGCCAAGTGGCGGACGCCTATTGTCTACAGCCAGCATGTGAAGCACAGCTGCTGGGATATCTCTGACACTGCTGCCAGTAGTGCACTCACCTGCTGCAGGGGCACGCCAGCTGGCAGTGAGGCGCACTACCTCTGCTTGAAGCCTGTGTGGATACTGCCCAAGATGTCAGCAGCACTGCACCAGCTCGTGTGCACGTCGAGGGCACCAGGTGGCATCTGAAGGCTACTCACTGCCGTTTGATTGCACTTGCGTGCACAGGGTCGCACCGGGAGCCCGATGCACCCTGGCCCTGGGAGCCGCCCACGCCGCGGCATGGGAGGCGGGGGGCACAAGGGTGGGGCGCACAAGCGTCCTGCTTACGGCTCGCGAACGCTTTGTGTTTGTTCGCCTACCAAGATGATGAGCTGACATGCTGCTGCTACTGCTCCTGCTGCTGGGGCCCGCCGCGAGCGTGGCGGGAGCGCTGCCGGGCAGCGCCACGCGCGAGTTTATGATAGGCTCGTCCTCTAGGTACCTTGTCACACAAACGCCGCTATCGGGAGGCGTGCCGCTGGCAAGCCCCCAGACGCCCACGGCGGAAAGCTGCGCCCAAGCCTGCCTGGACGCTGCCAAGTGCGGTTGGTTCTCGGCAGAATGCACCGCCGACGGGGTAAGCGCGCCTGCGAGTATGGGTTTTGTCTGCCAGTGCTGCCTGATACTCGGTGGTCGTTCAGCNACCACCGCCGCTCCCCCGCTGCTGCGCATCGACAACCCTACCCGCCTGCAGGCCTGCCTCTGCGACCTCTTTACTCCCAACTGCACCTTGGCGCCGCTCGTAAGCGAGGAGGCACAGGCGGCAGGCAGCACAGTCACTTCAGGTGCGCGCATATGCAAGCGCAACGCTGGGTGGCGCTCTCCCGCTCAGCCTGCCATGCACCCTTGCACGCCCCCGGGGCCCGCTGCTGTGGGGTACCTTGTACTTGTCTCTTAGCAGTCTCCTTTGGATCGTTTTTCCCTAACCACCTGCACCCCAGCCCACCCGACATGCCGCACACGCGCCTCCCTGCACCCACCCAACCGGAGTGCAGGCGTGCCGCTGCGCTATGAGCTTCCCGACCTCGACATTTTTGCCGCCGAGGATGGCCGGGCGGTGCTGGATGCCGAGCTGCCCGAGTGCCCGGGCTCAGTGCTGCCCGGCGCCTGCGCATTCAATGTGGTGGTGGACGCCACAGCGGCGTGCGCACGGATGGCCGAGTGCGAGGGCATCAACATGTATTGGAAGGGTGCGCCAACAAAAACATTGGTATAATGCAGCGCTAGCCTGCGCTGCCAGGAGTTGGGTGCGGTGCAGCGGTGGCTGGCCGCAGCCAAATGTGGCGGCAGGCAGCGGGGTGTGCAGCTTGCCCACACAGCGTGCACCCGCTGCCTTGCCTTTCTGCTGCGTGCCCGCTGTCGACGCTGCACACGTGCGCCTCCCCCCGCTGCGCTGCACACAGGCCTGGACGGCTGCGGTTCCACGCTTCTGGTGCTGGTGGGCGAGGGACTGGCTGACAACAACAGCTTTGTGTCGCCATTCGTGTCATCCTTGACCAAAATGTACGAGCCCCAGGCCATTCTGCTGACCTCAGAGGAAGGCACAGTGACGCCCCCCACCGACGCCGAGGCAGCGGCTGCGGCGGCTAGCGGGGACCTGGATACCGCCTGGCTGGGCTGCATCGTGGCGGCCAATGCCGTCATGGCCGGCACATTTGTGCAGGTGGGGGGCGGAAGAGGGAGGGACAATGCATTGGTAGGCGGAAGGGGACAGTGCCTACCGTGGCACGCCTGCATTGTGCCACAACTGGAGCCCTGCCTTGCGAGGCATTCAGGCCCGCCAAGGGCAGAGCCCTGCCCGTGTGCCGCTGATGTTGCTGTAAGACTGAGCAGCCTCCCTGCGCCTCTGCCTGCTTCTGCCCACTCCCAGCTGCTGGAGACGCCGTCTGCAATGGCGTGCTGCCGCGCCTGCCGCGCCCAGGGTGCCAGCAAGGCCAACGTGTGGAACTGGTGTGGCAGCCCAGGGGGGTGCACCTACACAGATGGCGAGCGGGAAGTATACTTGAAGGCGGGGCAGTGCGAGCTGCGCTACAACCTGGGAACCAGCACGGCGATGGGTAAGGCAGTGGTCGCAGGGTGTTGTTCCTGCCCGGGTTGCCCATCAATGGTGGGCACTTGTGAGCGTGCGCACATCTGCAAAGCAGGCTCAGCGTGCGTTGCGCGGCGGGTGCGCGGAGGGCGCTGTGCCGGCTTGCACAGCTGTCTCTGCTGAGCCCGGCCGCTGCGGCTCCCCCTGCTTACGTGTGCTGAGCCGTACCTGCTGCCGCGTTCCAAACACAGGTGGATTCCCGCTCAATGTGGTCGCCAAGGGCCCCCAGGTAAAGTGTAATGTTGTGTGCCGGGCAGGCCTACCTGCCGGTTGGGGGGTAAGCGATAGCACTGCCACCGCACCCAGCTATATGCCTCGTTCGGGGCCTGCCGCTGATCACAGAGGCAACAGAGCACGCCTGCTGTTTCCTGATCTACCCCCACAGGTGTCCGTCACGGGCGGTGCCCCAGTTGCAGTTGTGGCCCAGCCGCTGCCTGGCTATGAGGCACTGCTTGGCCTCTCCACATACCCAACCGTCGGCAGCTTCAGATGCCCAGAGAGCATCAGGTGCGCAGATGGGTAGTGAGACCCCCCCCAGTTGCACCGGAATGGCGGTGCAGCATGGTGGCTGGGAGCATGGCAGCAAGCCCCGGCCCCATGGCTACGCCTTGCCGCAAACCAGTGCCCGGCATGCCGCCTCATCGGCACACCCGTCACACCCGCCCAACCACCCCCTTGTATGCCTACAGGCCACAAGCAAGCGATTGCTTGCTGCAAGGCTCCCTGCAGCAGCTCGGGGCGGCCTGCGACAGCATCCCGCAGTGCGTGGCTCTTCGCGTGAAGCCAGGCAAGCTCCTCTTTGGCACTTTGGGTGTGGGTTGCCATCTGTGTTGAGCATGCGCACACAGCCCGGCGCTGCATGTAAGCCTGACGTGATGGCGAAGTGCCACTCACCGCTTTGTCGTCTTCGCAGGCTGGATGGGCCTGCCCGAGCCGCAGACCATTGCCATTGCAAAGAATGAAACATTTGCAGACGCGCAGCAGCTCAACCCCAACTCCATTGTGTACGGTAGGTGGCCGGCCAGCTGCCACTGCTGTTACAGTGCTCATGGTACCATGAACACTGCATGGGCACGTGTGCCCAGCTGCCACTGCTGTTGCGCGTCCCAGTATGCCCAGCTGGTTGGGGAGTTGGAGCGCAAACAGATGCCGAGGCTGGCGGAAGCCGCCGTCGCGGCCAGCTGAACGCTTCCCTTCCATTCTGCACAGTGGCGCTGCCCAACCGCCTGACCCACCAGACCCCTTGCCCACCCTGCCCCGCCTGCACAGTCAACAACACTCGGCTGGAGCTGCAATCAAGCGGCAACGGAGGCAACGCAACGGCGAGCCAGCCCAGCAGCAGCAGCAGCAGCCTGAGCAGTGGTGCCATCGCCGGCATTGCAGTGGGTGCCGCCGTGGTGGCGCTCGTGGCTGCAGCCGGCGGCTGGGCGCTGCTGCGCCGGCGGCAGCAGCGCCACCGCACTGGAAGCGGCGACGTGTCTGCCGGCGATGAAGGCGGCAAGGCAGACAAAGGCAGCGGGCCAGTGGAACAGCTGCCCTCCTGGGGCTCCTCCCTGCCCACGCCGGCGGGAAGCGCACGCGGCGACTCGTCAGGTGCCGCTACTGCCACCGGCGGCAGCGGCGCGGCGGCGCAGCCATTGAGCGGCGGCAGCGCCTGCCATGTCGAGCGCAACTTCCAGCTGCGCCCCTCCACAGCTGCCAGCCCTTTTGCAATCATGGCCTCGCGCGCCGCGTCGGGTGCCGTTGGCACGGGATCCTCGCCGCCCATGCCCGCCAGCCCGTTTCTCTCGGCTGGGAACTCCTATGCGCACGACACCCCACTGACCAGCTCCCACCAGTCCGGCATTGTCGCCCGCAGCAACGTTCTGGGCGGCATTTCCTCCCACAGCGGTGCAAGTGGCCCGCCGAGCGGCACCTTCCACAGTCCTGGGGAGCTGAGCGGGGGCCTGGCCTCCCTGGCCGCCATCCCCGCCGCCGCTGCGGCCAGATCCGGTGGCAGCTCAACCGGCACCCCATCCGGCAGCGGCAGCGTAAGCCGGATACTGCCTGAGCTGGAGGCGCATGTCGCAGCGGTAAGCTCCTTGGTTTGCTGGCTGGCGGGGTTGTTGCCAGCTGGTGGGGCTGTTGCCAGCCTTTGGGCAAGGCACATGGTCTGCTGTGTGCCGGCCAGGCAGCGTGGGGTTGCCACGCTGCGGTGAGGGGTACAATGCCTGCCAGGCAGCTGGCGTTCACACAGCAACTTGCAGCAACTTGAAGTGGCGCAGGCTGATGCTGGCCCAGCATTAGGGGGGGGTCACAGGGCGGCCCCCCATGCAGGGGGGGTGATGGCATAGACCGAGCCCCCTGCTCCCACTCCCCTCCCCCTCAGATGGATGCCGGCACGAGCGTGGGCAACGTGCTTGCGGGGCGCGGCGCTGCGGTTGGCGGAGAGTTGCTGACAGAGCTGTCCATCCTGGCGCCCGCCAGCCTGCCAGCGGCGCTGCGAGACGTGCTGGTTGACATAAGCGAGCTGCAGCCGCTGCGCTGGCCCAACGGGGCGCTGCAGGAGCTGGGCACAGGGGCAAGGTGGGCGGCGGGGCAGGGCTGGTCGGGTGCAAGTTGCGGGAGCACTGTGTGCCGCCCGTATTGGCTATGATGATGCCCGCCCTGGCGGGTTGTTGTTGCTCGATTGCCTTATTGACTGCCCTGGAGTGGCCCAACACCACCAGACTTTCCCTGTCTCCCACTCCCCACATTTCCCAATCTCACACGCTCCTCCACGCCTGTCCACATGCTTGCAGCGCCACCGTGTACAAGGTCCTGTTCAGAGGGGAGGCCGTGGCGGCCAAGGCAAGCGGCTGCTGTCAAGGTTCTTGCTAGTGGGACTTGTGCCAAGCGGCTGCTGCTATGAGCAGCGTGCACAGCATGCAGCGCTCATGCCACCGGGCAGTTGCGCATGCGCCTGCTGGTCTGGCACTGCGCAGCTGTGGCGCTCTCATCCAACCCCCACACTCCCCTTCCCCCAACCTCCCCCAACCCTTTGCCCTCCATAGGAGATGGAGGTTGGGCGGGACCCGGCCTGCCAGCGCGCATTCTGCGCCGAAGCGGAGCGCCTGCACGTGCTGCGGCACGCGCACCTGGTGCAGCTGTACGGCGTGTGCCTGTCGGGCAGCAAGGTGAGGATTCGTCCCGCCGGGCGGCACCTGCCAGGTGCCTCCTTACGCAGTGCGTAAGCACAGGGTCCCGCCGTTTGCTGCTTATTGGCGGCGGGCATGCCTTGCTCTGCAGCTCGGCGCTGCGGGGACTGTCGCCCAAGCCACTACCACTATCTCACGATCCCCTTGCCCATCACTGCCTAAGCTGCTGGACGCAGGGCATTCTTGTTCTGGAGCTCCACCAGGGGCTGGCTAGTCATTTCACCCTGCCGACTCGTACATGCACGCTCAAGGGCGCCCGCTCTGCTTGCCGCCGCAGGGCATCCTGATTCTGGAGTTCCTCGCCGGCCGCGACCTGCACTCGGCGCTGGGTGTGACGAAGCAGGGCGGGCGGGGCGGGCGCCTGTTTGGCTGGTACGCGCGCGGCAAGCAGGTGGCGCTGGATGTGGCCAAGGTGGGTGGCATGGGTTTCTGTGGGGCTGGGGCTACGGTCCGGTTGCCTCTGAGTGCCGTGCCTGTGCATGCCCACCAACCGCTGGACAGCAGGGTGCGGATTCTGTAGGACAGCGCGCCAGAGCAGGCTTTCCAACCAACTAATCATCGCGTTGCCCCTCTGCAACGCATGCAGGCCCTGAACTATCTTCACAGCTGCTCCGTCGTGCACCTCGACATCAAGAGCAGCAACGTGAGGGCATGGGGTGCTTGCCGCAGTGTCTGGGTTCGGGGCCGCTGCTGTGGGTCAGGACCGTCGCTGTTCCAACTCGTGGCTGCTCCAGTGTGACCATGCAATGGCGTGCTCGGCCCTTGCAACTGAGCAGCCCATCTTCCCTTGCAACCCCTCCACTTCCCTGCAGGTCTTGCTGACCGGCACAGGCACAGCCAAGGCAAACATGTGGTTCTGGGGCAGTTGTGGTTAAGCTTACCGCAGGGCAGCTCGTGCGCAGAGCAGCACGGCGGGGATGATCGCCAGACCTGCCTGCCCAAGCGCAGTCCCCCTGTCCCTGCACTGAGCCCCTCGCTGCCCTCAATGCCTGCCCCGCAGCTTGGTGACGTGGGCTTGGCGCGCTTGCAGCAGGGCACCGCCCTCTCTCGCTCCCACCCAGTTGTGGGAACCTTTGACTGTGAGGAAATGGGATTTTGGGGGCGCCTGCTGCTGCGTGCTGCGCACCACGGCAGCAGCGGTGCGGCTGCACGCACTGCGCACTGCACGCTGCACACTGCAGGTGTGCCCAACGAACGTTGAGAAAATTGTTGCAGCCATGCGCCTGGCCACCTCGAGTACTCCATGTGCTCGTTCCAATCCTACACAACAAACCTGCCCCTCCCCCACAGACATGGCGCCCGAGATGATCACCCACAGTCGCTGCACGCTGGCAGGTGCGTGGCGGCAAGTGCAGGCGTGCAGCTGCACATAACAAAGCAGGGCACTGTGAGCAGACACACACGGTGGCCTGGCATGCACAAGTAGCAGCAGACTGCCTTCCTCGCTGCGCCTGCTCCCTCATGTTCGTGCTGACGCAACAAATCAACCAATATCCCCAACTGTTTCTCCAGTGGACATTTTTTCGATGGGCGTGCTCCTGTGCGAGATTTGCACGGGTGCGTTGGGGCACTGAGTTCAGCTGTCGAATGGCTAGTGGCGTCTGAGTGCCGGTTTGCATGCCCGGCTGAGCCAGCTCCCCATGCAGTTGGACTGCAGGCCCGCCGGGGCGCCTTGCTGACTTGAGTGGGCGCATGTGGCAATCGACACGCTGCACCAACCAGCTGCCATGCCTCATTGCTATGTGCAGGCGAGCGACCGCGACGGGGCGACATGCGGCTGCCCCGCGTTCCGGAGGAGTGCCCACAGGTGCGCACAGTGTCGACCACTGCTTGGGCTCCCATGCATGCCTCCCAGTGTGCCATATGCAACAGACATGTTCCCCTTGTTGTGACCTTCTGCACCCTTCATACCCTGCAGGAGGTGGCCGATCTTATCTCACAGTGCATGGCGCTGGAGCCCAGCGAGCGCCCCACAGCCCAGAAGCTGATGCAGAGGCTGCAGCAGCTGCAGAATCCGGGGGCGCAGCAGCCTGGGACGCCGGGCATGCAGCAGCATCTGACTCCTGGCCCCAGCAGCAAAGGCACCGGCTCTTCAGCTGCGGACGAAACTCTTGAACCGCAGGCGCCACACACTTCGGCCTTCCAAACCGACCAGTGACCCTCTCTGCCATCTGTTGCTATGCTCCGTCACGAGACATCCACGCTCATGCTCTCACACTCTCACTATCACCACAATGCCTGTCGCCTCGCGCACCTTACGCAACTCATAACAAGTTTCCCGATCTGAGTTCTGAGTTTCCCGATCGCATGCCGCACTGCACATGCAGTGCGCTGTCACACAGCGCGCTGTTCTGCCGTTATCCAACTCCCCATTGCAATGCGGTTTTTTTATTCCGGCTGTCCAGCTCATCTCCTGCCTGGCATGCTCCCACACTCGTCAACCGCTGATTCGTGCACGTTTGGAGTACTTGCAAGCCCAAACAACAACAAAGCAGCCGGCCATATGCTTACGCGGGCAGCAGAACCAAGCGAGCCCACGTTAAATGGCAGGGAGTTGGGTTGCTCACACCATGCGGGAAGGGATGAGCAGAATGGGCAGGCACCCAGCACAAATGCAGGTATGCAGGTCAAGCCTACACGCGCAGCAACAACAGCAACCATTGTCACTGAAAGTCGGCCGGCCGGCACTCGCGCTTGTGCTGCGGCCAGTGGGCTGCTTGGCACTCGCGGGAGCAGTAGCGCACGGCGCGGCAGCAGGCGCAGGCGCGCAAGCCCACTGCTTGCTTGCCGCAGCCAGCGCACTCGGAGAAGCAGCGGCTTGCCGACAGCCTAGCAGCAGAGCGCGCTGAGAAGCAGCGGCTTGCCGACAGCCTGTCGCAGGAGCAGTCTACCCATGGGGCTGCCAAGCAGCAGCTGCGGGAGCAAGCGGAGCAGGACAGGGCAGCAGCACGAGCCTGGCTGGACAACGTCAACAATCTGCGGCAGCTGCCGCTCCTGGTTCAGCTGGCGGAGACCGACATCAGCAACTGGTCGCGGTCTGAGGCCCAGGCAGCCCTGCTCTCGGGCTTCAACGTGCTCATCCTGCAGCGGCCCAACCCCGGGCCCCCCATCACCGAGCCGCCGTGCGGCAAGGGCGACATCAACAAGGCGGTGGCGGCGGTGCACCCGGACAAGGCAAGGCAGGCGGGGGCACCCCCCTTTGTGGTGGAGCTCTTCACCCGCGCGTCAGCCACCGTCATTGTGGCGTCGAAGCGGGTGCAGGGCGGCGGAGACTGACGCGCCGTGCTGTTGCTTCTGCTTGCGTTCAACAAATTCTTTGTGCACACCGTCAATATTGCTTCTGCTTGCGACAGTTCTTCGTACTATATTCTTCCTTCGTGACTCACCTCCTTCTCCACCATCCTCTTGTACATACCAACCATTGTGTGATGCAGCACTTGTGGCCACTGATTTTGTCGCTGCTACTGTTACATGGCGCCACGACAAGTGACTAAGTCATGACAAACTGCTGTGGGCGGGTCGCTTGTGTGCATTGCAGCCTCACGCCTCAAGCGGGCGGCGGCGCCACGGCCACCGCGGTAGCTGCCTCTGGGTGCGCAGCCGCCAACTGGCGCCGCCAGTCGGCCACCGCCGCCACTCGGTCGCCCGTTCCCCACACTGCCGAGTAAACTGCAGCCATGGGTGCCAGGCCTGCAGCCTGTAGGGTGCCCTGCACTGCGGGGCCGTGCATGCCGCCCACAAGCGCGGCCAGCAGGGAGGCCACCGCTGGGTCTGACAAGGTGCCTGGGGCCTTGGCTGCGGCCACCACTCCCGCCAGGCTGCGCGCGCTCTCTGCGGGTGTGGCGGCAAGTGAGGGGGCAGGGGTATCAGCAAGCCTGAGAGACGCAGGCTGTGGGTGGGGATAGACAACAGAGCACGTCTCAGGCAGAGCTCAAGCGGCAGTTTGCACATGCCATTCAACACACACCACCAGCAGCCAAGTTGCAAAAAGCGCACCTGTCATGCGGCACTGGCCCATGCGGAACACCAGCTGCTCAGCCAGCGCCGGCGGGAGCAGGTGGGCAGACCGGACCAGCACGCCCAGCGCTGAGCGTGCAGCATCTGTGGAAGGAAGGTAGGGAGCGTGGAAGTGCTTGGGGCGGCCGCGGCCGCAGGGTCGGCATGTGCCTTACACCGTCCAATTGCAGAGCATTCCAAAGCAGCACAGAGGCAGCGATACAGAGCAGTCATTCATCGGCCGGCGGCCTCACCTTCATGCCCCGCCTCTGCGGCTGCCTCAGCAAACCGCAGCCCCAGCTCCGCCACTGCCGCCAGGCGCTGCCGCTCCGCCGCACCCACAAACGCTTCACCGCCGCCACCGCCTGCCGCCGCAGCAGCCGCAGCGCCACTGCCCGCCTCTGCCTCCTCCCCCTCCCAGGGCGCTGCCGCTGCTTCGGCTGCCGCCAGGCTGGCCACGGTGCCAGGCTCGCCAGGGCCAGCCGCCAGCGGTGCTTCCCAATCCACAGGGTCAGCCGCCGCCGCCTCTGCCGCCGCCGCCTCGTCGTCACTGCTGTCGCCGCCGGTTCCATTGGTGTCCGCCGCCGCCGCCGCTGCCGCCGCCGCCGCTGCTGCCACTGCGCTGGGTGACTCCAGGCCTTCCACATAGCTGGCATCAGGGTTGCGCGCATGGGCGTCCAGCATGGCGGCAACAGCGGCCGCCTGCTGGCTGCCGTCGGCGTTGAGTGACAGGCCTGCGCAGGGGTGGGAAAAAGGGCAGGATGCTGAGTGCAGCAGCAAGTATACATGGCTGGGCAGGGGTGCTCACAGAGAGCAGTGCAAACTCCCCTGGATGTTGCTAATTGAACTGCCCCACGCGAGCGAGACGCATTGTAGAGCGCATCCGTTTAAAACTGCAGCCAGTTGCACGCAGGCAAATGGCCAAACCTGTGATGCGGTTGGCGTCCAGCGGGCTGCCGCCTGCGCCGCCGCCGTCGGCAAACAGCTGCAATGGGGCTTGGATGGCAGCTTGCTAAGCTTTGCAACGTTCGCTGCTACAATGAAACCTTCCTTCCTGCAACCATGGGGCTCGTCTTTAACTAGACCCACTGCATCAGCCAACAAGTATGCCTTGCGGGTCCGCTCTCCCGCTAGCCCCACCTGCGGCAGCGAGACTTGTCGCTCATTCCCAATGTCTGGAAGCGATGAATCATCACCTGCCGGGCACAATCGAACACACAAACAACCTCATCCTACCAACACACAAACAGCCCCACCCCCACCTGCAGCAGCGACTTGTCGCTCACGCCCAGCGCCAGCGCCTGGAAGCAGCGTGCCGCACGGTCCCAGTTGCCGCTCCTGCGTAAGGTTGGGGGCAAGCCACTTTGATGCTCAACAGGCCGGGGCAGGTCGCCGGCCCCCAGCTGCAGGCAAGCTATGACGCCAACTTGCAGGGATGCCATCAATGCCGGCACTTCCTCACCTGATGCTCAGCGCCATCTCAGCGGTGGGTGTCAGGCCGTGCAGCGCCAGCGCCTCGCGCACGCCCTCCTGCAGGGGTGATCAATCGGATGATGAATCGGATGCAGCGCTGTGCCGGGCGTTCAGCGGGTTGGGCATGCAACTTTCGACTGCGCCTCGATCTAAGATGCGCCTCACGTGAGGCTTGCCAGGCCGGCCTACTTGACCAACCCTGGTTCTAGCGGCGCCTCCCTGGGGGCCAATGGTTGTCAGGGCGCAGACAGCAAGCAGCGTGCAAGAACAGGCACTGCAGCAGCGTGCGGCAACAGGCACAGAAGCAGCCCACCTGGGGGCTCATGGCTGCCAGGAAGCGGGCCACCTCATCATGGAAGCCAGCAGCCAGGCCTGCAAGACCAGAGGACCAGAGCAGGGCGTCATTGATGAATTGGAATTGATGCCTGATGCGTTGTGGACGAATGCGTCAGCAAAGGCGGGGGGCATTGTCAGCCAGCCACACAGCAGTCAAGCAGCAACCGCGCAGCAGGCACAGCGAGCAGGGGCACAGCCAGGCCTGCGTCGTTCGGCACATGTGCAGGCCCATTAAGGGGCTTGTCCTGGACCTGCGGCCGGTGCTAGAAGCCATCCAGTCCAGTGCATACCATTGCCAGCAAACCCGCAGTTGACCCACCTCGCTCCGCAATCGTCCTGGCAGTGCTAATCTCGCCCCGGGCCGCCAGGCACCGCAGGCGCAGGCCCGGGTGGCGCAGGGACACAAGGAAGGGGCGGCCCAGGCAGTCGGCCAGCCAGAGGTAGGAGTGGCGCACGCCTGCACAACAAGGGAGAGAGGGAGTGTCGTCTGGCGCACACACCAGGGATAGGCAAACATCCAGCCGCAGGTAGCAGTGGCGCGCGATTGGCCCTGGCGGCCGCATCTGCTGGCCAGCAATTCACAGCTGACCAGCCACCCCGGCTGCCCGGTTCACCCACTCACCTGCAAGCGTGATGGGCCCCGGTGGCCGCATCTGCTCCGGCGGCAGCGGCGTGGCCTCCGCCCCGGGGCTCGTCTTGCCGTCCACACCGCCCTGGAAGGACGCCAGCTGCAGATAGGAGAGACAGATGAACGGGAACCATCGTGATCAGTGACAGAGCCGCGAGGCACCAGAGCATGGCACGTTCCGCTGTAGGCTTCACCCCAGAGGAATGCCGGCTGCACCAACGGCGCACACAGCGGTAGCCAACGCGCAGTGCAGCCCTGCCCTCCCCCAGCCACGCAGGAGGCGTGCATGGGGATGGGAGACACTCTTCCGGGCACGCAGCACTGCCCCACCAGGGCCCCTTGCCTGGACTTCCTGCACAAAGCTGGTCACCGGGTCGGCGAAGGCCACGTGCACAGAGGTGGGCGTGGACACATACAGCTGCCGGCTCTGCCACAGGCCTGCGGGCAGGGTTGGTGGCAAGGTAGGCGGGCAGTGGGCGGCAATCTCAACCGCACGGGCTGCACCGGATGGATAGCGCCGCTGCAAACTGATGGCATGCTCCCCCTTGCACAGAGCTAACAGAGGCAGCTGCGGACCCTCGCACAGCTCAGCGTCTGCTTGCCACACTTTCCGCCGCGCACAGCGATGCAAAGCTTTCCAAGGCTGGACGCCGCAATACCAAGACAGCAACCATACCCACCCGCCACGCTGTCGGCCGCAGACAGGGAGGCGAAGCGCTCAAAGGCTGGGCGCGTGCGGCACAGCTCGATGCTGTGCTCGTAGGCCAGGGCCACCTGGGTGCACTCTGGCTCCCAGCTGCGCAGAGGGTGGCAGCAGCATGTTAGAACGCTCTGTGTTCAGGCTCTTCCACTCCACCCCCAGACACTCCGGCTCCCAGCTGCGCACAGGGTGGGCACTCGTGGCAGTTGTGCAGACAGGGCAGCAGCTGAGGCTGGGTTCACTCATTGCACACCACCGAAGCACACGGGATCTCTGCCTCTGCCACCCCCGGCAAAAAGCAACTATCGCACACGACCCAAGCTCCGGTGCCACTCGAAGCAAGCTAGCCATGATAAACAAGGCATCAGTAGCCTCGCACCTAACCCAGACAGGCTCCGGCAGCTCTGGACCGACCGGCGCAAAGTTCTTCCAGCTCACAAACTGCATCGCCCGGCCTGCCAGGTCCGGAGCGGGGGCGCGGGTGGCAGCACGGCGGTGACAGTGTGACGCAGCAAGTCAGCAGGGAGCAACAGGGGGTGTATGGGTGTGACCGCAACAGGTGCATACGTCCAGCAGGCACAGCCCAGGCGGTTCAAAGTTACAACAAACACAGCCCACAAGAGAATATATGTACCTGTGCCGCTGGCGTGCGGCTTGTTCAGCACGACTCCCAGCAGGCCGCCGCCGTGCAGCAGCACGGGCTGCTCGCCGCCCAGCCGCACCTCGTGCGTCACAATGTGCTGCAGTTCGAGGGATTGTGGCGCACATTAAAGCCGGCGCATAGAAGCCCAGCTCAGCGGCTGAGAGCAGCGCAGCAGCACATGGCGTGGTGCATGACGCATTCAAACTCCCACCAGGCGACACATTGCCTGGCTGCCTGGCTTCGGTTCATCATGTCCTTACGTGTGGCCACCCGCGCTGGCCATCTGTTGCATTTCTGGCTGCCCGCCCCCTCGCTGACCACATGCACCCCACTGTGGCGGAACAGAGCTAGCGCTGCAAACCAAAACCAGTAAATAAACGGCCTCCCCACCTGGCTGCCCGCCTCCTCGTTCACCATGTGCACCTCCACAGTGGTAGAGCGCGCCGCCGCTCGCAGCGCCTCTGCCTCTGCAGCCGCCTCCTCTGCCTGCGCACCCGGGGCGGCGGGCAGCGTATACGATAAGCAGCAGCAGCATATACGATGAAGCGGCGGCTCGGCTGCGCCACGCTTGCCCGCCAACATCATCGCTGAGCCTGCTGGCGGCTGCAACCCTATTGCACGTATGCTGCATGACAGCCGTCTGGGCCAGGTACCCGTCAGCCACCACCTGCCACGTCCCCATCCTCACACACCCACCGCTGCGGCGGCCTTGGCCTTGCTGCCGCCAAAGAAGCCCTTCTTCTTCTTGGGTGCGGCCGTGGGGATGTTGGGCACCGAGATGACGGCGTACAGTGGCGCCACGCTGCTCCACACCACGTTGTTGCCGGACCCTGCAATTCGCAACACGGAAGGGTGGTAAATCGGAACACTGCAAATGACAGAAATGACTGCAAACAGCATGGTGTTCAACACCACGTTGTTGCAGGGGGTCTGCAGAGCAGGCGGTCAGGTGGTAAGCCGTGAAGCTCCTGGCAGTCCCACAGGACCACAAGGAGGCTGTGACTGGTGGGGATCCTCGATGTTTCACCCAACACCCACCTCGGTCCACCACCTCCCAGGCGCCAGTGGGCGCCAGGCTGCACAAAGGGTCAGCCCGCAGCTGCAGCCAAGCCAGCTACGACTGCTCCCCGTCCGTAGCCTACAGCATTGGCACCCACCTCGGTCCACCACCTCCCAGGCGCCAGTGGGCGCCAGGCTGTACACAGCATACGCCCGCAGCTGCGGCCAGACAGCCGAGATGGAGCGGCCGGAGGCGGAGCACGCCAGCACGGGGCGGCCGGGGTGGTCCAGGGCGGCAATGGCCTCCCGAGGGCTGGAGGCCAGGCTGCAGGACGCAAGAGCGCAAGCCAGGAGCGTGATGTGAGAAACGTCCACGTTGCGAGACCTACCGATGCGGCTTGCACGGCAGGTGGAGTCCAGCGCAAGCGCCGTGAAGCACGGCGGCAGGCACCTCAAGCGCGCACCTGACCACACTCTTGGCGGCGCCCTCCGCCTTGCTGCTGTCCATGCGCAGGGCGGTGGACCAGAGGCGGCCGCTGGATGCCAGCACGTACGTCAGGCCCTGCGATTGGGCAACACGTGAACACGCGAACATTGGTCGAATGTGCCTGACCTACCAGGCTGCTTCTCCTCCCAGCCGCATTTCGGCAGCCAGCCCACAGTCGGGCAAGCAACAGCACGCGGCCGCCTGAACTGTCCCAGCAACCCCGCCCCAACCCCCAATGCACGCACGTGCCTGTGCGCCCTTGCTGCCAGGCCCAGCCGCCCGCCAGCCCCCCTTGGCCCTTGCCGTCAGCCCCACGTCCCAGCATGCATGCGCAACACCCACAGACAACCTGCCCACCTGCGCGCCCTTGCTGCCCGGCTCGCTGGCCCGCCGGTCCCCTTCCTTGTTCTGCTGCATCAGCGCCTCCAGAGTCACCACCTGGCAGGGAACACAGAAGGAGCCATGCACCCAGTCAGAGGTCGACATTGAACAGCACCAGGCGTGTGCTGCTGCATCAGCGCCTCCAGGGTCACCACCCTGGCAGGGAAGACAGGAGGAGCCATGAACCCAGTCAGAGCAGCGCAAGGTTGACGATTGAACAGCACCAGGGCTGTGCTGCTGCAGCAGCGCCCCAGCGGCATCGCCTCTCAAATTGGGTGCAAGCAAGCAGGGCGGGGCAGGGCAGCAAGCACAGCGGCGGCCCTGCCCACCTGGGCGGGCAGCGCCACAACCGGTGGCCGCTCGTTGGTGTCGAAGCTGAGCAGCACCGCGCCGGTGTTGGTGGCGGCTGCCACCAGGTGCGGCCTGCGGGGTAGGAAACAATCGGGAGTGCGGTTAGCAATGTGGGCACTCTGGGCGTCTGTATTGCTCACGCCTTCTGCTCGTTTTCGTGCGAATTGACGGCAACCCCAAGCATTGGGTGCAATGGTCGCGACAAACACCCGGCCGCCGCCACCCCCTGCCGCACCGTGTGGGGTGCACAGCCAGGTGGTACACCTTGGGCACTTTTTTCTGGCCGGGGTCAATCTTGCCCTGCAGCACAGGTGCAACCCAACAACGGCTCAAGCGTGCAAGCAGCTGGTGGCACACGAACTGCACTGCAACTGCATCGGGACCCTGGACACCACACCTGCTGCCAATCGCTGTCGAGGCAACGGCTCACACGCCAGGGTGCTTCGGCTCCCCATGGCCCCCATACTGCCTGCTGCAAGGCAGCTTCACCGCAAGCATCCAGAGGCAGACGCCTACAGCAACCGCCCAACAGGCCCAAGCTCACATCCAGGGCAATGTAGCGCTCCATAGCCCCGGTGGCAGGGTCCAGCCCCAGGACCAGCGGCGCGTCGCCTGTGCAGAGAAGGCGCACGACACACATGCACGTGAACACGGGTTGGGTGCCTGATGAACAAAGCGCCACCGCGGCAGCCAGGCCAAACATCAGCCCTTTGCCATGCCATCATGCCCCACTGAACCTTGCCCACCACACAGTGGCCACCTGCCGGGAGACTTGCAAAATGCCAGGGCCGTGCCGCCAGCAGTTGGTGTCAACCCTCCCTCAGTCACAAGCCACAAGCAGAAGCCGGAACAGCCCACCCCCCGCACACACACCTGTGGCCAGCAGCAGGGAGGGGTGCAGGCCCAGGCCCGTGCCTCCCCAGGGCGCCCAGCCGATAGAGTGGCACACCGCCTTTTG
Organism: Chlorella sp. Dachan; assembly: GCA_006782975.1. NCBI lineage: Eukaryota > Viridiplantae > Chlorophyta > Trebouxiophyceae > Chlorellales > Chlorellaceae > Chlorella > Chlorella sp. Dachan. Next base: position 5,407,397 of record RRZL01000080.1, on the reverse strand, counting down.
GAGCGGCTGCGCCTTGGCAAACGGCTTCCAGGAGCCAACCTCCCACATGTGCACCTTGCGGTCTTCGCCTGCAAGCGACAACGGGCCGGGGCCCGGAAGGGCGGCGGTAATGGCATTGCTGCGCAAGTGCTCCGGCTGTACCGCATAGGCCACCTCACAGCGTTGCCCAGCGCCCCCAGGCGCCTCACGCCTGGTGTGCCTGCTGGCCCACCGACCGCCGCACTTCCAGCTGCACCCCGCATGCAGCATCAGTGCCACCTGGCACCCGCAACTGCAGTGCCCTATTTGCAGCGGCAGAGGCGCACCGGTGGTGGCCAGGCGGGGCACAGGCGCCTCAGGCCGCTCAGTGTAGCAAAGGAAGTAGGTCATGGCCTGCAGGTGGTAGGACAGATGCACGTGTTTTGCTGGAAGCAACGGGGTGCCAGGTGGCACTTGCAACAGCCATTCAACAAGGAATGCAACTTGCAACCCGGTGCGTCCATCCTCCGGGTGCCAGCCGCAGCTAAAGTCTGACCAACACCTCCATCGTGCGCCTTCCAGGAGTGCATGGCCGCGAAACGCAGGCTATGCCCAGACACAGCCGGCACAAACACTCACCGACACGCCTCCATCGTGCGCCTTCCAGGAGTGCTTGGCCGCCATTTCACGGTCGGGGCCGCGGGTGGCTGTGCGCGAGGGGTCCCACACTGCGGGCAGGGCATTGGAGTGGCGGGAGAGGCGGGCACACCAGTGTGCGAGGGGTCCAACCACACTTCGGGCAGGGCATTGGAGTGGCCGGCGACACATGTCACGGCATTGCGGTCCAGGACCTGCTGCCTCAGCATACTAGGTCAACTGGTGTGCAAGCATCCATGACATCCCACAACAGTGTGGCTGTGTCCGAGTATCTGCAGCACAAACCGTGCACCACCGGCACTGGTGCCGTCAGTAACCCCTGGCTGCATGTTCCCCAGCTCTGTCCAAACAAACAGACACTCCAAGCTGCACCCACCCGCAATGGTGCCATCAGCGCTGGCGGTGAGCAGCATATCTGGGCCGCCCGGCGTCTCGCTGGCCAGCGGCAGCATGGCAGTAATCGCCTTGCCGTGCGCACCGCTGCAACATAAATGAGCGAGGGGTAGAGCAGATGCAGTGAGCACTCATGCCAACTAGTCGCCAGTGAGCCTGTGCCACTTGGCACAGCAAGTCGATTAGGGCACAGTCACACCTGCCTGCTGCACGGCAGTGCGCACCTGAGCTTGGCACGGACGGCTATTAGCAATGCAAAAAGCAGCGGCGAGGAGCATAGCAGACACTGCGCTGGCAGTGTTTGTCTGTTGTACAGCACAGCAGTGCGCACCTGAGCTTGGCATACACAGTCATGGTGTCTGGGCTGATGAGGAAGGTGGCCCCGCCAGACGTGCCCACAGCCATCACCGGCAGCAGCTCCGGCTGCAAGGGAACACAGCGGACCGCCCTTAGGCAGCACGGCAGGTGATACCCGCTCAAGCGATTACCTCCACCAAACCGCATCTTCAGGCATGTGAACTGCAGCCCGGATGCCGTGACCCTGCCGCACTGATGCCACGTCCTGATGCACTAATGCCATGACCCTGCCGCACTGATGCCACGTCCTGATGCACTAATGCCATGACCCTGCTGCTCCCCTTCTGCAGACAGCAAGCGCTTCCCGCCTGACGCGGCTGTGCGCACCTGCCCGCCTGCTCCGCCCGCCGGCGTGCCGCTGGTGCCATACCCCGCCAGGGTGGGCAAGTTGAGCAGCAGGAATGCCAGGGCAGTGGGGGCCTTGGACTCGAAGCAGGCTGAGCGAGAGAAGTCGCGCGAATCCGCAGAGGCCAGGTCGTGCATCACCACCTGCAGTATGGAAGCAATGCCAACAGATGGCTGCGGTGACAGAAACAATGCCAACAGATCCCTGCAGTGACAACAGCAATGCCAACAGACGCCTGCAGCAACAAAGGCAATGTCAACGGGTGCATGCCAGAGCAGTGCTGGCGACTCGTGCGAAAAGGCGCGGGTGTTCATGCAACAGTTGAGAGTGACCCTGGGCCTGCCCAGGCTGCCCAAGCACCGACCTTGTTCTCGCAGGCCATCACCAGCCAGCGCTTGCCCTGCAGGCCCTTGTACTTCCCTGCAGCAGCAGCAGCCACAGGAGGAGGGTGAGCTTTGTACGAGCATGTCAGCACAACAGCAACATTGCATGTGGGCATGTGCAAGTGCCCTCTACAGCGGCAGCAGCACGCCACATGAGTAGCCTGTCGCAGCACCTGCAGCATGCAGCAACTGTCATGCGCGCCACCCAAGCACATGCGAAGGCATGGCGGCGGCAGCGGCGGCAGCAGCAGCAGCAGAGGCAGCAGCAGCAGCATGGCAAATAAACCGCAGAAACATGCCGGAAGTCGCACGCACCCAGGTACGGCACCGTGCGGTCGTCATATGCGCCATACTGCAGCCAGTGCTGGCGCGCCACCTGCCAGAATGCGGTGTCCATATCCAGGAACCTGGCAGCCGGTCGCAGTGAGGAGTGATGCATGCTGTGAAGCGCAGTGTGGACATGGCGCGCACACGCGGCGGCACGCCAGCATGGACCGTGCACACTAGGCGCCTGCAGCGAGACGGCTGCTCGTCATGCTGAATGGCACCCCAAGACCCCAGCTGCTGACAGATGTGGGCACCATCAGCAGATCGCACTTGATGTCGCGGACCAGGCCCGAGGCGGTGCCCTTGGCCGTCAGATTGGCCTCCGCCATCGCCGCCGCACTGTGAGGGGGTGGCAAGCGGCCGGGTTCAGCAGCGGCCATGGCGGGGATGCAGCACACATGGGCAAGGTCACGAAAAGGCGGTCAAGATGTATTGATCTACTCCACAAGCACCCAACAGCATGCGCGGCCGCCTCGGAGGCGGGCAGACGAGCGACGAGCGCGGCAGCAGGCGGCACCTGGCGGAGAGGCCGGCGGCCGCTGCGCCGCGGTCGGCGCGCTGCCGCAGGGCCACCTCCTGCAGCGCCGCCTCATCTGCACCACCCAGCTGCGCATCATACAGCAGCTGCGGGGCGGGGAACGGAGGGCAGGGGCAGTGCCGGCTGAGTGCCAGCGGCAGGCAGAAGCGGTGGCGGCAGGCGGCACCGCTCAGGGGCCTCTGGCGCCCCGATCAGCGCGATCACGCACCTCGTCCGACTCGTAGTTCCACACGCTGACGCTGCTGTTGCGGTCCACGAAGCAGAGCCAGGGCTGCACGGGGTGGAACTCGACGCGGTCCACCTTGTCGGCCGTGGAGCGCACGGCCTGCACCTGCAGCAGCTCCGGGGCCCCAGCGAAGGCCAGGGCCCTCGGGCTGGGCTCCGCCGCGGCCATAGGAGCGCGCCTGGCCCTTAAAGGGCTCAGCGAGTGTGATCGGGGGTGATCTGAGATCGATGGCAACGTGCCCAGTTTGCGGGAGGCGGAATGGGGGACATGGCGGCGGCGCCCGCGTGGCGGCAGCTTGACGCGACGACCGCATTTGCAATTTCTTACTTACTGGTGGCCTGATTACATTGGGTCACAGTCAGTCAGTCAGTCCGTCAGCAGCGGCATCTGGTCGCTGCCCTACAGCCGTCACTTCCTGCCGGTGCACAACCGCTCCGGTGCGCAGCAGGTGGTGCCGCCGCTGGCGCATGTTGGCGCCATGTTGCCTGGGGCACTGCCACCAGGATGCCGGGCTGCTGCGTGGCGGCCTGCGGCTGAGCCAGCAGCTGCATGGCGGCCCGCGCCACGGCGGTGCCGCCGTTAATGCTGCCAATAGGCCCCCGCTCCGCCGCTGCGGTGGCTGCCCCGCTGTCGTGGGCAGCTCCTGCTGAGCCGTTCCAGTCCCGCTGGCGCCCGCAGCACCGGTGCCGCCGCCCGCAATGGGGCAGAGCAGCTGCTGCCAGGCTCTTGCGCACGCTAGGGGTAATTGCCCAGTCCCCCCGGGCCCTGGAGGTCCCGCTAAAAAAAAGGCACTGCGGGGGCGAGGAAGCCGATACCAGTGAGAAGCTCAGGGACTGTGTGCCAGGCAGCACAGCAGGGCGAGGCCGGCGTGACACAGGAGGGGCAGGACAGGGCCCGGCCCTCCAGCAGCTTGCACCGACAGCACCGACGCCGCTGGGCTGAGCTCCCAGGCTGCCATTTCAAGCTGATCCACTGGAGTGATCCAAATGCCTGCTGCACAGGCGCAGCGCCTGCAACCCGCCAGCCCGCACCTGCTCGAGCCGGCTGTGGCAGGCGGCGGAGCGGTCGATGGTGGGCGGCAAGTCCTCGGGCAGCCCCTCGGGCAGGAATGGCTGCACCTCCAGATATGGCAGCTTCAGCGGCGGGTATGGGTGCCCCTGCTCCAGGGCTTGCAGCCACAGATTGAGGACCAGCTCCCACTGCTCGTGCCAAGCGGCCATGGCCTGCAGCGAGGCTGCGTGCCGCCGGGACACGCACGGGCAGTCGGGGCAGCATCCCCAGTCTGGGCGCTGCAGCAGCAAGCCTGCATTGTACCGACACCACTGGCTGGGCCTGCAGGGTCGCAGTGGCAGTGCCATGGGGTGAGGAGAGCGCTGCAGGCGCAGCGAGTGGCGAGGCGGCCCAGCCTGCGCCGTAGGGCGCCCAACGCGGGCGGCGGCGGAGCGGCAGCTCTGCAGGCCCCAACGGCTGCCCCACCTGCACAGTCTGTATGGTGAGCCGCACCACCCTCTTCCGAAGCTCCAGGAGCTTGGCCTCGTCCCGCTTCCCCGCAGGCTTGGCCTGCTCGTCATTCTTGGCTTTCACGGCTCGGCACAGGGCCTCGCGGTGCTCAGGGGTGCCGGGGGCGGGCTCAAAGCCCAGCCACTCGGTCAGGACCTGCAGGAACCCCATCGCTGTGGGAGGGCCCTCCAGCCCTCCCACAGCCTGTTGGGCGGCCTGGTGGCGTGTTTGGGTGGCTGTGGGCAGCCGCAACTGCTAGAGGCGCATCTACTCCGCGGCGGCCGACGGCGGTGGCGCCACAGCGGCAGCAGGCGGGTGGAATGGAACGCCGGCGCTCCCGCGGTGCATGCTTGCCGGCGCATCTCAGGCTTGGCCAGGGCATCAAATGGTGCCTGTGCTACCTATCACCCTACCAATGGCGCCAGTCATTGGCACCTGCAGCTCCCGATCGGCACCCATGGCGCCTAAAGTTTCTGCGGCCCGGCATGCCTGCACCTGCAACCCGGCCTGCACCGCCTCTCACAACTGAGCCAGCAGTATGCCAATGTTGAACCACCACCGACAAGGGAGTGCTCGGCAGGGCATGCACGGCTCCCAAGATGCCGCCGCTTGCAGTCAGATCGCCGCGCGTCGGGCGCCGCGCATCAGCGCTGCATGGGCCTGGGAGCCCACTGTTTGGTGCCTGGCACAGAGCCTGGCCCTCCACACTCGCCCCAAGCAGAAGCAGAACAAGGACCTGTGCTATGGCCGCCAGGAGGATTGCAGCTCTGGCTCGTGGGGCACCTGGGGCACCCGCAGCTCAGGGCCCTCCAGGTGCGCCTGTGGAGCCTGCCAGGGGCCTGCCAGGGCCCTCGGCCTGGCCGTTTGTGAGCTTGCCTCCTCCCAATCTCTTCTTTTTCTTTATTTTAGCTCTCCTCCCGCGCTCTGCGCTCGAGAGAGCAGACACTGCGCTCGCGTGTGCCTTGGAATGGCCGTGGGCTTGTCACAGGGGTGGCTGGCCGCGTTCCTGACGTTCCTGACCCGCCGCCGCCGCCGCTCGCAGCGGACGCCAACGTCTTCACCTCCTACTGGCCGCTCATCGCGCTCCTTGGCGCATTGGCGGCGGTGATGATCCTGTTTGAACCACCGGCCATGATCATGTGGGCGGGCACTGCGGTGGGCAACGTGGTGGCGCTGCTGGCCGCCCGCCTGCTGCTGCAGGCGCGGGCCGGCCACCCCTCCAGCTGCTGGCTGCCTGCGTCGTGCTGGTTTCAGCGGCGGCGGCCTGGTTTGTCTGGCCCTGCTCGGGCTGGAGGGCTGCGATGGCTGCCGCGCCACTGGGCTGCGCAGGCAAGCGACTGGTCATGCGCTGCCGCGGCCTGTGGCGCTGTCTCCGCATGCCAGGCAATCAAGGGGCAGGCAGCTGATGCTGACTAGCCTGCCCGCTGCTTCGCCGTGGTGCAGGCTTGGCGTGCATGTGTGCCGGCCTGAGCAGCCCGCCGCGCGGCCGGCATGTCGCCGTGCGGCTGAGCCAGGCAGCCTTCCTAACCACCGTGCTGTACGCCAGCCTTGTGGTGGCCGACCGCCGGGCAGGCTGCGCTGCGCATGTGGAGCTCACCATGCCGGCAGTGCTCGTCACCAATGTAGCAGCCGCCATGGTAGCCACCAGCACCCCCTTTGCCGTTGTGGCCAGGATTTTCCTGCCGGGGGCCATCTACGACAACGTGCGCATCCGGGGTGTCCTGTCGGGTGAGCTTTGGGGCTGGAGGCCACCGCTTGTGTAGGGTTGCAGCTGGAGCGGCAAGGGTAGGGTTGCAGCTGGAGCGGCAAGGGTGGGGTTGCAGCTGGAGCGGCAAGGGTGGGGTTGCGGCTGGAGCGGCAAGGGGGGGCTGCAGATGGAGCGGCAAGGATGCTCCTGCCCGCAGCGGCATCAGTGGACCGTGCACGCGACTTCCCTCTTGTGCCCTCTCTCAGCTGGCGCCACTCCATGCACCTGCCTTGCAGACCGGCTGCTGCAGCCGGGCCAGGACGGGGTGCACTACGCACGCCTGGCCGTTGCAGGTACGCCGCCAAACCAACAGGGGAGGCACTGCAGCGGTTGATGCATGTTGTGGGCTGGCACGTTGGGGAGGACGTGGGGCGTCTTCAACGGACAGGACTGCGGCTGCACACCAAGCCTGGACAGCCCGCCCTTGACATTGCAGCTGACGTACCTGCTGCTGCCGTCTGCGCGCTGCTCCTGCAGTTGTCGTCGCTCTGCTGACCGTGCTTGGATGGCTGTGCACGCCTATTGCCGAGGCGGGCCAGGCGCCTTGACCGGCCGGCCTTGCTGGATGGAGGCGCCCAGCTGCCCGCCGTTTCAGGCCCAGCCCCCTGATGCAGGCAGCGGCTGGCGCATAGTTTGATTCTCCCCGCTGCTTTGTTTCGCTGCATCTTTGCTGCTGGCATGCACCAGTTGCCTGGCCTGATCCGCCCTTGATAGCCTTGACAGACCAGTAGCATATTAACCTCACTGCCAAACTGCCAAACACTCAGCTCAGAGACAGCGCGCCTGACAGCAACAACAGCGGCGGCGGCGGCGCGGCGGCGGGCAGGCACAAAGGGAACCGTTGTGATGCAAGCCTACCGAAGGCCGGTGTTGCAATTGCGCTAAGCTGCACCTGCAGCCGCATGAAGCCAGTTCAGGGGCACATGCAAGCGGCGGCGCAGTTGCTGGTCAGGCCCGCGATGCCGCCGTCGCCGCTTCAATCACTCACCCCCTGCTGCCGTGCTGACCATGCCAGATCATTGCTCAGCGCCTGTCCCTCCGCAAGGTATGCAGGCTGGTGCATGGAATGCACCTGAGCCAGTGGCCGGCAGCAGCGGCTCAGGCTGCAGCAGCGCAGCGCGCCGTGGGGCACGCTGGCAGAGGCGGGCCAGGCGCTGCCACCGCAGCCCATTGCTCCACAAATGCACTCACGTGGCGGGCGAGCTCCACAGGCCCAAGCGCTGGCAGCCAGGAGAGCGACGGGCATGCGCGCATTGGGCCGGTGCGGCCCAGCAGCCCTGCTGTTTTGCTGGCAGTACATCCTGGGACGGCTCGGTGCAATCACAGAGTCCACTCCAGCATCAGCTGGGCGTCAGACGCAAGCTGCTATTGCACACATCTCCGCACGTTGCCGCCCGACGACGGCGGCGGTGCCAGGCGGCAGTGCTTAGCCGGGAGAAACTTTTAGCTCCTCCGGCGCCTCCACGGACTTAATCACGAGTTGCAACCGATACGCGGGAGGCTGTTGGGCCTCCGGTCGGCGGTCGCAGCTGCTGCCCGCGGGGGATGCACTCGCGACCCATGTTGTGACGTGCCCTCTGGCCTCACTGGGCAGCAACTCTGTTCAATCAATCATCCGCTAGCAAGTTCAAACAGAGGCGCGCCGGCTCGGACTCCCTCGCTTGTTTGTCGCTGGTGAGCTTGCAGCGCCCCCTGCGACTTCGTTGAATGCGATCTGGTTGCCTTGAACGCAGGGACGACTGGGGTGGCCCTGACACAGCGAGTGCCGATGGGCCCCCGCTGGCCCCTGCGTGCCGCTCTTCTGCGCTCCTGCCTGCTGCGAATGCTGATGCTTTGGAACCGCCGCACTGGGCGCTCCCGCTGCACTAATGCCTCGGGTCCCCTCCAGCGCCGGCGGCCGGCGGCGGCACAGCGGTGCCGGGGTGCACCAGGGAGGGTCGTACATCTCCTGCGTCTCCACTTCTAGGTGCTGGCCGCCCCACCGCCCACCCCCTGGAAGCCTGCCAATCCATTATGCAGACGCCTTCTCGCCCGCCCGCCCACTCGCCTGCCGATGAAGAGGGCACCGCCTGCGGTGCTCGCGGCGCTGCTGCTGCTGGCGGCGTGCGCCCCCAGCGCGCTCGCGCAGAGCGACAGCTGTCTCGCGTATGAGCCCAACTGCGCCCCAGGCAAGCATCTTTTCCGCTGCAAGCCCAGCCGGCCGCTGGTGTGGGGGCGGCTGGGGGGTGGGGTAGGCCACCCCGGCACACCCCTGGGGGTTGGAGGGGCAAGCAGGCGTGTGGGGATGCAGGGCAGCGTGCCATACACGCATGTGGGTGGTGGGAGGCTCCCCTGGCTGGCATGAAGATGGTGATTGGGTACAGCACCGCTCCACACCACAAAGAACGAACGACAGGCTCCACTCATGCTGCAACCAGCGCCCGACTCAACCGAGCTGCATGCCGTTGCCCTGCAGGCGCATGCAATGTTGATGCACCTGAGTTCTGTGACATGTGCAAGACGGTCGGCAGCGTGCAGTGGGTGTTTGGCGACGACGGTTTGGTGAGGCATGCGCGCATGGCTGCACCTGCCGCCACCCTGCTCTCCGCTGCTGCTGCTGCTGCTGCTGCAGCAGCGCTGCCCGTGGTGCTCGGCAGCTTTACTGCATGCTTTGTGTTTTCACTGGGTCGATGCCTGAACCAGTGCACAACATGATCATGTGTGCTTACCTGCCAGCTGTGCTGCTTGCTTCCCCGTTGCCAGCCTCATGCCGCGCCCTGTTGCCTGCAGTGCCCACTCGCCAGCTGCGCCCACTCGCCAGCTGCGCCCCTGCCCCTTGCAGTGCCGCGCACCCCTCTGTACTGACAATTGGGAGCTCGGCTGCCAGACCTGCAAGGACACAAAGCCGATGGAATGCGAGACGTGCCTGGATCCGGGCGCAAAGGTGGATGCCACCGGCGCGGTGAGTATCTGTGTTAACCATCAGCAAAGGGAGGCTGCACGCGCTAGGTTTGTACCAAATGTGAGGCTGGTGCCGGTTGGCCGCTGACCGGGAGCTCCAGCCCAGGCTGCCAAACCTCCCATTCTCCGTACCATTTTTTGCCGCAGTGCGTGAGTGTCAATGATTGCACCGCCGACCCCACCCAAGGCTGCGCCACTTGTGCCACCGACAACGTGTGGAATTGCGCAACCTGCACGGAGCCGGGCTATGTGGTGGACGACACCGGCAGGGTGAGAGCCTGGTTCGGTTGGCTAAACTTGGTCGAGAACAAGGTGCAGCTTGGGTATGGGTATGGTTGCTCTTTCATAGGGGACTGGCGCGGCAGCTGTTGTGCAGGGGCAGATGTGTCGGCGGGGTGGAGTGTGCTGCCCAGGCCTTGTTGCCGGGCCACCCAGCTCACCGCACATGGCGATGTCATTGTCACCATCCCACCCTGCGCTGCCTGCACTGCAGTGCACGGCACCCACAGCGTCAAACGCCTGACCGACACAAGCGCAGGGACCGCAATGCTCACTTTCCTGCCTGCCATTCCGTTTGTTTGCTGCAGTGTGTGGCGCCCAGCATCAACTGCCTGACCGACGCGAGCAAGGGCTGCGCCACCTGCTCTGACTCTGAGCCTATGAAGTGCGCAACCTGCGAAAACCCAACTTATGTCGTGAACGCCGCCGGCACGGTGGGTGGGCAGTCCCCCGCTTTGGCCGCGTGTTGCATTTGACGTGTGCTGCTTGGGCGTTTCACATGGCTGGCATACGATGCATGCGGTTTACACTACCGGCCAGACAGAGCGCCCCTTGCCCAGTTGCCCCAATGTGCGCGCCTCACACCCAAAGCCCCAGCCTCCTTGGGATACGCTTGCAGTGTGAGCCGCCCGCCCCGGTGGTCACTTGCCTGACCGACGCGAAGAAGGGGTGCCGCACGTGCCAAGCGGCTCCCGATGAGCTTAAGTGCGCCACGTGCCTGAATGCCGCCTATGTGATCAACGCGGCAGGCGTGGTAAGCAGCGCAGCGGCAGCATTGCGGGTGTGCCGAGTTGCATTGCGGCATGCCGTCTTCATGCTTGCCATGATTGCCATGCAGGTCCAGCTATACACATGGCTGGCTGACCATGCATTGGAGCTCTCAGTTGTGCATGCCACGACCGCTGCTGCCCCCGCCTCTTTGCTCTGCAGTGTGTGGCTCCGCCGCCGCCCGCGGTGACGTGCCTGAACGACACAGCTAAGGGCTGCGCCACCTGCCAGGCTGCGCCCAACCAGCTGTTCTGCGCCACTTGCGCCACTGCCGGCTGGATCGTCAACACCGCCGGCTCGGTAAGACTTTGCAGGCTTGCATGCTTGGCTGGATTGCAGCTGCTTGCGACACAGCCAAAGCTGCGATTACCTGGGCCCTTGTTACAGGATGGTTGCACCGCCGGTTTTGGCGCAGACCCTGCCGAACGCCTCACCCCCTCCCTCGCTCGGCCACAACTGCTGCAGTGCGAGGCGCCCACCCCGGTGGTGGACTGCAAGAGCGACCCTGCAAAGGGGTGCGCCACGTGCCAGGCCGCGCCCAACGCCCTGAAGTGTGCCACCTGCATCACTGCGGGATACCTTGTCAATGACGCTGGCGTGGTGAGCAGGGGTGCTTGGGCATCCATGACGGGTGGGCGCCAGAAACCGCTGCCGAGGCACAAGTGGAATCGGTTGTCGCCGGTTGCGCGGCCTAGCCTTGGCAGCGGTGCACCACCTGAGCGGCACGAACCAATGCCGAGCGAGCCGTGCTGCACACCAATCCCTTCCAACTCCCAAAAACCTGCTGCCTGCAGTGCGCGCTGCCCGCCGTCGACGACTGCATGGGTGACGCTGCCAAGGGGTGCGCCACGTGCCAGGCCGCGCCCAACCAGCTCAAGTGTGCGACGTGCGCAACCGCTGGATGGGTCGTGAACGCCGCTGGCGTGGTGAGCAGGAGCTAGGGAATTTCAGCTTTGCATGAGTGCAGGAGTGCAGGTTGCAGTGCACTGAGTTGCGCACTGGCTCGCCCACCGCCTTCAAGCATCCACTCCAGTTGCCTGATGTAAACCCACCCACCCACCCAAACAACCGCCCGCCTGATGTCAACCCACTCCGCCCACCATCCGTGCAGTGCGTGGCCGCCAGCGGCGGTGTGGCCTGCCCCCGCCGCAGCTACGGGTGGCGCCGGCGGCGCGACCCTTACGCAAAATGCGCGCTGTGCAACGCAGAGGGCGCCTGCGTCAGCTGCCGGGACCCTAACTGGGTGGTGGATGCCGTGAGCGGCAAGTGCCGCTCCAAGACGTGCTTGGAGCGTGACCCGATGTGCACCTCATGCAAGGGCTGGCGCCGCGGCTGCTCGGCCTGCAAGGCTGGCTATGTGGTCGACTGGCGCACCAAGCGGGTGAGAGGAGCGGGTAGTTAGATCGTTGGGGAGTGAGAGCGTTTTGGGCAGGGGCAACTTGGTGGGCAGGGCCGGATATGTGGAGGACTGGTGCAGAAAGTGGGGTGGGGCAGTGGAGGGTTGGGGCCGGGGGCAGCAAGCAATGGTGGGCCGGGCTTGCACATTGCTTTTGGGTGCTGCCGTCCCAATGTCGGCTGGTGGGATGGTGTGGAGCCTGACGGCAGCAGCAGGAGTAGCAGCAGCAGCAGCAGCAGCAGCAGGAGCTGCAGCAGCCACCGCAGCAGCAGCAGCAACAGCAGCCCGGCCAGCAGCAGCTGTCCACCCTCCAACCCACCACAGCTGCTGACTCGCTTGTCCGCCCACCGCCCTTGCAGTGCGTGGCGGCGGGGTCGGTGCCCACCCCGTGCACCACCACCGACACCAACTGCCTCCAGTGCAACTGGAACAACCAGTGCACCAAGTGCAAGGGCTGGGACATGTACGTGGATCCCACCACCAAGAAGGTAAGGCTCCTGCTCGGAGGGGATGTTGTTCTGGTTGACCATGCCGGATTCACAGCCCTGGTGGCGCGGCTGAGGCGGTGCAAGGCAGGCGACCGTCTGAGCTCCACCTGCCCAGCTGCCTTCGCAAGCCACCCCCTCACTATGTGCGTTGTCTCAAGCTGTCCCTCGCCAACCGCACACCCCTGCGCAGTGCATGGCCCGTACCACTAACTCCTGCCTGACAAGCGGCACCAACTGCCAGAGCTGGTGAGTCACAAGGCGCCGAGCTGAGCTTGTAGTGCAGCAGGACGCCACTGCATCGCCACTGGTAGCAGCCCGCTCGCCATCGGCCGGTGTTCCAAAGCTGGACAGCCACGTCTCCCTGAGGGCGCGCTGCGTCTGACACTTCATGCCCCTGTCCTTGCCACCCAACTCCACCCCACCCCATCTCACCCCATCCCTGCCCCCACCCTATCCCATCCCCGCCCCCGTAGCAACTGGTGGAACCCCAGCGTGTGCGGCCAGTGCAAGTCTGGATTCACCCTCCAAAACAGCAAGGCAAGCAAGCACGCGTGGGCGCTGCATGCGTTGCACACACACAGCCCAGCGTGCTGCGCTGCAGCAGGGCGCACTGCCGCTCAGCCCATTGGGATAGGCAGCAGGCCAAGTGTCTGCCCAACCATCACAACCTGCCGGGGGCGCATACTGCTGCCCAGCGCACTCACACGACCCCTCTGCAAATCGTGCCGTCTCACCCCCGCTGCAGTGCGTGGCCCGTAACACGGCTGCATGCCTGGCCGCCGACGCCAACTGCCAGACCTGGTGAGGGCTGGGTGCAGTGCACGGCCAAATGGGTTTCAAGACCGCAACGTTGCGGCTGCAGCTCTTCCGCGTGGGGCCTAATTGTCAAGCCGTCATAGTCTCTAAACATGCACCGCTCTGTGCTCTCGTGCGCGCAGCAACTACTGGTGGCCGAATGTGTGCGGCCAGTGCAAGTCTGGATTCACCCTCCAAAACAGCAAGGCAAGCAAGCACGCGTGGGCGCTGCATGCGTTGCACACACACAGCCCAGCGTGCTGCGCTGCAGCAGGGCGCACTGCCGCTCAGCCCATTGGGATAGGCAGCAGGCCAAGTGTCTGCCCAACCATCACAACCTGCCGGGGGCGCATACTGCTGCCCAGCGCACTCACACGACCCCTCTGCAAATCGTGCCGTCTCACCCCCGCTGCAGTGCGTGGCCCGTAACACGGCTGCATGCCTGGCCGCCGACGCCAACTGCCAGACCTGGTGAGGGCTGGGTGCAGTGCACGGCCAAATGGGTTTCAAGACCGCAACGTTGCGGCTGCAGCTCTTCCGCGTGGGGCCTAGTTGTCAAGCCGTCATAGTCTCTAAACATGCACCGCTCTGTGCTCTCGTGCGCGCAGCAACTACTGGTGGCCGAATGTGTGCGGCCAGTGCAAGGCTGGCTACACGCTCCGAAACTACAAGGCAAGCCCCTGCGGCGCGGCGAGCCTGCTTTGCATGGTTGCACTCGCTGGTTGCACTCGCGAGTTCTTGCGCAAGTTTCTTCTGCAAGAACCTGTTGCGTTGGCTGCCTCCCGGCAAGGAAGGCCGCAAGACTTGCAGCTGTCTGTGAGCAGCGGCAGGCGCATGTATCTTCTAAACCCGCTGCACCGTGCGCCCATCCTGCTTGTGCAGTGCCAGGCCACTAACACCTCGAACAGCGGCAGCTCCTCCTGGTGGGGCCGCACGTCTGGGCGAACCAGCTCCCGCAGCAACGTCCAGTCTACCTACAACTGGTGGAACCGCGGCTAGATGCCAACCGCCCCGCTGCGTTGCCTGAGCAAGCGTTGGATTAAAGTGGCGGCAGCCCTGCTGAGGCACATCCATCAGCAAGGTCCAGGGGCAGCTGCAACAAGCTGCACATTTCTAGCCGGCTCAGCTCAGCTGTGGCCTCCGCCACCCCTTGCGGCGGCAGCAGGCGCCTCTCCTGGGCGGACCCGCTGCCAGGAACAAACGAACAGTAGTCAAGCGGCAAACACCTGTGCGAACACCAGCGGGGGCCACTGGCTGCGGCCGAAATGCCGGCCAGTGGCGCCCTTCAAGGGCCGTTGAGTGTCTCTGCTCTGCATAAACCCACCCATCGAGCGTCACGGTACCCATATTATGCACTGCGTCCTGCAATTTTCCCATTTGACGGCCGGCTGTCTGCTGTGCTGCTCTGCTGCGCCCACAGTGGCCTGCGGCGTACGTACCCTTTCTGCATTAGTCGACTGCTGCTGGCATCCCTCCCCTACCTCCCCCATGCATCACCACTTGATTCGTTTGTGTTGCATTGGCAACAACAATGCCTCGAAACAAGTTCCCACATACCTTGAGCCACTCGCTTGGCACCGTTGTGTTTAAATCCGCTTGCCGACGAGAATGCCATGGGAAGACGGTGCATCCCCCGAGCGCTGTCACCACAGAGGCACAACTTCCTGACGATGAGGGCCGTAGCTGTTATATAGCAGTTGCAGAGGCAAATACACATGCAGAAGCACCACACACGTGCTGCAGCCCGACAGGCCCGCTGCCGGCGCGGCGGTGGCGGCGGGGCTTTCCTCAGGACCGGCAGCCGGCGGGCGCCGTTTGCATCGCTTGCCGCTACCGCCAGTAGCTGTTGCAGCACATCCCAACAGCCAGCAAGCCTTTGTGCAGGGAGAGCGAGTCTGTTTGCGCGGCTCCCAGCCTCCCGCGTGCGGCTGAGCGGGCCACCATGCCCGTCGGCGGAAAGCTGATGCTCAAAGGCGGCCTGCAAGTGAAGGTGCGCCCGAGCGGCGGCGGCGGCGGTGGGGCAGCAGCCCGTCTGGGAGCTGGGGGCTGCTGATTGAGCCGGCCCTGCAGGCTGTCGCCTGGATAGCTTGGATGCAGATCTGCAGCACAGCAGTTTAAGGCACTGCGTTTGCTTGCCCCAACAGAGAGGCGCGGTGCCCGGCCCGCCGCGTCCCGCTGCCGCCGCCCGCTCCTTTCAGCCGCCGGCTCGGCTGCCTGTCAACAGCCCCACACGTCCCCCTCCCTGCAGGCCACGGGGGTGGAGAAGAAGAAGAAAAAGAAGAAGGCGAAGAAGGAGGGGGAGGAGATGACGGAAGAGGACAAGAAGATGCAGGAGGAGGCCCGTGAGCGCTCTTCCTGTGCTTGCTGCCGACAGCTCCAGCCCCAGCAGCAGGAGGGACATGTTGGTTGCAAAGCAAAGCAAAGCAAAGAGCAGTGTTCTTGCTGTGTTTGCTGCCGACGTGTTGGTTGCAAAGCAAAGAGCATTCGTTCATGCCGTGCTTGCTGCCGACGTGTTGGTTGCAAAGCTGGGCGTGCCGACCAGCGGCTGAAATTGCACCGACCGCTGCTGTTGTGACGTTTGGTGTGTGCCGTTGTGACGTTTGGTGAGCGCGTGATCCTTGCGTTTCTGCAGCAGATGCGCGACAGCAGAGCGTTGTTGCGGCAGGCCTGGGGCCACCGCAGATTCGGAGCAAGCTGCTGCTCGCCCAATACACACTAATCTTCTCAACGGATCGTCGCTGCACTTGCCGCAGTCAAAGCGGCGGGCATTAGCGTCATGGGCGGCGGCACCTACGAGCAGGAGTTTGCGGCTGAGATGGCGCGGGCAAAAGAGGGCAAGGCCAAGTCCACGCCCTGGGGCAGCGGCTACGGCAGGGCGCCCGAAATCCTGCACGGTGCGGCTGCAATGGGGTGTGCCATGCAACTGGGTGTGCCATGCAACTGGGTGTGCCATGGCCGTGCATTGTGTGGTTGGGTGGGTCAGCCAGGCCGACGCCCCGGGGGCAACGGCTATGGCAAGGCGCCCGAGAAAGACTGCACTGGTGGGTGGGTGGTGGGCGGGTCGTGCGCTCACTTCCTTCCGGCTGCGGCTCGTGCACCTTGCCCATGTGCGCGGTGTTGCACTCTGCGGAGCTTGGCGAATGCTTTTCTGCTGGCTGCTGTTCGCGGCAGCATGGCCTCACGAGAGGGTGAGGGCACCACGGCAGAAGAGCTGGCAGCCACCCTTTCTGATCGCTGCTGCTGCCCCACCATACCTCTGCTTGACTGCGCTTGCAGGCTGCACCAAGAAGGCGAATGGCAAAACGCCTGCAAGCATAGTTACACAAGCCGGTAACAGCAGCTGCGTTTGTTCCTCCCCCCTCCCGCAGGCTACACCAAAAAGGTGAAGGGCAAGACGGCAGAGGAGCGGCTGGACATGCGGGCGGCCATGAAGGCAAGCAATCGGTTTTATGTGGCACCTGAGTGTTTCATGCGCATTGCGCCGCTGTGCTGCAAGCGGGTCAAGGCTGCCGGCTATGCGTTGATTTTCCAGCGCTGAGCTGTCGCGCTGCGTTCGCCGCCGTCCTGCACCCGCCCGTTTGGCGGGTTCCCCTCCTGTGCCCCCATGCGCCATGTGTTTGGGACCCACTCCCTGTTCCCACTATTCATTTGTGCAGACGGATCGGTTTTGCAAGTAGCAAAGGCTGAGGCTCTGCTAGTCCTGCAGCGCGCCGAAACAATGGGGAGATGTGCGGCGGCCGACGGGCACGCGTCTGAGCGGCGCCGCCTGTTCCCGCCAGACCCTCCACACCAACCTGACTGTACCATAATTGACTGACTGGATCATGTAACTGTTCAGAATCCCCTCTGCCTAAACTGGGCGCAACATGTGGCAGTGCAGCAGCGGTCGTAGGGGGACGTGGTGGGCCGAAGTGCGGGCGCAGCAGGCATGAGCGGCGGCGGCGGCAGTCATGGCTTCGTGCATGCGGTGCCCGTCTATTTGCGTTGGTTGTTGCCGACTTCCGCGCTGTAATTCACTGCTTCAAGTAGCCACCACGCAG
Organism: Chlorella sp. Dachan; assembly: GCA_006782975.1. Lineage (NCBI taxonomy): Eukaryota > Viridiplantae > Chlorophyta > Trebouxiophyceae > Chlorellales > Chlorellaceae > Chlorella > Chlorella sp. Dachan. The sequence continues at coordinate 5,390,259 of RRZL01000080.1, read as the reverse complement.
CCCAGGCGGCGTGTTCGACTTTGTTCTCTCCGCAAAGCGCGCTGCGGCGGCCTCCTGCATCTCCGTGCTCACGAGCATGCCGCTGATCGTTGTTAGCGGCCTGCCCAGCAGCGGCAAGAGCAGCGCGGCGGCGGCGCTGGCCGACGTCTGCCGGGCGCTCGGCCAGGACGTGGTGGTGGTGGACGAGGACTCGCTGCACCTGCGCCGCAACGACAGCTACAAAGGCAAGGCTGCTGGCCGTGCCGCCGCTGCCGCCGCCGCTGCCGCCGCCTGCCGCCACTGGTGCCTGCTCGGCCGGCACACAGGAAGGGGCTCACCCAGCAATTTACTTCCGCACGCAGATGCGACCTCTGAGAAGGTGGCTCGTGGAGCGTTGCTGTCGGCTGTGGAGCGCAGCCTGACGAGGCGCCGCACCGTCATTTGCGACACGCAGGTTTGGCCGGTGGTGGGGAGCTTGATCTGAACATGCTGCCGCTGCATCTGCTTACATGGCGTGCAATGCCGCCCAAGAGCTGTAGCACAGCTGCGCTTCACCCGGAAATGCTGTCTGCCACAGAACAACATCAAGGGCTACCGCTACCAGCTGTGGTGCATCGCTCGCCAGGTGGGCGGCTGCCTGTAGCCTGTCCTCGCACGAAATGCAGTCTTCAGTTCAAACAACTTCTCAAGGCGCCCGGGCCCCCCACCTGCACAGCCGCTGCACACAGGCACCCTCCGCTGCTGCTGCTGGCTTGTGGTGGGCGTCAAGCTCAATGCCCTGTGCCTCTATTTTGCAGGCCGCTACACGGTACTGTATGGTGCATGTGGACACGCCAGCAGACACGTGCCGGCAGTGGAATACGGCACGGCCTGCTGAGGGCGCCTTCACCGAAGCGATTTTCGAGGACCTGGCGGGCAGGTGGGGCAGCTATGTGGAAGCAGCATACGAATTGGCTGGCTGCGTTGGCTGGCGCAGGGCGGGTGCTGGGGTGCCTGCACGCGCCGCCGCTGTCGTGCAACCAGCCCTGCTGTTTGTGCTGCCGCCAGTCAGCCCCAAGTTGCTCCTCATCTTCTCCCTCTTTGCCTGCTGCAGGTTTGAACCGTTCGTGTCATCATGAGTCGGCCCCATGTTGCTCTTTCATCTTCTTTCTCTGGGCCTGCCGCAGGTTTGAGCGGCCCGACTCGCGCAACCGCTGGGATGCGCCGCTGTTCACGCTGCGGCCCGCGCTCGGAGGGCCCGCCGCCATGCAAGAAACACTCGAGGCGGCAGCAGCAGCAGTGGCGGATGCGCCGCCACCGCAGCGAGGGGCGGCAGCAGCGGAGGGCGGCAGCAGCGGGACGGCAGCAGCAAATGGCGCGGCAGCAGCAGCAACCGGCGCGGCGGATGAGGAGGGCGGCTGCTTGGATGGGCCGGCGCCGCTGCTGCAGGCCAAACAGCTTAAGCCCAAGTCGGCCACAGACTCGCCCATGCTTGCAGGTAGGGGACAGCACACAGCAGATGCGTGCTGCTGCTGCTGCTGTCCTGTACATAGAGGCAGTCAATCGGCTCACCCAGGCGCCAGTGCCTGCTGGCACGCGCTTTCGCTGACGGGAAACTACGCTTGTTTTACCCTGTCCCCTGCAGCCACCAACTTGCAGTACGAAATCGACCAGGCGCTGCAGCGGGTGAGCAGCCGGGATTGGAGCCTTAGCACTGTCTCAGTGCAGGCTTTTTTCTGCTGGCATCGTCTGGGCGCAGCACAGGCTCACCGCAGCTGCTGCCCTAAGCAAATGCGGCTGATCGCTGCTGAACTGCCGTCTGGTCTTCCCCCTGCCTTCAACCAAGGCGGCCTGGACAGCTGTTTACGTTTTTGTTATGCTGCATGCATGAGTGATCGGCGCCGCTTGACGTCTCCCCTATCTGCCTTTCTTTCGTTTTGCCAGGTGCTAGACCGGGTGGCTGAGGCGCAGGCGGCAGCGGGCAGCGGGGCCCCCGGGCGGGTAACCTTTGAGGGGTGCAGCAGCAGCAGCAGCAGCAGCAGCGAGCCGCTTCCGGACCTAGACATGTACCGGCCGGTGAGCGGATGTTTCGTTGCCATGCAGTGGGCAGCTGTGCCTGTGCAGCACATCACAGGCTTGGCGGCAGCGGGCAACTCGGATGCGTTTGCATGTGTGCAGCTAGCTGCGTGCGGATGTGCAACGCAGCGCCCTACGCGTTTAGACGGATGCACTGCCATCCTGTTCTCAACATCATGAGACAGACATCCTGCTCATGCCCGCAGATGTTCCTGCCGGAGCTGCGGCGCCACAAGCGGGGGTTCATGAAGCTGGCCACCCAGCAGACGTTCATGCGGCTGCGGGACGCGGGCGCGGCGCAGCGCCTGTTTGTGGGATACCTGCGGGACCAGCTGGCGGCGGGCGGCTGATGCCCTGAGACTTGGGTGCATGCCCTCGGGTGCATGCCTCGGGTGCATGCCTCGGGTGCAAGCCTTGGGTGTATGCCTTTGGTACCCTAGGGTACAGCGCCTGGGTGCATGCCCTTCTGACTGCCTTGACTGACTCTGTATGTCTCTGACAGCACTGGTTGCATTTGATTGCCATCGTTCACGTCGTACAGCAGGTTGTAAGCTCAGCACCCAGCAGGGCCAGGTGGCGCCAAATGCAAGCTCAGCAGGGCCGCGCGCCGGCGCACCATGCCGGCACCGCGCGCCGCGGCAGGTGGCGAATGTAGCCGCTGTCTTTTGAGGCTCGCTCCTCACTGAGGGCCGCCAGGTGGCGCATGGCGGCCGCCGATGTGGGCTGCAGCAGGCGGCCAGGGTCCCGCTCGGCAGCACCCACAAACTGCTCAGAGGCGCGCCGCTGCAGCGCTTCCACCCGCTCAGCGTGGGCAGCAGCCGCAGCCCCGCGGGCCGCCACCGCCGCCGCGCGGCGCTGCAGCAGCTGGGTATTGCGCTCCTGCAAGCGTTGCCGNGCTGCTCTCAGGGCACACCGCCCTCTCAGCTGCCAGCTCCTGCATCTGCTGTTCCCGCTGCTCCAGCGCTTGCCGGTTCTCCTGCTGCCGCTGCTGACGGGCAGCAGCCTCCCGCCGGCTCTGCTGCCTCTCCTCCTCTTCCCGCCGCCGCTGCTCTTCTTCAGCCGCCGCCTGCCGTGCCCTCTTCCACTCCTCCACTGCCGCACGCTGCTGCTCCCGCTCCTGCTGCTGCTGCCGCAGCCGGGCCGCTGCGCCGGCAGCGCTAGCGGCCTCGCGGGCAGCCGCCTCCTCTGCTGCCTGCCGCTCCAGGGCAGCGGCGCGCCCCGCCTGCTTCTCGGCTCGCCAGCGCTGCACCGCCAGGCGCTTGGCCAGCTGCAGGCGCCCCAGCTCCTCGTGCCACCTGCGCCAGCAGTGCAGGGGGCGGCCAATGACGGCAGGTGCTATCCGCTGCTTGCGTGTCACGGGTGTGCCTTTGGTTGCGGCTTCATCGACAGCTGGACAGACATGCAGCGGAGCCAGCTGTCACCCACCCAGCCACCCACCCACCTGGCGTGCCGCGCAATGTCCTCCTGGCTGTGCAGCAGGCCCAGCTCGGCGGGCGCCAGCTGCACGCAGTGCGCGTAGTCGCCGCGGCAGACGGCCAGGATGCGCTCAAACTCAGTGTGGTCGTCGGGGTGCCAGCCGCCTGCAGGCAGATGGAGGTGGGCAGCGGAGCAGTGGAGCAGGTGAGCAGGTTGAGGTCAGGCTCCTGCATTTGGCCTGATGGTGCAGGTGTGCTGCGCTGGCGCACCGTTGCCGCCTGCTGGCAGCGCACCTGTGGGCCCGTGGCGCTGCAGGAATGCGTCGCAGGCGGCCACCTCTGGCGGCCAGCCGCCATCGGCGGCAGCTGCTGCCGTCGTTGACTGGCGCCGGCTGGAGCTGCCGCTGCTCTTGGCGCCGCTGGTGCCGCTGGCTTGCTCACCCGCGGCTGGCGGAGCACCTTGCAGCAGCTGCTGCACCGACTGCAGGGCTGCCTCGTACTCCTCGCCAACCTGCTGATCCTCCTGTTGTGCCTCGGCTAGCTGCCGCTCGCAGGCGGCCCGCAGCTGGGCGGCTGCCGCCTCGCACTGCTGCCGCCGCCTGCCCAGCTGCTGCACGCTGGGCGGCGGCTGAGCAGAGGCGGCCGCAGATAATGCACCCACTGCGTCCAGGTGCTTGGCCAGCTGAGCTTGCAGCTGGGCAGCCGCACGCCGCTGCTGGGCGGAGCGGCGCGCCGTGCGTGCGGCATCGGGCGGCGGCGGCGGCAGGGCGTCGGTGGCGGCGGAGTCGGCGGCCATCACCTCCGCCGCCAGCCGCCTCCACTGCGCGGACCATGCCTGCCAGTCCATGCCGCGGAGGGCGCGGGGGGTAGGAGCGGCCGGGCGGGTGGGTGGTTCGGCGGGTAGGGCCTAGGATGGCCGGCGCGACGTCAATTCGATGCCTCAAAAGCTCGTATAAATCGCTCAACAGGGGCCCTCCAGCCTAGCAACAGAGAGGACACAATGCGGCCGGCCCGATGCATGCGTTTCTCTGCTTTGCTGGGGCGGCCAGGACCGCCCAAGGTCTGCAGATTGCGATACAAAAGCCCGGGCCCTATCAGGCTGGGTCAACATGCAGCGCCTCCTCGAGCGGCGGCCCCTGCTGCCCGCCGAGCGCCAGGCGCAGCCCGTCACCGTGTGCGTGACAGGTCAGTGCGGGTGCAAGGGCGTGGCAGGGTCGGAGCGCCTCGGGTTGGGCTCCCTGCCGCCCGACGCCGTCGCTGCCGCTGCCGCCTGCCTGTTGGCCTCCTTCATGGTCACCACCTGCTGCCCACCCAACCCAACAGGCGGCGCCGGCTTCATCGGCTCCCGCATTGTGGCTCGCCTGCTGGCGGCGGGGCACACGGTGCACGCCACTCGCCGCGCCGCCGGCGACGACGCTCCCACCATCGCCGCTCTGCAGGTCGGCTGGCTGTTGGGTGCAACGCCGCAACCTACGCAGCCCGTCAGCTCCTGCTGGCACACCTGATGGACTGCAAACACCTGGGCATGGCATGCATTTCACAAGAACTTGCATGCGCAGCTTCCACCACTCACTGGCATTCACCCGCACCCCCTCCCTGCCTCGCGCAGGAGCTGCCCGGCGCGGCTGAGCGGTTGCATTGGTTTGAGTCCAACCTCACCAGCGAGGGCAGCTTCGATGCGGCCGTGGCTGGGTGCAGGTGCAACCTCTTTTTGCCTGCAGCCTCCTCGCCATGCTGCGCAACAGCCGTGTGTGCTTTGAACTGCTCGGAACTTATGCCTGCCTGCTCTGCCTTTCGCACAAGCTCAGCCCCCTGGCTCGCTGCCGCCCGTCTGCTGAAGGTACGTCATCCACACGGCTGGGGTGGTGGATGTCAGCGCCCCGCCCTCCCAGGTGAAGATCACCACAGCCGCGCCAAAGCAAGCTGCTGAGCGGCCAAGCTGTGCGGCATGATACTCTGTCCCGGCCATCGCAACCCTCCAGCCGGGGACTGCCCGGCAACAGCGAGCGGGCACCCTAGTGCAGCAGGCGCGTTGATGCATCAGCTAGTATGCAATGCACAACCCTGCTGCAGGGCTACGAGCGGGTCATCAAGCCCACCCTGCTGGGCATCGCTAACGTGCTGGGCGCCGTGAACCGCACACCCTCCGTGGAGAAGGGTGAGTATGCCTCGATGACGCAGGCAACCACGTGACATTAAGCAGCCGCTGAGCGGCTGTTCAGGTAGCGGCTCTACCGCCTACATGTGCTGCAGCTGGGGCTGGCTCTCGCTCTTTTTAAAACCGGTGCGAGTGTGTCCCGTTGCTGCAGTCATCCTGACCTCCTCCATGGCGGCTGTGTCTGCCGACTTTGCAGAGGCCGACAAGGTGGGGCTACCTGAGCACTGTGCAAGGTTACGTCTGTACTGTGCATGTGCAAGGTTACGTCTGTACTGTGCGCTCAGTTGCATTGTGGGCATGTGGTGCAGGCCCACGCATCAAACACCAGGCACTGGCATCATGCATGCTTGCTGTGTGGCACACGCTGGCGTGTTGCAGGGCCACGTGTACAGCGAGAGGGACTGGAAACTGGCCTGCCTTACTGAGCTTGATGTTTGTCCTCTGTTTACACCATGTCCGCAGGGCCACGTGTACAGCGAGAGGGACTGGAACCTGGCCTTCCCCCGGGAGACCAAGGACGCCTACTTTGGGTGAGGAGGCAGTGTGCATCGACTCTGCAACACGAGTCGCGTGCCGTGCTTCACCGCATAACCGCACAGCCCAGCAGCAGTTGAACCGATGGCGGGCGTCAACATGCATGCGACCGCCGCCTGACAGGCCGCTGCCCTACTTTCCGCCGCTGCGCCCGCAGTGCCAAGGCGGTGGCAGAGATGCAGGCCTGGTCGATTGCGGGCCAGCAGGACCGCTGGCGCCTGGTAGCCATCTGCCCCGCCACTGTGTACGGGCCGCTCCTGGCAGACAGCCCTGGCATGGGTGCGTGACGTGGCGTGGCAGTGCTAGGCAGATGGCTGCGGTGTAGTGCCAGCAGTGTTGAGTCATCAGCCCATCAAGCGTCCATGCCTTGCAAGCACCGGCGAGCTACGAGGCGCAGCCTATGAGGCTTGGCACGGTCAGAAACGCAACCTGCCCCCGGCTTCTGACCGGTGCCTGCCTGCAGGCTCCACCCCTGCCCTAAAGAAGCTGCTGGACGGCTCCTTCTGGCCCTTTGTGGCGCCGCTGGGTGGGCGACCAGCGGTGCTTTGGGGCATGCACGCTCCCTGCTTGCTCACTGGCTGCTGCTGTTCAGAGCAGCTTGCCCTTACCTGCTCACCATCTCCATCCCTGGCTGGCTGGCTGGCTGGCTTTACGCCCGACTGAATCTAACAATACGGTGACAGCAGGCCCCCGGTTGGCCCACGTAGCCGGTCCCCGGCAGTCGGTCACGGTTGACATCAGCTACGTTGTTAACATTGCTCACTTGGCCCTCCACCCACCGCCGCCATGGTGCAGGCCTGGGCACGGTTGACATTGACGACGTGGCGGCGGCCCACTGCCTGGCCATGGTGCAGGCAGAGGCGCAAGGGCGCTACGTGCTGTGGGAGCGCGCCTGCCTGATGACCGAGGTGGCGGCCATCCTGCGGTGAGCGGTGCAGGCTGCCATGTGTGGCGCGCTAACTAAGGGCAGGGTGGTGTGCGCTCGGCGTGGCTGCCCAGGAGGAGGGGAGGGGTGCGTACCGGCTCATCAAAACCAGGACTCTCTGAGCCCTGTGTTACCCCCTTCTCCTTGCACCGCTGCCTGCAGCGAGGATTTCCCTGCCCATTGGGTGCCGCCGCTGTCGGCGCCGCTGTGGCTGTCCGTCCCTGTCCTCATCCTGTCCCGCACCCTCAAGTGAGCCGGGCAACGCTGCTTTGCTGGTGCTGCCGCTGCTTCTGCTCCACTGATGGTGGCGCGAGTGCTTCCGCCGCGCTGCTGCCGCCGCTGCTGCTGCTGCTGCTGCTGCTGCGTCGCTGGTGCCCTTGCTGGCGCTGGGCGTGATCAAGTGAAGGTATTCTGGCTGTGAAACTGCTTTGAAACAACGTGCCAGCCGCCAATCTCTCCCACCTGCAGCTACCGCTGGATCAAGCGCATGTGGAAGCGCAAGGCGAACGTGGACTCCAGCCGGGCGCTGCAGGAGCTGGGGCTTGGGGAATTCATCCCCCTGCGCCAGGTGAGCTGGTGGCGCGGAATTACAGGCTAGCCGGCAAACCGCGGAAGCTGCACTTGGCGTTCAATAACCGAGCAGTTCGCGGCTGCCACTCGTGGTCCGGCTGCCACTTGGCGACACCTGCAACTTTGTTATCCAATCATCTCATTGCAGACCCTGAAGGACCTGTTTGATCGCCTGATTGAGCTGGGCATCCTCAAGCGCATGCCAGTCCGCCCCGGCAAACGTGCCTCTACAGCTTCCAAGACCGCCCAGCCCGCTCACTCCAGTGCACCTGGCGCCAGCGCAGCACCTGCCGGCATGATGGCAGCTGCCGCAGCGGGCCAGGCGGTCGCGGGCGCGGCTGAAGCGACAGTAGAGACGGCGGCGCCGGCCGGTGATGGCGCAAAGAAGGCGGCCTGATATATGTTGCCCAGCAGGACACGCGGCTAGCAGCCTGGTCACCAAGTGGCACAGCAGTCTGGCGACCAGTGCTTGGTAGTCCGCAGATTAAAGACCATCCTGCCTGCATCCCCTTCCGCCTGGCATGCACGATGTGCTACACCACCGTGCACCGATTGCAAAAGAGCAATGCATTAGCATGCCGTATAGTTGAAGCGCTGCCAAAGAAGAAGTGCAATCACGCCAGTTCAATTCAGCTGCAGCTCTGCCCTCAGCAGCTCTGCAAGCTCTTCCGGCCGGCTCCAGGGCACCACCCGCCGCCGCTCGCCTGTCGTTCCTGCTGCAGCCGCCACTGCACTGCCTGCAGCAGCACTCCCTGCCGCTGCTTGGTTGGTCGACGGCTCACTGTGGCTGCCGCTGCTGCTGCCCCTGCCTGCACTCCCACTGCCGCCAATGTTGGTGCTGCCGCCAGCTGCTTCCGTGCGCAGCATGACCCACAGCGAGCAGGGGAGGCCATCTGGGTAGGCCTCTCGAGCAAACACGCGGTTGACTCCGCTGCCGCAGGGGGTGGGCGCAGCGTCAGTGCTGCTGCCTGACGGCGGCGCCGCTGCGGCGCTGCCCTTGGCGGCGCCTGTGTCTCCCGCAGTGCCGCCCACTCCTGCTGCCTCTGCTGCTGAGCCTGCCGCATGCCAGTGCCGGCTGCCATGCAGCAGCAGGATGGATGGGCAGTAGTCTCCCTTGCCGTCGCCCTGAAGGAGTGAGGCGTGGCAAGGGGCACAGTTCTTGCTCAGAGAACCACCCGATCAGGCTGCAGCTAGTTTCCACATGCAACTTGGTGACGATTGCAAAACCCAGCTGGCCTCTTCTTAACAGCTGTATCAACTCCAGCAAAAAGTGGCCCTCACCACATACAGCACGCGGTCGTAGCGCCGCCCGGCCGCCGCCTGCCGCTGCAGCAGACCCTCCAGCACCTGTCAGAGCAAGGGGAGGTGGTTTTGGAGGGGGCTCACGGCATGCTGGCGACATCGCCTGGCAGCTACAGCAGCAGCTCCCCCGGGCCTTGCACACGGCGCTGACACGATGCCAAAGCCGCCTTGCAATGAATTTAAAGGTTGGACAGGTAAAGAAGAATAGAGTGTGCCCCCCCACCAGCAAGCACACCGGACCAAACCACCAGCTGCATCATCCACTGCCTCATCACCGCCTACCTGGCCCTTGCACAGGTTGGACGGGCAGTGCCGGCAGCCGTGCGGGGCGGTATGGTAGGGGCCCACCCGCAGGGCGCCGCCGCGCCACTCCGCCGGGTTGCTGTGCACTTCCAGCACGGCTGGGGCCAGGCCGTGGTGAGCCAGGATGGTGTCGATGTACACCTGCAGCTAGCCAGGAAGGGATGTGCACATCATTCCTTAAATGAACCGCAGGAGCGTCAGCGTGCGGGGAGGCCTTGATGCACCAAGATGGTGTCGATGTAGACCTGAAGTCAGCGGGAGGCAGACCCTGTGCAAGGTTTGAGTGAGCAGGCTGCCTCGCATGCCCGCGGACAAATGCCCGCATGCAGGCCATGGCAGCAGGCAGGTTGTGGCGCGCAAGACCCGCCTCCCAGGGCTGCAGGCAGCCAGCTGTGGGCCAGAAGAGGCAGATAGCAACTTGCCGTGTTGGCATCGCTGATGACAGCAACGTCGACCACGCTGCCGCCGCTCCCTGCCGTGCCGCCGCTGCCACCGCTGCCACCAGTGCTGCCGCCACCGGCGCCGTCTGCAGCCGTGCGGCGCAGCAGGTCGACCAGCGCTGGATGGAAGGGCGTGGCGTGCAGGGCAACCTGCACGTCAGCGGGCGTGCGGCCCAGCTGGGAGGCTGCCTTCTCCAGGCATTCGTCCATGAGGCGAGTCCAGGGGGTGCCCGCCTGGCGGCCCGCCTTGTAGAAGGCGTCAGCACCCAGCTGCTGCAGCACCCACGTGTCGCTATTCTCCTCAATCAGGCTCCCTGCGGGTTGGCAAGGAGGGGCAAGAGGTTATGTTCAGGTAAGTGGCTGCGGCCCCGCTTGCAGGCCGTTGAGGCGGTCACTGGGCACAGCTGCATGCGGGAGCCATGCGGCAGCGGCAGGCGCAGCGGCCGGTGCAACTGCAGCAGCCACTCAAAATCAAAGTCCCAGCAGAGGAGCGTGCGGGAGGCCATGGTTGCACCCGGTGAGCAGGGCCTGCGGCGCAGCAAGGGACGAGAGTCGGAACACGGAGCAGCGATGGCGGCGGCGGCGGCCAGCAAGACAGGCCGATCGCGCCGATCGCGCGCCTGATCGTCATTGCAGGGGGCGTAGGCGCACCCACCTCGCCCTCGGCCTCCAACCGGCGCTCAGCCGCCGAGCTTGCGTCCGGCTCTCGCTGCACACACGGCTGGTCAGTGTCCGGCGCAGCAGCATGAACTGATCGTGGCTGTACAACGGCCTCGGGAGCATGACGGGGCCCAAAGGTCGCCCTGCGCTTGCATGCAGCGCGCCAGGTTTGGTGAGCTGGGAGCACCATTTCGCCGGGCACTGGTGTCGATCAGCTTGTTACACGACTGAGATTCTTCTGCAAGCAGCCGAAGGCCCTCCGCTAGCTTGCTTGCAGCGTTAGTCGTCGCCGTGAGCCGTATGGACGAACATGAGGCGTCGTGGGCCGAGCTGCCGCTCGACCTGCTGACTACCGTGCTGTCGAGCCTGCCGGCCAAGGACCTGGCCGCATGTGCGAGGTGGGCGGTCAGCCGTCGTCCAGGGTTTGGTTCGCACAGCCTAAAGCCAACAGCAGCAGCACGCACGAGTATGCAGCCGTCTCGTGCAGCTATGCCAGAGGCTGGCGCCGCCGCCGCCGCCGCTGGCACACCGCTGCCGCCGCTCCTCTGCTCCTTGCGAAGGAGCTTTTAGCGCTTCAAGCCGTCCATCTTGCGCTTCCCACGGTCCTCTAGCAAGGTGACCGTGCCGCCATGCTCCCTTCATCTTTCCTGCAGCGTGTGTACGGCCTGGCGTGCCGCCGCCGACCAGGAGGCGCTGTGGAGCCGGCAGCGGCAGCGAGACTTCCCTCAGGCAGACGATGCCACGCTCGCCGTGCTGCTAGAGCGCGCCGGCGGCGGCAGCAGCAGCGACAGCAGCAGCAGCGGCAGCGGCAGTGGCAGCGGCGGCAGCCAAGCCTGCAGGAGCGGCAGGGCGCAGCGGCGCAGCGGCGCCAAGCTGGCGTACTGGTGGCTGGCTCGCGAGTGGACCTGCGAGCGGTGCCAGCAGGTGTGTGCTGATGTCGAATGATAGGCTCACACTGCCATCTCGCTGCACGCCCGCCCGCATGCAGAGGTGCCACTTGTGGCTGTCGCTTGTGCCGACCCATGACCTGCCTTGCTGACTTGCCTTGCCCCCTTTGCACGGTTGCAGCCGTTCACAGATGGAGCCAACTCCCCGAGCGCCTGCTGCTACCACACTGGGATCCTGTTCTCGGGTGGGTACTGCCTGCCGGGCCTGCAGGCACCGGAATTGGGGTTGGTAGCTTGCATGGGTCGAGTTCGCATGTCAGCAAGCACGAGAACAGCTGCATCGACTCGGTCGCCTGCTTCTGTGACACGCGCAGGCGGCCTGATGAACGGCGAGGCGCTGCGGTACACCTGCTGCAACCGGCGCGCGCACCAGATCGCAAATGGCGTGCGGGACAGCAACGGCTGCACCTCCGCCTTCCACTGCGGCGGCCGGTCGGCCTGGCAGCGGCACGGCACCGTGAGTGCACGGCGCCCAGCGGTGGCTGCCTTTGTCTCACAGCCTGCCGCTCGTGTGTGCGGCGATGGGGTGCTGTTAACTGCTGCCGATGCACTTTCGGAGTGTTGGCGTTGCCGCCGCCAGCGGCTGACTGGGGCTTGCTTTCCTTTGGGCTCTCGGCTGCAGGGCGTCAAGCCTCGTGAGCTGCCTCCCGAGCCTGCCGGGCCCAGCAGCCTTGACCGCAGCAGCAGCGGCAGCAGCGGCACAGCTGCCAGCACCAAGGGCCGGAGCAGCAGCCTTCTGGTTGGCAGCGGTGCAAGCAGTAGCGGCGGCAGCGGCGGCAGCGGCGGCAGGGACAGGAGCAGGAGCCCCCCGGGGAGCCTGCCTGGCAGCCCTGCCCGGCCCTCGCCAGACCCCCAGGAATGGCACCCCAACCAGCGGCCAGGGCTGCTGGAGCTGCCTTCTCGCCTGTTTGCTAGCGGCGGCAGCGGCGCTGCCTGAGGAGGGAGCGCATCTGTGGCAACTCCATCTAGCTGTGTGACCTCACATCGCTTTCAGCACAGCATGGCATCCAGCTGAAACAAGCATGCCGCAGCGGATCACACCAACAGTCAGCAGCAGCGGAGACAACTGCAAAGCAGCGGACAGCTTGCACAGCGCCCCCAGGGAAGCACACCAGCGACCGACCAAAAACGCAACCATCCATCCATTCTGTTCCATCTCTCCATCCCGTTTGATTCCAATCCGTGCCTCCATTCGTCATTTATGCCTGATTGGGGTGTGGCTCCATTTACACGTGTGACACATTGGCCACCAGGCAATACACAGATGCTGAGGCGGATACAGTGGTTGGGTGAGGGTCAAATTTCAGGCAAACAGCTCGGAACAGAAGGCACTGGGTGCAGCGGGCTATGACGAATCACCATTCGTTGAGTGGCGCACTGGCTGCTACACGCAGCAGGCACACTGGCTGCCACGGGCAGCAGGCCACTTGTTGCCACGTGCTGTTATGTGGCTCTAACTTGCAAAGCACGCTCAGAACAGGCCCAGGAAGCCTGCAGGCAAAAGGAGTTCCGGCAGGGGGGCAGCAGCGTGAATGTCAACCGCTGGCATACCGCCAAGCGCCCGGCCGGGCCTTGCATGCCATCCACGCCAGCTGATGGACCGTGCCAGCATCCCGCGCCTTCGGAGTTGCGGCTTGCTCACCCTTCTTCTCCTGTGTCTCCTGCCGGTCCACACAAGGTTGACCTTCACGCATGCCCCTCCACCCACCACACCAGTAAACTGCAACAAACCAACACCAGCAGCAGCGCCTCACCCTTCTTCTCCTGCGCCTCCTGCCGGTCCACATAAGACCTGCTTTTCCAGACCTTCAGGCATGCCCCACCACACCAGCAAACTGCAACAAACCAACACCAGCAGCAGCGCCTCACCCTTCTTCTCCTGTGCCTCCTGCCGCTCAAAGCGCCGCATCAGCCCCTCAAACCGCTCGTCGGCACGCAGCGCCTCCAGGTCGGGATCCGCCCGCAGCTGGCGGAAATCACGGTACCCTGCAGCACAGGAAGCAATTACAGGATGCATAGGGAGCAAGTACGGATGTATAGCCAGCAGCTGGCGGAAGTCGCGGTAGCCTGCGCCGGGGCAGCAGGGTGCACAGGCTCTTGTGTGAGCGGCAGCACAGGGCGCACAGGCGGCAGCAGGGGTGCACAGGGTGCACCAGGCGGCACAGGTTGCAATGGCAGCACAGCGGCAAGGGTGTGTAGGCAGCCTTGCGTCAGCAGCAGCAGGGCGCACAGGCTGCCATGCGTTAACGGCAGCAGGGTGCACAGGGTGCTATGCGTGAGCAGCAGCCGCCACCACAGTGTGTGTTGGCATTTGCATTACTGTGAAGCGAAACCCAAGGCTCTTGGCTGAAACATAAGATGTGCAAGGGCGGCAGCCAGCGGCACGACGAGCGGACGCCCTCCGGCATGCCACACTGCCCGAAGCGCATCATGCGCACCCTCCTCCATGCAGCCCCCCGCATAGCTAGCAGCGCGCAGGCCCAGCAGTCAGCAGCGCACACGCCCCCCAGCACAACAGCCGACAGCCCTCTGCAGCCTAGGCGTGCAGTAAGAACACCACATCAAGCCAGCCGCGCCGTGAAGCAACGCATTGTGCGCACCCTGCTCCACGCAGCCCGCCAGCGCCACCAGCCCATTGTCGATGTCGCCCAGCCGGCTGCGGCAGCAGGCAATGTTGTACAGGGCGGCCTGCGGTGGGGAAGGAAGGAACCAGCACTGTTTCATCTTCGCCCAGCCGGCTGCGGCAGCAGGCAATGTTGTACAGGGCGGCCTGCACGGAAGTCGGAGGAGAGTCTTGTCTGGCGCCAATCACAACACACAACGTGCTGCTCCACGAGACCATGCACTCATCACGGCCGCACTCAGGTCACAAGGTACTCAAAGATCACAGCTGTCTCCAGACACAGCAGAGCATCCCCCGTCAGGCACGCACCGTGAGCTCGCCGGTGGAGAGCGCGGGCGGCTTGTCGCGCCAGCGCTTGAGCCCCGTGCCCGGCAGCTCCAGCGCACGTTCAAAATACTCCTGCAGTGCAACCAAGCGAGCCTTGCGATTTTTAGGAAGACCAAACCGCCGGTGCTGCAACGCCCAGATCAGGCTCTTGCCATGCTCTTGGTGCTCCTTGCAAGCGGGCAGGCAGCCCCCAACCTGCAGCTGCAGCCTCCGCATCCAACAAATACAGCTCAGGTGCACCGGGTTCTGCTGAGTGCCGCCGCACCTGCGCCTGCGCCCAGTTGCCGGCGTCGGAAAACTTGAGGCCGATGGCGATGGCGCCCTTGGCGTCCTGTGCACAGCAAGTTGTGGCAAGTGGCTTGCTTGATAATCACCCATTGCTGCACTGAGCTGGGGCAGCAGGGCCGCAGACGGCAGCACTTCCCACCGCCGCTGGCCGCACCTCCGGGTCGACGCGTGCCGCCTCCGACGGCACAAAGTCGCCCGCTGCCCGCACCGCCAGCCGCTGCTGCCGCCGCGCCAGCCGCTGCACGTTTGTGGGGCGCCGGCTGGCGCGCTGCGGGGCGACGGCCCGCACGCTGCTGGCGAAGACGACCTGCATAGCGGCTCTGCGGCGCTCCGGGCTGTGCCAAGTAACTCCCGGGAGCTTGCACTAGAAGCCTGGTTTCGAGCGGGCGTGCGATTGCGCTGCTTATCTGGGGCGGCGCCGCCGCCGATGAGGTGGCGGCCGCCTTGCCGCCGCGGGGCTACTATGCTTTCAAGCTTTAGGGCAGAAGCAACCATCCGGCCTGGGCCATCGTTCAAGCTGATCCGAACATAGTCATCTAAGCTGCGGTGCCGGCAGGTGCCCACGGAATGCCATCACGCCCTTCCAGGCCGGTCCCACCTCTCTGACCAGTTGCAAGTTTTACACTACAGCCTCTCATGCTATCATCGCGCTACATCCATTACACCCCATGGCAGCCGCTGCGTCACTGATGCCTTGCCGCTGCCCCGCAGCACCCCTCCTACTGCCACGGAGCAGCCCCTGCACCGGCTGCCCGCAGCGCCGCCAGGGAGGCCTGCAGCTGCTCCGCCAGCCCCCGCAGCTGCACGTTGGGCACCAGGGCGCGGCTGGGCAGGCGCTGGCGCGTCACAGGGGAGGTGCCATCTCGCGCCAGCCAGGCGGCAATGGCCCGCCGCTCGTAGGTCTGGCCGTCGGGGGCCACCACCGGGTCGCGGTACACGTCCTGCTTGGGGTTGGTGGGTGGGGTGATGAGGGGGGTGTGGGTGCGCAGGTTGTGAGTGGAGCGACGCTGCAGAGGCATGAAATGCACTTGAGGTCGGAGAACAGACTTCAGAAGACGGCAATTGGCCAGGCAGCTTGGCGCAGGCACTGCAGGCAGCAGCAGCAGCTCAGCCCCCTCACGTTGGTAATCGGACACTCGCAGTACTCCTGCAGCAGGCGCTCCAGCGCGGCCTCTTGCTGCTGCAGCAGCTGCTGCTTCTCAGCCGCCAAGGCAAGTGCCAGCTGCCGCCAGCTGTCCTGCTGCTGTGGTGGCTCGGAAGCGGCTGTGTCCGAGCGGGCGGGCGCTGCGCCGGAGCCCTTGTCATCACTGCCTGTGGGTGCGCTGCTGCCGCTGCCAAGCGGTGGCACGCTGCCCCGACGCTCGAGCCAGAGGGACAGGCACGCCAGCAAGGCTTGCTGCAGCGTGCTGAGGGCAGCCCCAGCACAGCGCATGCCAGAGTTGGCGGCCTTGCACGCTAGGCGGCGGCTGGCAGCCGAGGCCCTGCCAGCACCCGCCACTGCGGTTTGCACAGCGGCGCCACTCCCTGCTCCTGCACCCATCACGGCCTCCCGGGTGCTGCGGCCTGCAGCGCCCACAGCTGCACAGCGAGATGCCAGGCCAGCCGCAAGCGTGGCGCATGCTGTCCCACCAGCACCAGTGACTGCCTGCCACACGCGTGCCAGCGAGCTCCAGAAGGCGTGCAGCGCGATAGCCGCAGCATGGGGTGCCGCTGGTGCTGGCTCCTGCGCATTATCCTAGAGGGTGCGGGCGGAAAGCATAGCTGCTCGTCCCGTAGATGGATGCAAGTAGGTAGGAGCAAGCGCCAGCACCCAACAGAAAGCGCAAGCACCCAGCAGACCCTTGTGGGCTCACCTGGGCAGTAGCGGCACGTGCACGGCTGCCTGGGCCGCGCTGCGTGCTCCGCGGCACGGCCGGCTGGCGCCGCAAGCTGCCGTGCATGCGGGCGGCCGCCCAGCCCAGCGCACCCAGCAGCAGCAGGAAGAGCAGCGGGTTGTCTGCGAGCAGACCCACCACCGCAATCAGCCGCTCGCCTGCGCTTAGCCCGCTGCGCAGCGGCGCCACCAGGCTGGCAAACAGGGACTGTACGTATGCATGCCGCATCTGCTGGTACTGCTGGGCTTGCGCCAGCTCCGCCTGCCTCTGTTCCTCCGCAGCCTCCAGTGCTGCCTGCCGCGCCGCCCGTGCAGCCTCCAGCAGGCCGTGCAGCCCTCCGGCCGCTGAGAGGGAGGGCTGGGCTGGGCTGCCGCCGGGGCTGCCGCTGGCGCTGCACATGTTGCTGACATCGAAGAGCCCAATGAAGCTGCCCACATGAACCAAAGGAACTTGCCAACTGCCCAGCCGACCACACAGGCAAGGGCCAGGGTGAGGGCCAGGGCCAGGGCTGGCTCCCAAACCCGGCCAAGCCAGCGCGCGATGCGGCGCGGCAGGGGCTCCGGGGGAAGGACCTCCAGAATGAGGACGCACCGAGGGTCCGCATGAGGGTCGCTGTTCTGCTGCAGGTCAAACCGCCTGGGCAAGGGCGACAGGGGGGCAGTGTTCGCTGCAGCAGCGAGGCACAGTGACGAGTCCGGCGGCAGCAGCAGCGGCGGCGGCGGCGGCTGGGGCGGGAAGGCACAGAAGCGGCGGCCTAAGCGGCGGCCCAAGCGGCGGCTCACTGCTCCTCAGGCGGTAGGTCTTCAAGACGGCTGAGTCGCAGCTGGGCCATTTTGACGAGCAGCTCGCTGAGTGGTCCCTGTGGTGCTCGCTGGCATTCACCTCCTCCCAGCAGCGTCACAGTGGCAGACTACATGCAGATGAGGCCTGCCTGGCTGCCCTGGCTCTCGCCTGACTCCCCGCCACTCCCATGCAGCCGTGCCGCCGTCCCATGCAGCGCTGGACGCGCAAATTGCCCGGCGCCTTGAACGATGTGCTTATGGTGATAGATCAATCGTCATCAGCAAGGACAGGCGCTCAAATCCACGTCAATTGGCAGAGCGTTTTCATTGCTTCAGCAGCAACGCCGCCGCCGTCTGTGCTCTGCTGCCTCGCGGCAGCCCCTGCACCGGCTGCCGCAGCGCCGCCAGGCAGGCCTGCAGCTGCTTCGCCAGCCCTCGCAGCCGCACATTGGGCACCAGGGCGCCACGTCATGCGTTCGATTGTTAAAAATTTAACGAGGCTGCGCAGAACTACAGGGTAGTACGATATGAACAGGTCCATTGCAGCAAGTGGGCGCTGTGCAGGGCTGAGCCCCCGCCGCAGCGGCGCCATCACAGCAGGCAAGGCGCCCGCATCATGCGCTTGTAGCGCCTCTGTGACCAACTGCTCCGTGTGCTGACGGCACAACAGCGCTGCCTCCTGCTCTGCCTGCGTCGGGGTCCAGGCCGCCTGCTGCTGCTCCAGCACTGCTGCCATGCCAACACACAATTGGGATGGGCTGCCGCTGAGCACGCTGAGCAGGCCGCCGCAGCTGCCTGTGGCCACCACCATTGGAGCGCCATCCATGCAAGGTAGCACAAGGGCAAGCTGCCCATCAGCCTCAGCCAGCTGATCTGGCCGACAGCATACGTAGCCTACGCCTGAGGCGCAGCAGGCTGGGCAGGCCGGCGGGCAGCGGAGCGTGAGCCGGCGGGCCGGGTGGGTGCGGTTCACGACGGGCCCGGTGCTGCACTGGCTCCCAAGCCTTGCGCTGTACGTACCATTCCCTGACGGTGGCGGTGAAGAGGAGGCAGGGGCGTTGATGGCCAGATATGGGCTAGCGAACAGCAGCTTGAGCGGCGGCGGCGGCGACGGCGGCGTCCACTGGCCTGATGATCGTCGTCCTGCTGAGAACCACGCACCGCTGCTCTTCAGCGATAGCTCCTCAAAGCAGCGCACGCGACGCTGCATTTTGAACGGGCAACGAGCACAGCTCCACAGGGCTCTAGCCTCGACTGCTCGAATACCAAAGTGTTTGTGCAGGCGGTTGCAAGCGATCAAAGCGGCGCGGGCTGCAAACCTCTCACCTTCTGCCCACCCCGCCATGACGCCCACAACAGCAGCGCCGCCGGCCGGCGGTGTGACGGGTGCATCTGGATGGAGAGCAGCGACCAGAAGTTGCCTTGTGCTCGAGTAGGGTTATTGCTGGAACACAGGGGAGAACCCTCCAGCGTAACGCTGACACAGCGTAACGCTGACAAAGATCGCAGAGATGAATGGACCTGCGCCCCGTGCCGCCGGTTTGCGGCGCCGCCGGTCCGGCCGTTGACGCCGGCACTGCCGTCGCGCAAGCCTGCATGCATATTGCGCTGCTGGCAGCCTTGCCTTGTACTCATATCTCCCCAAGCCCAAGTCCAGCAAGCTCCAGGCCTGAGGCCGAGGCTCAGTATGGCCCACGCACAAAAAAATTGCGCTTCGCGTGCCGTGCCAGCCTGGCGCGCGGCGTCAGTCCCCGCGGCCCCAGAGGCGCCTCTGTCACATCCACTCGCCTTCTCAGCGCCATCAGTCATCCCGCCGCTCTGATCGGCCCTGGACACAGCCCCGCAGGCTCGCTTTGAGCGGGCCGCAAAACTATGGCGACAGCAAAGCAGGCGGTAAGGCCCGCCGGCGCCCGCCATGCGCTCACGAAACGCTGTGCAAGCTAACCAGGGCCACGGAAGTTGCCCAGACTGCCGCCTGGCGCCCCCCGCCGCACCTGCCGCAGGCCGCCGCCCAGCCGGGCTTCACCAGCTCGGACAAGGCGCGCTTCCTGCTGAGGCCCGCACAGGCAAGCGCCCCTGGGAAGGTGCTGTGGGTGGGTGGGGGAGGCCAGCACGGCCGCGGCGGCGCGCCTGGCAGCGGCGGCGATTGTGGCCCATCGTCTTCCCACCTGCCGCCGCCGCCGCCAGCTGGGGTTCAAACAAAGCCTGCCACGGCCCGATTGGCAGCCGGAGAGCTGCCCTGCACATTCTATTGCTTGCTACACGGCTGCGGGGCTACCCCTGGAGGGTGCTGCACCAGCAGACTGCAGCTTTGCTCAGGCAGGGTTGCCCATACTTGGCCTGGAGACGGTCAACCGCCGCTGTGACCCTCTGGCACCACCCCGCTCCTGTCTGGCGCGCATCCTCACCTGTCCCTCCTGCCCCGTGCGTCCCTCCGGCCCGCAGAAGACGGACCAGCTGTGCCGCAACCCCAAGCCCTGCAGCTATGGCGACCGCTGCATCTTTGCGCACAACATGGAGGAGCAGCGGCGCTTCCGCGAGGCCTACGGCGGCGGCCAGGGAAACAAGCAGGTGGGTGCTGGCACAGTGAAGGCGGTCAGGCTTGGAGGCAGCGCAGCTTGGGAGACGTGTGGCCTGCGACACACCGCCCCAGTTGACTGCCGCAGCACGGCCTGCGCTTGCATGGGTCTGCGCGCCACCCCCGCAATCCGCCCGCGCACCCAGTGCCGAGCCCCTTCCCACCCACCCACCCCGCAGGGCGCTGATGCGCGGCCTGGCTCGGGCGACAGCCAGGCGAGGACCAACTACTGCCACCCCGACAAGTACAAGACTCTGCTGTGCTGGAACTTCCAGCGGCAGGGATACTGCATGTGAGCACCGTCTGCTGTGCCGCCTGCTGTGCTGCCCTTGAGTGGCAGTGGTGTGGACGGGTAGCATGAGCCATGGCCGGCAAGCGGCCAGCAATTGCCTGCCCTGACGGGGCTCAACACGCAATGAGGCGCACGGGCTGCGGCGCTCATTCAGCAACTGCCACCAGGCCCTGCTACCCCACTCCTGACCTCCCTCCCTCGCCCACCTGCCTCCTCCCTGCGCAGCCGCGGCACCCACTGCACCTTTGCACACGGCGAGAACGAGCTGCGGGGCGGCGGCCAGGTCAGCAGGGACAGCGTCACTGCGGAGTTCAGCCCCGCGCCGCCGCCACCTGCAGCGGTGCACGTGCCCAGCTCCAGCGCCAGCGTGGCGGACGGCTCTGTGGTCAGCGGCAGCACCCACAGCGAGGAAGCAGAGGAGGTTCAGGCCAGCATTGCCCCAGCCGAACTGGATGAGGCGTACGCCCTGCAGCTGCAGTACGATGAGCACCACAGGCTCAAGGAGCAGGCGCAGCAGGCGCAGCGCGTGCGGGCGCCCAGCCCGCCTCCCGGCGAGCCCCCTGCGGGCGC
Source organism: Chlorella sp. Dachan (assembly GCA_006782975.1). Taxonomy (NCBI): domain Eukaryota; kingdom Viridiplantae; phylum Chlorophyta; class Trebouxiophyceae; order Chlorellales; family Chlorellaceae; genus Chlorella; species Chlorella sp. Dachan. Next base: position 5,369,637 of record RRZL01000080.1, on the reverse strand, counting down.
CAGCTACGCGGCCGCGGCCGCGAGCATCGCCGCAGAGGTGGCGGCAGGCGTGGTGCCTCCGCCTGGCCTGGCCCTGCCCCGGCTGGACAGCGAGGCGTCCTTCCCTTCTCTAACGACCGCAGCTGGGGCGCGGAGCAAGGCGGGCAGCATGGCGGCGCGCAGCCAGCCGCACAGCCGCGCTCCCAGCACCGGTGGGTGCAGCGCTGCCGACGGCGAGGGCACCGGCCCCATCACAGGTCGGTTTGCAACGCTGCAAGGGCAAAGCCGCCTTTGAGTGAGGTGTTGGCGTGCTGACAGCATGTAGCACACCTGTTGCGCGCCCCGCGTCCCTTTGTCTCGCAGTGCCAGATTCAACTTCAATGTCTCAGCCCACCCCTTCCCTGCCACAACCCCTTTCCCGACCTGCAGCCTGCCCAAGCGAGGAGGGCACCCAGCGGGCGCCCAGCAGCAACTCGAGCGTGACCACCGAAGCTGAGGAGGCAGCTCACACCGCCGCCGGCTCAGAGGCCGGTGCTGAGGTGGACCCTGTTGAGGAGGAGCAGGAGGGGGTGGAAGGGCTGGAGGCGGGCGAGGAGGAGTCAGAGGCAGCGGCGGCTGCGCCGGCTGGCCCGCTGCGTTCGGGCTCGCACAGCAGCTGGGCGGACGAGGCGGATGCTGAGGATGCTGAGGAGGCTCGGCAGGCACAGCAGGCGGCAGCAGGCGCAGCAGACGCAGCAGGCGCAGCAGCGTCTCCCAGGCCGGTGTTGCTGCCCCCGCCGCCCCCGCCGCCGCCACGGCAGCCGCGCCAGCAGCCCATGGTGCCGCCCGCCCAGCTGCTGCTGCAGGCTCTGCGCAGCTCCAGTGCAGCATCTGCTGCCGCATCTGCTGCCGCCGCGCCCGCAGACTGTGGCAGCCCCTTGCACCACGTCTCTCGCCAGCCTGCCTTCAGGCCCCGGGCGCTCTCGGCGATGCCGTCGCCGCAGCTGCAGCCGCGCCTGCAGCCTGCCGCACTGTTGGGCGCAACCGGAGGTGAGGCGGGGCAGGGAGCTGTGTGCGGCTGCCACGCGGGCTGGAGTTATGTGGAGGGCAGGGCGGAGATGCAGCAAAGCCAGGATGCGCGCACACGCCAGAGCGATGCGTGCCTGCAGTATGCATCATGGCCATCAGCCATGCTCACAAGTTTGCAAGCTTGCAAGCGCACATGCTTACATGCAAGCCACGCTCAGCCGGGATGGCCTCCCCTCTTGCAACCTGCAGGCGTGGACCTGTCGGCGATCCCCCACTTTGTGTGCCCCCTCACCGGCCGGCCCTTTGTGGACCCAGGTGGGTTTGCTCGGTCACGCTGGGTTGGGTGCCTGTGCTGGAGCAGTGGCCGCATGTGCCGCATGACTACAGCTGCCCAGCCTCAGTTCTGGGCAATGAACTGGCGCTCATCATCTGATTGCTGCGTTGAGATCGCGCTTGTCAGGGGGGGATTCGTCGCCCGGCCTGCCGGATGTTACCCACAGCTGCTCTCACCTGGCCCCACCCTCTGCCACTTGACCGCAGTGGTGGCGGCTGATGGTGTGACCTACGAGCGGGACGTGATCGAGTTCCTACTGTACAGGCAAGCCCTGTTGATGTGTTGATGTGTTGTACTGCCGCAGCGCTCATGGTGGGTCCACAGAGCAGGGTGCCTTTGCATTCCTGCCGAGCCGGCAAGCGTTGCTGTTGCTGTGTCAACATGCTGCGTGCTGCGTTGCTGCCGCCTGTGCGCTGCTCCTTGCTGTGTTTTGGCTGAGCTCTTCCTCCATGCTGCACCCCCTGCCTGCAGGAAGAACATTGAGGTGTCCCCCGTGCTGCGCGGCGTGCGCCTCGAGCACAACCTGCTGGCCCCCAACACCGCCCTGCTGTGCGCCATGGGGGAGGTGGCGGCGCTGCTGGCCTCCATGGCAGCGGCGCAATGAGCGCACCCGCAGATGGGCAGCATGGCTGCGCCGATGGGCAGCTCGATTGCGCCGATGGGCAGCTTGGCCGCCCAACGCAGGCAGCGTTGCTGCGCTCCCAGGGGAGACAGCGGCCCCAAGCCCACTCAGAGGCAGGGGAGCCGTTGTGACAGCGGCGCCCTGAAATGTCTCAGGATAGAATACTTTACCGGCAGCCGGGACTGCGCTCATGCTGCACTCATGAGCAGCGCCGTTTCATCCCGGCCTTTTAGCGTAGTAGCGTACGGCTGATTGTGGCAGTAGTGTGCCGGTTGGAAGGATGACCGGCAATTTGGCAGATCAGCGCAGGTGGCCTGGGCAGCAGGCGCGCACACCTGTTGCTGCTTGCTAATCGGCAGCTTTGTACAGCAGTGCATCTGCTCATCACTGGGTCCTGGTGCATGCATTTCAACCAAGTTGGATGGCGCCCCTCGCATTTGGTCGACGCCCCTCTGGCCCGTTCAAATGAACAGCCCCTCTCACCCTTTCATTCCCTACCTTGCGAACAGCTGAGCTGCGCAGCAGCACCCACGCCGGTGCTGCAGCTGGCAAGCTTCATGCGCTTAGATTGGCATGCTACTTCTGCACCCGTGTTCGGTGCCAACTTACACCCGCTGACTTTTGAGCCTCAACACACCTTTCAATGCCTCACAGACAGCGTGCATTTTCACAGCCGACCGTTGCATGTGTAAATCAACTGGGGGGGCGAGTTGGTGAGATGACATGGCACGGCAGTGGGGTGGTGGCATGCGGGATGGTGGCATGGCAGTGTGGTGGCGGCAGCACAAGTGCAGCTGTAGCCCCCACTCGCCGCTGTAGCCCCCTCAACCGGCAGCACCAGGACTGTTTGCCAAGGCGCTACGGGCAGGAGCAGCTACAGCCGCCGGGGCTCCGCCGTCGCCGCCACAAGGTACAACAGGTCCGCCACTCTGCCGCTGTTGATGTGCGGCTGCGCTGCAAACAGCGAGCGGACCTGCTGCATGTCGGCTTCGCTCGTGTCGTATCGCACCTGCGGGGGGAGGACAAGAGCGGCCGGGAAACGTTCCAGTCGGACTTGCGCGTTGCACTCAGCTGGGCGGCAGCGGCGCTGCGCCAGAGCGTTGTATCGCACCCGCAGTGGGAGGGATGAGAGGGTCTGGGTCTTGCTGAGGGGCAGGGCAGTATGCATACTGCATGGGCGGCAGCTCCGATGGCAGCAGCAGCAACAACGGCAGCAGCAGACGCACGCCAGTAGCAGCCACTCCGGCCGCAGCTTCCCTCCCGCTCAGCCCCACGCACCTCTTGGGCCAGCGCATACTTGAGCCGCAGCTCGTCTGCATGCATGCGCCTGCACCCAGGCAAGGCGGCCTGCTGAGCAGCATTGCAAGCGTCAGCTGTGAGCCGGTCAACACTACCAGCTAAATGCCTCTGCTGCGCCCGCAGCGGCTTCTGCTATGCGGCTTCTGCTTCCAGGCAAGCCCATCTAACACCAGCTAGCCGCGGCTCACCAAATGGTGTCCAACCCATCGAGACATTGGTTGATCGAGGGCACCGGCCCGGCGACCACAGCGCACACAGCGGGTGTCAGGCTGCGGTCCTGCCGCACCAAGCGCTGCGCCTGCTGCGCCTGCCGTTCCATGCCATCCACCGCCACCTGCCCGGGGGGTCGAGCGAGCAGAGAGGAGGAGGCGTGAGGAGGAGGCGGAGGGCCAGGGAGGCAGCAAGGCGGGCAGGCAGCAGCGTGCGTTCTTACCCTGGCCCACCCATCCCAGACCATGCCTACAATCAACTGGCACCTCCCTCTGCTCCCCCCCCCCCCACACCACCTCCACCCACCTGCATGTCCCCCAGGTAGCCCTGCAGCTGCTGGATCAAGCCGTCTAGTGCAGCCAGCTGCTTGGCCAGCAGCCGCTCTTTGAGGTGCGGGTGCCCCGGCAGGGCGGCCAGGGCGCCATAGGCGCTCCCGTCTTCCAGAGCCGGCAGGCGGGTCAGCACGTTGGCTATGGTGCCCAGCAGGGACAGCGCCTGCTCCTGCTCGGGGGCAGGGGGCGAGCAGCAGGCAGGCGATCGAGGCGGCGGCGGCATGGCGGCGGCGGCAGCTGTGGAGGGGAGCATCGGCGCTGCGATGTGCATCGCAGCCCAGAGCATCTAACGTACCTGCAGCGCCGCCCAGTGCTTCACTTCGGCGTCCGCTCGCGAGTACAGCTGCCGCAGCTTCTCCAGTGTCGCTCCTGAGGCCATTGGGGGGGCATGCAAGCGATCAAGGGCCTTGATGCGAGAAGGTTAAGTCCACCGGAGCGACGAGCGCCGCTACTTGCAGGCCACCGCCTCGCCGCCGCCGCTGGCGCCGCTCAGAGCGCGCAAGTCAGCACCGCGAAAACGTGCCAACGGCTGATATCCCGTCTTCTCAGGCGTCTAGGCCAACCTGTGAAACCGGAACCCGTAACAAGCTGCAGGCCCATCCCTGGCCGGTTGGCACGCTTTTGACGTCATGACAGTGAGCGCATCGCACCGCTGCAGTGACGCATGCGCTGCTGCAGGCCGCCCATGGCATGCTCCGTTCGGGAGTACTGGGCGTAGAAGGAATACAGAGGCCCGTCTGCTGACCCTCCCTTGCTGACACAGACGTGTTTGCCGCATGCGGAGACGTGTCGCCGCTGCTGAGGCCGGGCGGCGCAGCGGGGACTGCTGCACCAAACCTCAGGGCTCACGACCCGCCGCGCTACTCAGCGCACTGAGAAATCGGCTGCAACGACAATTGGACACCCCCCGCCGCTGCGTTCAGTGGCCGAGCAATATGGGGTTGAGCCCCAACTGCGCAGGTGCGCTGGGGCGCCGGCTACCGTGCTCATGCCATGTTAACATCGAGGCGATAAATGGGCGTGTGCCGGGAGGCCCAATTGTGCAAGCCGGGGAAGACGCGGTATCGCTCGAGCCTTGCAAGAGGCTTTCCCGCCCCTGCGCCCTTTTGCACCGCCCGCTTGACCTAAGCATGACCTGTACGCCACCCCGATCGCAGCGCGGCTGCTGCTGCTGGCCGCCCTGGCAGCTGCCGCCAGCGGCGGCGCCGCCGCTGAACCAGCAGCCAATGCCTCCTGCACCGTCCTGGCCGACACTCCGCTGGACCCTAATGTGTCTTCATGGACATTCACACTTTACGTCCCGCCAGCTGTGGTGCCCGCCCTGCTGGACCCGTCAGCCCCCGGCGCCGCAGCAGCAGCAGAGGCGTTCCTCCCCGAAATCGACAGCCTGATCACCCCCAACTTGTGAGCGCGGTTGTGTGGGCTCTGGGTGTGAAAAGGCCTGCCTCACACACTGGTGGCAGCAGCAGCCTGTCAGCAGTGCGCCGAGGCGCAGAAGGCTGACGATGCATGCCGCAAGGCGCGCCCCTCAACCTTCTCACACCAGCGCACCGTAGGCAGCAAGGAGTGTGCTGGCGCGGTGGCTGGGTGGGACGTTGAGAACAGGCCTGCTGAAATGAAACTGCTGATGAGCTCCCCACTCCCTTACCTGCGTGCAGCACCAGCTGGTTTGGCGCGGTTGGTGTATTTGAAGAGGCCTGGATCCTCGGAGAGGAGCCCAACCCGGGCGAGCCGCTCGTGCCGGACAGCATCCGCATCAGGTCCGCGCAATTGTTGACCTCCTTTGATAGAAGGGTGTGTATTTTGTGCTCGGCATCCTCTGGGGGGAGCCCGACCCTAGGGCATGTCATCAGGACACTCGCAAACCCGCTCCCGCTGGCCCAGCCTCCACCCTGCACTGCACACCCGTATCGCAGGACCATGAACGTCACCGGCCCCTTCTTTAACCCGCAAGCAATCCCGGAGATGGGAGGCGGGTCGGGAGGCAGCAGCTCTGGTGGCGGCGCTCTGCCCATGGGGCCCACTGTGCAGGCAAGCTGGTTTTTGGCTGGTTGTTGGTTGACCACCTGCTTGTTTGCCTGCATGGCATGCTGCGCCTGCTGTGCCAGCACGCTGCCCATGGGGCCCGCCGTGCCGGCCAGCGCTAGGTGCAGGGCTGTGCCTGGTGCGCAGGTGTGCATGGCAATCCCTGTGCTGCCAAGGTCCATGCTTCACCCCCCTTTGAGGCATGCCATTCGACACCTTAGCCACACCTTAGCCATTCGACACCTGTTTGCTCGTGCGACCAGCCCAATGTTGTGTGCGAGGATGTAGGATCGCAGGGCTGTGCAGTCGCATCAAGCACAGCACCTGGGCCATTGCTGCTGCGACCTGTTGTTGCTGCGAATGCATGAATCAGCTGCCTCGCCTCTGCTGATGCGCAGATCTACGATCCGCGCGAGGGCTTGTATGATCGCATGACGCACGCGGCTGGCGGCTGGAACCAGTGGACGCCCGAGGATGGGCAGCTGATGCAGACGCAGGGTAGGCTCTGGTGCATCACAGTCGTGGTCCTGTCATGCTGTTGGCAGCGCAGCTGTGGATAAAGGAGGGTGGAACCGAAGGGCTGCCGAGAATGGGGAGCTGATGCCGGCGCAGGGTGAGCACTGTTTGTGTAGCTCACTCGGTGTGCAGCAGCTGTCGAGGAACCTGTGGACGCCCGAGGCTGGGTGGCTGATGCTGGCGCAAGGTTTGGCAATGAAGTGAGCCGCTGCGGCTGCCGAGGAGCCAGATCACCCCTGCGCTTATCCCACGCACACAGCTTCACTTCCTGTGCTCCCCCCTGCCGCAGTGCTGTGGTGCGACAAGAGCGGCACCCTGATCAGCCTACTGAGCAACAGCACGGAGCCAGTGGAGACGCTGGGAGGTACGAGAGGCGGCATGCCATGCATGAATGGCAAGGAGCGGCGCTGCACATTTGGCCGCCCGCCAACCTGCCGCCGCCCGCTCTCCCCTGCTGGCTGGCCGCTGGCTGCAGCAGCGGCGCATTGATCTCCGATGTGCTTTCCATGCCGCAGGCATTGGGCTGCTGTCGGCGGCCATGCGGCCCGTGCTGCTGAGTGCAAACCAATCACTGCTCCTGCACTCGCACGCCTGAACCTGAATGTGCCGCCCTTGCCTTGCAGACATTGGGCTGCTTTCGGTGGCCATGCGGCCCCTGCTCATGCTGCTGAGGGCCAGCAACAGCTCTGTTCTGGACAATCCAATCGAGTACGAGGCGGGCTGGGTTCGGCGCACCTACTGGCCACTGGAGGTGAGGAGGGATTCCGTTGAGCGGCTTGGTGGACTGCGCACCAGCATTGCCTGGTGCTGCAACATCATCAACCTGCCCCTTGAACTCTTATTTCTGCCGCAGTACAAGGGCCAGCGGACGGGCTACCTCATTCTGAATGTGGACTTTGAATCGCAGGAGGATGCCGCCGCAGGTGGGCAGCGGAGCTGGGATGGGGGTTTGGGTGGGGTGGGAGGGGGAAAGGAGCAACTCTGAGTCGTTCAGGCTGTGCAGTCCGGGAGTGGTTGCGAGTGTGTCACGCACTGCAGCGCGTCGAGCGGCCCTCCCTTCCCTCGCCGCCCTTCATGTTGCTTTGTTGTTCTCAGGCACCAGCGCCGGCAAATCTGAGCTGACGATGACAAGTTGGCCTCCTGCTGTCTCTCATTCCGTACCTCTTTCCTCCTGCAACCCTTCCGCAGGCACCAATGCCGGCAAAGCCGAGCTGATCATGCTGGCACACCCGCCGCTGCCCGATGAAGAGTGAGTGCACTTTTTTATTTTTTGTGTTCCAGGCGGGCACGCAGGTGGTGAAGCAGCGTGTGGACCAGCCAGGCGCAGGCGCCTGCTAGCAGACGGACCGCATGCACCCGCCGCTGCATTGTGGGGAGCGACTGTGGCGCTGAGCAGAGGCCGTCTGTCAACTGTTTTGTGTCTTCTCCCCCCCACCCTCAACCCCATTCCCACCCCCACCCACCCAATCAGGTATGTCGAGGAGCTCCGCAGCTTTGCACTGGCGCTCCAAGGCGAGCTGAGCGCGGCAGGAGGTGGCAACGTTGCCAGTTAACTGAGAGGCTGCTCAGGCATCGCGATGCGAGCTGTTAGCAGCTGAGAGATTTCCGCTGGCTCAAGAATCTGGGTCCCTGACTGGCTGGCTGGCTGACTGGCTACTTGCTACGCATCGCAGCTTTCAGGCAGCCCGCCGTGGCAGCCACTGGCCCACCGATATGGCAAACGATACGCATCCAAGGCCGTTGGTCTATTTATGTATATCACGCGATAACAAACCAAATTTTCAATGCATTTGTTTGTGCCCACACCTCCAAGGTTGTTGATTGCCGCTGCCCAAATACTGTTCAGGCTGTGCTGTAAGTTTGTGCAGCGTCATTACATCGGTCCTATTGGCGCCGCTGGATTTGAGGACAGAGAGCAGACTGGCTGCTGGCAGCGTGCTGTCAGCAGTGGAAGAATCAGGGGATCAGGAAGTGACGAATGGAAGTGTGCAGGTGCAGAGCGGCATTGAAGGTATCGAAAGAATCAGTATTTGCATGGAGCAGTTGAAGTTCGAGTTCACGGTGCAAGGTGCCGCCGCTCCTGGCTCAGTAGCCAAATGCGGCCAGGCGCAGGCAGCGTGCCAGCCGCTCCTGTCCCTTTGTTGTCAGGTGCAAGCCGTCATTGAACAGGCTGGTGTCAGCGGGGTTGAGCCCCCTGCTGCAACCGACATACGTGGCCCCCTGGCGCAGCGCCAGCTGGCTGTACAGCGTGTTATGGGCTGCCAGCTGAGCGCCCGGAACTCGGTCTGTAGGCAGCAGCCCCACCACCAGGAGCCTGGGGCAGGGCGGGTGAGGAGGGCAGGGTGGGGAGAGGGCAGGGCGGTTGAGGAGGGCAGGGTGAGGAGAGGGCAGCGTTTGCGGGGGCTGGGCGGCAACCTGGGCAGTGGGCACTGTTGCAGCTGCAACAGCTGCCCGGCGCAGCACGCATCTGCAGCTCGATCAACCAGTGGTACAAGCCCCCTGCCCAACCATTCGTCCAAGCTGTCCCTAGGGCCTCCTAATCCACCGGCCCACCTCGATGTGGGGAAGGCGGCCCGCGCCCAGCCCAGCAGCGCCTCCAGCGGGTACTGAGGCGGGCCCAGCTTCTTGTACACATTGTTGATCCTGCGGCCAGCAGCAGTCGGGGTGGAAGGCAACGGTCAAACAGGGGTGGCATGCAGCGCAGATCGCGAACCTCGGGTTGTTGTTGCCGTTGGTGCACCCCACCGCTTCCTGGCATGGAACGGGCAGGGATGCGCCAGCCCGCCAGCTTGTCTACCTCACAAGCCACCCCTGCCTCCACCGCCACCCCTCCAGCCTCACCCAATCAGGAAGGCAATGGCTTTGGGGGGCTTGGCGGGCCGCTCGCCACCCTGCACGATGCGCCACGCCAGCCACTCCACTGTGCAGCCATTCATGCCGAGCGGAAGGGTGCGCCGCCCCGCAAACAGGCGCTGCCACTGCGCCGAAATGGCGGCGTTGCCTTGGGACCTCAGGTTGAGGGTGGTGAGGCTGTCGCCTGCGGCAGAAGCAGGCGGGGGCGGGAGCGGCAAATCAAGATGGGAGCAGGTTGCAGGCTGGGTGCTGCTGGGCTGCCTTGTGCGTGTGAATGATGCGCAGCAGCCAGCTGGGTGGTGCCGCACTACCCGCTGGGTGCCCCAAGCAAGCAGCGCACCATAGAGCACCAGGTCCAGCGGCGCTGCTTCCTTGTTGGCAGCCTTCATTGCCTCAGCGCATCTCTTCTGCTGCGTGCGCCAGCTGTCACGCGTGCTGCTGTCAAAAGGCCGCAGCCATGAGGCGTTGACAGGCGGCAGCTGCGGGGCGGCGGCCGCAAGCACCGCGGCGTGCTGCTGTGGCGGCAGGCCTTGCGTTGGCAGGGCCGGCGTCCTGCACGGAGAGGGAGGGTGGTCTGAGTGAACCGAAAAATGGTGGCAGCGCAGCTGCATGGGTGTGCAGGATGGGGAGCGGCGGCAGTGGCGGCGGCGGCTGGGGGGCGCAGTCGTACAGCCAGCGGATGCCTCGCTTAAAGCACCATGTCATCGCTGCGGGTTCATCAGGCAGCCGCCGCGGCACAGCGGGCCTTGGGTGCCGGAGCGCACCGCGCGACCACACTGTAGGCCTGCTGAACAGCTCCGCCGCTGCCTTACCGTGCTGCTGCATAGGCCAAGCCGCATATCAGCAGCGCAGCAGCCGAAAAGGCGTCCCGCATTGGTGGAGCGCTCCGCGCTGCCAGCCGCCGCTGCCTTCCGCGCCCTTGCGAGCCCCTCACGGCACTCTGGAACGGTGTGAACAGCTTGTGGAACTGCACGACGGCGGTGCTTCATCTCCCAGTGCTCCACTCACCGCCCGCGTGGCGGCAAAATTGCTGCTTGCCCGCATGCAGGGCAAGACCTTCGCAGCTCCAGCTCAGTTGCCAACTTACAGATACAGGAACGCCTTTACATGGTACAGCCCCCTGCTTGGGGCGTTCGCAGCAGGGCAGGGCAGGGTGGGGCGGGTGAGACCGCAGGTCTCCTTCGCAGCCTGCCATCAAAGCTCACTGCTGGCAAGAACGAACAGGCAACACAAGTGCATCGCAACCATCAAAACTTGTGAGGGATAGCCGGGGCAGCCCGACAGCTCGAAACAGCGCCGCCAAAGAAGCCCGCTGCTGCTCAGCCGCCACCCGAACTGCCGCTCGGCTGCCGCCGTGCCTGCTCCATGCCATGATCGCGCTCCTCACTCCTTGACGGCACGGGACACGGCATCGCTGCACAGGGGGAAGAGTAAGGCCGGCTAGTTGGACGTTTGGAAAGCCCCAAAAGGGCGGCTCTGTTGTACTCGCCATGCATGCCTGCGGCCGCCCGCCCTGCCACGCCGCCGATGTGCTGCTGCTGCGGGTGCCACCCCTTCAGCGGCGCCACAGGTGCACATTCCGCAACCAGCAGCCAAGAAGCAGCAGCACAGCTACGAGGAGGCCCTAGTACCGTCACAGCACTAGCTACGGTAGCTGGCTGCCGTCCTGTTGCACAAGAGGCGCACCTGAGCAGCGCGATGGACACGTCCTTGGGCCACAGCTTTGTGAACTCCCCGTTGGGCGCCACCAGGTAGACTGCAGGGGGAGGGGGAGCAGGGGAGGGGGGTTGGGGAATGGCAGCAAGAGAGAGTTGTGTGGGGGACTGCAATTTCTTCTAATACATTTGGTAAAGAGGCAGGGAGCAGTGGCTTGGTGAACTCCCCGTTGGGCGCCACCAGGTAGACTGCGGGGGAGGGGAGGGGCCAAACAGGCTGAGAAGGAGGTGGCAGCTTGAAGAGAGATTGGTGAGAGGTTGGTGAGGTGGCCGGGAGCAGTGGATGGAAAGCTCTGCGTTGCACGCCACCAGGCAGGCTGCATCGATGGGGGCGGAGTGTTGGGCTGCGGTTGGACGGGTGGGCACACACCGGCTGCGGCACAAATCAGCCGCGTGCATTTCTTGAGCCCGCCGGCCGGCAGCAAGCGCTGCCGCAGAGTGTGAGCAAGTGTGCGCAAAGCAGCTGCGGAGGGACTTGCAGAGGCTACTTGATGCGATCACTGCTGCTGAGCAGGTCGGCAGCAGCAGCCAGCCAGCGGCTGCATTGGCTTGCATTGAAGCAGGGCCTGCTCAGTGGCAGGTGCCTCGTTCAATGAAAGCCGCTCGTGCATTTCAGGCCCGGCCGCTGCAGCGCGCCGCTGCGCCAGGGCAGCGGCCAAACCTCACAGCTGCAGGTCTAGACGGTGCCAGCAACAACTGCTCAACTGACTCACTAGCTGCCCTTGCTTGCAGTCCAAGACAGCCGCACGCCCGCTGACCAGCTGGTGGCTAGGTTTTGGTTGTAGCCACAGCAAATCAAGCACGCTGACGGCCAGCCGGCGGCCAACCCATGCCGACCAGTCAAGCACGCTCACCAAAGCTGCTAACGTAGGAGGCATCCATGGTTTCGTCCCCGTGCTGCGGAGGGGACAAGGGGATAGGAAACCTTTGCCAGTTCAGGGCAACTTAGGTTGAACCCAACCAGTGTGGAAGGAGGGCGCTGCGGATTCAGTTCCAACGGGGGTGGCACTGCAAAGCCGCAGCGGCGGGGGGCCAGCACATCATGATGTCCTTTGTGTTGCTCTGGCTGGAGGCCGCCTCCGGCCGGCACTACTCGTGCACCAGTGGCGTCAAGCCCTCCTGCAAACCTACCACAGGAAGGTGCTAGCTCTGGCTGTTCCTTTTGCTGCCAACTTGGCTGATGAACATCCAGCACCCCAAACGCTGTTTCACCAAGCACTGTACTGCAGCAGCCTCCTCGCCTTGTACTTTTCGTCGCCCTTGACCGCCGCCAGCACCTGCGCCTTCTGCTGGCTCTTGAACAGGTGGGCGCACTCCATCACCTGGTGCGGGGGACACGGGGCGGGGAGGGGAGGGAGGGAGAAGCCATGTCATGCGGCACACCCGCCTGTTCACCAGCAGGAAGGCAGGAGCGCCAGCAAGCAACTAACCAAAACATCGGGCATTCCCCACCGGCCGGCATGCCCGGCCGGTCAGCGCCACCAGCCCCGGGTGCTGGCATTGTGATCAGCCGCACATGGTAATGCAAACTAGCAGGGAGTGGCGCATCAAACAAGCTCACCCCATCGGCGTCGCCGGTGAGCGCCACCAGGCCCGGGTGCCCGGCGGCGCCCGCCACGCGCCTCAGATCCTCAACCTTATCACGGCGCGGGTCGGTGCTGCATGGTTGGAAATAGTTGTGGAGTCCAGGTTAGGGGTTCAGTTCAGCTAAGAGGTTACTAGCTTGGGGCAGGCATCCGCCACGTCATTCAGGCGCCCGCCCTTGTCGAGTGGGGGTTGGTGCTGCAAGACCAGAGACGGTTGTGAACACAGTTTGTGAGCAGTTCATTAGAGGTTGCCAGCTTGGGGCAGGCATCCGCTACGTGCTTCAGGCGCCCAGCCTTCAAGGCAAGTTGCCGGGGTTTGGTGCTGCACTGGGGAGACGGACGGCGAAGCCAGCACTTGTCATGGGAATGCCACGGCTCAGATGGGAGCCAGGCAGCGCACGATGCGCTTCAAGCCGTCAACTCTTCAAGGCGGGTTGGCGCTGGCGACGAGGAGGAAAGCAGAACACACGGCACTGGCCTTATAGCTGCATGGTTTGATTGCAGCATAACAGCACCACACGCTTGTGTGGGTCCAAACAGCCTGCTCCGTGTCCACACTCGGCTGGTGTGGTGCAGCCCACCCCCGCAGCTGGCAGCAAGTCGGCTTGCCCAGCCACTTGCAGCCAGCAGCGGAAGGCCAACGTCACCACGGCAGACGGCAGCAGGCACACAGCGTCAACTGCTCAGCTCAGGCAAGGCATGTGTGGTCCATGAAACCTTGCCATGTGCGGTGCTGATCCCATGAGCCAGATGCTGTGCACTTTGGAAGCAGCAGTGCTAGCTAGCTGCAGCAGCCTTGCAAGCTTCGGTGGCCACGGCACCATGATCAGCTGGTCAGCTTTGCACCGCCTGCTGTCCTGTGGTTGACTCGCACGGCTGGCTGCAAGCTGGCCTGCCCAGCCATTTTGCAGCCAGCCAGGCAAGATGAACCCAGATCACACAGCAGACGGTGGGTGACACAAACACAGCACCAACTGGAGGCAGCTCAGTGAAAGACTTGAAGGCGCGATTTCACGTGTGCTGCCAAGCCTTGTTGTGAACGGCACCGGAAACAGCAACGCTGCGGCGGCGGCCGTGGAAACTTCCACGGCACCGCATCAGCCGCCTGCCGGCCGGCATGGGTTCGGCTGCTGTGTTGCTGCCGCATAGGGCTGGCTGCAACTTGGCTTGTCAGCCAGCTGCAGCCAGCGCCCACGAGGTCAGGTGGTACACAGCAGCTGGTGGCGTACCAACATGCGGCTGATGTTGTGCGCCGGCGAGAACCGGCGCATGCTATCATTAGCTCACAGCACAGCCCCCTTGTGTCCCAGGAGGAAACATGGCGCTTCACATCCTGCCTCCAGCCCCCTGGGACAGCAGCCCCGGACACATGGCTGTAGCATCGCAATCACGATGTGCTGGCAGCAACTGCACGCCCACAGCCCCAACCACCCTGCAACCGTGCTGCTGGAAGTATGCAGAAGGGCACTCGCCTGAGAAACACCGGGGTGATGGTGGCGCCACTGCGCTGCTGAGCCGCCTCGGCAGCCCTGCAAGCAGGAGGCAGACACATGTTGGAAGAGAGCGATTTTGTGGCCACGGTGGTGTTGGACCTGCAGGCAGTGCCGTATGCAGCAAAGCCAAGGGCACACTGAGCGCTATGCAGCGGTGCTCAGTGCACCCCGCAGGTCGCACATGGCTGCCTCGCTGGCGCCGCGGTCAAGCCGCTGCATGGGAGCTGGGCATGAGAGCGCGGCATGGGAGCTAGGACGCTCACCGGCAGATGGCGTTGATGCCTCGCACATCCGAGTCGTTGTGCAGGGAGCCGGCGTCCAGCAGCACCCAGCTGTCGGGGATAGAGGATACACAGGCCAATTCGTTAGTGGGGCATGCCAAGTTAGTTGGGCAGAGTGTGTCAGGGAGCCGGCCGGCTTCCAGCAGCACCCAGCTGCAGGGGAGGTGGGAATGCGGGGGTGGGCTCGCTGTGTGCTGATGGTAAGTGGTGTGATGGCCTTTCGTGACCAGAGCCGGGCAGCCTCGCAGCACACAAGCATCACAGCACATCATGCCAGCCAGCCACAAACGCACATCACCAAGTCCGCCCCAAGCCTGAGCAGGGTGAACAGATCTGCGCCGGGCCCGGCAGCTGGACACACCCTCCTGCCGGCAGCCACCCACCGGCCCGACAGCTGCTTGGCAGTGAACTCGCGCCCGTTCTGGTCGACCATGCTGCAAGGTGCAATGAGAGGCAGGCTGACCGATCCAGTGAGCCAAGTGGACAGGGTGCCTTGCAAGCTTGCGGTGTACTCGCGCACGTTTGGGCAAGGCATGCTTCAACGCGCAAGGACTGGTTTTGAGGCGCAGCCGACCCAGAAGGCGGGTGGCTGGTGTGGGTGGAGGCCTGCACTGGCGGCCGTACGAGAGACCCGTAACTGTAAGCGCAATCAGAAATGTGCAGTGTGTCAGAGCCCCCTCCCAACGCAGCCAGCTCTCTTGAGGGAGGAGATGAAGGGGCAGTGAAAAACACAACATAAACCGCAATCAGGCAACCCCCTCCAGCGCAGCCGGCTCAGTGAGGCTCACTTGAGGGACGAGATGGAGGGGCGGTGAAAACAAAACTTAAGAAACAACGTAACTGCAACCAGGAAACCGCCTCCCGGCTCACTTGAGGGAGGAGATGGATGGGCGGGACATGATGGACCGGGCCAGCGGCTTGTCCATCTCCTTTGCCACCTGAAAGTACTCGTACCTGCGGCCAAGAGAGGGCAGTTGTGCACATGTGTATCAAGCCGCCGCTCGGTCGACTTGGCGCGCAAACTACGGGTTGCCGGCAGGCGGCGAGCCCTGCAACCGACCCTTACTTGGCTGCTGCGCTGCAGACTTGACCGGCCGACCACAAGTTGCATGCAGGCAGGCAAGCCCCTCAACACACCCTTGCAAACCAAACCCGGCTCACGTGTAAGCGCCAATGCCCACCGCCAGCGCTGCACGGCGGCATGGGGGCACAGGCACGCCGTGCTTTAACAGGCGGTTGCGTGTGGCGCATCAAGCACGGGCACCTCAGTGCAACACGACAAGCGCCCTTGCAGTCGGCAGGCCGCACGCGGCGGGGCACAGCGCCGGTCAGGGCCTGCATTGTGCGGTGGCATGCAACCAACGCAGCAGCAGGCCGCACCCGTGCCGATCACGTAGCTGTAGGGCACCTCCACTCCCATGATCTGCTCAGGGGTTTGTGGTAACGTAGCACAGTGTTGCCGGTGCAACAGGAGCAGTTCAAGGTGGGAGATCAACGGCATTGAGCGGCATGAACCGAGGCGGAGCGGCAGCGGTTGTGCGGCAGGGAAGCTGTGCGGGCACCCCAACACCCCCGCCCGCGCCATCTTCGTGCATGCATGTCCAGCTGGCTGTTCTGCTCTTCAGACGGCCTGCTGACCCCAACACACCAGTCACAGCAGACAACGTTGAAGCAGGAGGAGGCAGGAGGAGGCAGGCGCCCCTCCCCACCTTCATCATGGTGCCGCCGGCGGCGGCGCCCGCGGCGGCGGCAGCCGTCACCACCTGGCGCGCCTGCCCCTGCGCCAGGTGCAGCGGGTGGAAAAGTGTGTTAACGAGAAAGGCATGCCATTCTTCATTTACTGTTCAATGTCTGATTGGTGACTGTATTCCGGCGCTGCCACGGCCCTCGGACAGAGAAACACCAGCGGCGGCAGCGGCGGCGGCGGCGGTGGCTCGCCAACCCCAGCCCTTGGACGCGCTGCCACCCTCCGCCTGTCGTCTCCAACTCGACCTCTCACCCCTGCGGCCGCTGGCAGCGAGGCAGAGGAGCGCTGGGTGAGGGAGGCGGCCGCTCGGCAGCACAGGCTCGCCACGCTCCTGGCCCGCATCGACATGGTGCAATGAGCTTGGTGGGCTGCGCGGTGGGTTGGGCAAGGGCAGAATGTGGCTTGAGCAGAAGGAACCTGGCCCTGCATGCACTGCTGGAAAGAAAACCCTAGGCCTGAAAGCAGCACTTTGAGCCTCCAAGCTGTGCTTTCACGCAACACACAATGCAGCGCCTTGCTGCAGGCGCAGCTGCGGCGACTGGGAGGGCAGCGGCGGCAGGAGCTGGCGCCCTGGGCACCTGCCGTGGCCTGGCCTACCGCCCCTCCGTCAGCCCGTCAGCTCCTGGACGGCAGGGACTGATGGGATTCGGCGGAATGGTGAGCGCGCTTGGGCTGAGCCGCAGGTGCTCGCGCGTCGCCGCTAGCGGCGGAAGCATCGTGCCGCCTGCAAGCGCTTGCCGGCCTGTTGCCTCGCTGCTGCTTGATGCCCCTGGTTGCCTGCCTGCACAGGAGCTGACGCGCGGCAATCTGCTGGCGCTGGCGGTGGGCGCTGCCTGCACGGTGTGGCTCTACGACTTTTTGTATGAGGAGCGCGAAGCACAGCAGGTTGGCAGTGAAGCAGCAGGGGAGCAAACACTGTGGCGCGACGGTAACGCAGAGGGCTGCCAGCATGTGCTGCTGGTGCTTGCCGTCTTGCCTGTTAGTCGGGGCGCATTCCGCACAGCAGGATGTGCACCCGTGCAGGCGCAGAGGCTCACCAGAAGTGGCTCTTCGCCAGCTACCCCACACCCCGTACCTGCAGGCCGCTAAGGCGGCGAACACGCTAAGCTGTGGCAGGCGCTCAACCCTGCTCGATGCATTTTACCAGCAATCTGTTCAACCCATCCTCCCTCTCAGGCCGCTGAGGAGCTGAAAAAGCGGCGGCAGGCGGCAGGCGAGCCGAGGCGCGTACCGGATGTGTGACGCTGAAGCCAGCCTGGGCGCAGCTTTGCGCTGGGAGTCGCGCGTGCAACAGCAAGCATGCGCGTCTGCACTGTCGAGACGGCGTGTGTCTAACCTGCTTCCCCGCTGCCGCTGCTGACTTGTGCTTCAAGCCATGCCCTCATTCTGTGCCACCTGCCTGCTAGCCTGCCCACTGCCGCCGCAGTGCCTGCTGGCCGTGCACATGTGTGTGCATGTCTCTATCTGCTTGGTTGTTTGCAGCAAGTGTGTAAGAATGTGTGTCTCATTGAGCAAGCAGCGGTAGAGGATGGTGCGCTCACGCTGCTTACTGGCTGCCGCTGCCGCTGTTGCCGCCGCTGCCGATGAGAGCAGCGCCGGCAAGTGCAGCCGCCTGATTGCGCACCCATGCACACAGCATGCTGAGGGCCGCCCGGCGCAGGTGCTGCTCAGACATGCGCTGCACTCACCCCAGGATGTGTGCACAGTTCCAGAGCTGCTTATCACAGCCCGGCCACCGGACAGCTACCTCCTCCCTTGACAGCTTGGTCACGGCCGGCAGGTCCGCAACCCGGCTGAGCACCTGCAGGGTGGTGTCTGCCCATGTTGGCTGACAATCTCTGCCACATCCTCGTGATCAGACAGGCAATTCTGCAGCACCAGCCATGGGTCGCGCCCCGTCCTGCGTGCAAGCAGTGCGGCTTCTGAATCAGATGCAGCCCAATGCCCTGGATACCTCAAGTGTGCAGCATCAACCAAAGCACATGCTGTGCATGCTACGTGCCTGCGTGGCGTTCCGCACACCAGGCCGCTGCGCATCCACAAGCGAGCAACGCACCTGGCCAGCAGGATGGTTGCCAGCTGATCTGCCTCCAGCTCCTGAAAAATGCGCAGGGTGCGGTGCTCGCCGGGCGACAGCAGTTTGTGTGTCAACAGGCTCTCCTCAGAGTTCCGCAGCAGCCAGTGAGCCACCTGCACAGTTAGATGGAGTATTGAATAAGTAGGAGCAAGGGTGCCTTATGATAGAAAAGTGGAACCAACATGTTGAACCGTTGACAGCCTTGGCCTTGCGGCAAGCCTGAGGCATGCAGCGCAGGTCACCTCGTGAGCAACAACCGAGGCGGGCGCGTCGCGCGCCAAGCCAATGCCGATGTGTGTGGCAAAGCCATTGGTCGGGTTGAGGCGGGAGGGCTTGAACACCTTGACAGGGATGCAGACCTCTTGCGGCAGGGCAAGGAGGGAGCGCGCCGCATGGCTGCCCTCACGCTCGCTCAGCAGCGAGACTGCCGCCGCCACATACTCAGCCACCAGTTGCTGCGCCCCAACCAATGCGGGGTGGTGCTTGGGCAGGATGGTGGCACCTGCAGCACGGCAGGTGTCGAGTTCGTTACAGTCACGGCACATCAACCCTGTCGGACCTGGATGCGGGGCGGGTAGCACGTCGCAGGATGGTTTTCGGCAAGAGGGAACCGACGCATCATTAGCACGGCAGACAAAAAGCAAGTCGCTTCATAAAACGCCGTGTTTCCATCGGCCCCGCTGCCGCCGAGCTACCCACTGTTGCCCACAACCTTGCATCCACCACCACCCCTCGACCGGCGTGGCGGGCACACAATCCCACTGAACCCCGCTCACCTCGGCCCTTGGCGGAGACGCGCAGCGACACCAAGGCCATGGACATGCTGCTGCGCATGACGGTGGCCGGGCTCGCTGCGGCTCCAGGGCTGTCGGCTGCGGCGACGGGAAAGCAGACATGGGAGGTGAGGGGCGACCGTCTGCCGCCGGGCCTGGTCTGTTGGCACCTTGCATGCAGCAGGGCAGGGATGCAGCGCAACAGCTGGTATGCAGGCAGGCTGAGGCCAGGGTGCCAGGCAATGCATCCCAGCTGCCGCTCACCCTCATGGGCGGTGGCGCGGCGTGGCGTGCTGGCGGGCTGCGGGCGGGCAGGCGTGACCGCCTGGACCTCGCCCGGTGAGCGACCGTGCAGCCGCTGCTGCGCTGGAGCCTCCAGATCTGCAGGCTGCTCAGCCAGCGCACTGCCGCCGGCACGCGCCACCACGGCAATGTTGCGGCGAGCCAGCACGCTGCCCTGCTTGGCAGGGGTCAGTGCGGCGGCTGCACCAAACCCCACCGTCGTCTGGGTGGGCGACAGCGGCTCGCCGTCTACTGGTGGTGCGCTGTCGTCCTGCTGCTGGAGCATCACCCTATCGTAGAACTCGGTGAGCTCCTGTGTGGGGCAGGCAGGGTGGGGTGGTGGAGTCAGTGGGGCGCCAGCAAGCGGGCAGACAGCACATCTGCTAAACAATTCGGGCTTGCACACCGGCTGGCAGTGAAAGGAGTGCTTCGTCCGAACTGTATTGCACAGTGACGAACAAGCGCAGCCTGGTGGCAGATGCTGTGCTCCTGACAACCATTCCCCTGCCGCATCCTGTGGCTTGCGCATGGCTCACCCTGCCCCTGCACCCACCGTTTGGCAGGAGCGCAGCCCCCAGAAGGTAGCAACCAGCGAGCAGGCAGTCAGCGCAGCATACAGCCTGAGGACGGTTGAGAGAGGCGGGAGCACACACTCAGCAAGTGCGACAATGGCTGCAGTGCATGCCTCTTGCCGGCCGGCAGGTGGGTGCTGCAATGCTGCCAGCACCCAACAGCTGGGTGATTGATGCCATGGGACCCAGCCAGCTCACCAGTACAGTGGGGTGCCGTGGGGCAGCGCGTAGATGGAGCCGAAGCTGAACAACATGCCGCGAATGCTGTCCCAGGGGCGTGGGTGGTCCGAGGTGCGCAGCGCCACCACAAAGGCCGCGCCCCCTGTGGGCCACGCGGGCAAGCAGACGGCTCAAGCCCAGAAGGGGAGGGGGCACAGGCTTGTGCGGCACACGATCGAATACAACTACAGCGTTGCAGAGGCCCACAGCTGGTGCAGGCGGGAGCCCCTGCCAGCCGACAGGGCCAGCAACCACAGCATGCTGCCCTCACCGAAGCACAGCGCCAGCAGCGCATGCACGGCCACCATCTTGAAGCATGCGTGCGCCATGAACACCACCATCTACAGGGGAAAGGGCCAGGGGACAGGCTGGGCAGCAGCAAGTTTGGTGCCCTGCACAGCAAGGCTGCTTTGCCAAGCGGCTTGGCAGCACACGTGTACACCAGGGCAGGGCAGACAGCCCCCATAGACACCATCCGTGCACTTGTCGGCAGCCGCATGCAAGGCTGCCATCCAACGTTACCAACCACACCAGCCACACTCACGAAT
Source organism: Chlorella sp. Dachan (assembly GCA_006782975.1). Taxonomy (NCBI): domain Eukaryota; kingdom Viridiplantae; phylum Chlorophyta; class Trebouxiophyceae; order Chlorellales; family Chlorellaceae; genus Chlorella; species Chlorella sp. Dachan. Next base: position 5,349,166 of record RRZL01000080.1, on the reverse strand, counting down.
CCACTGTGGCCACCCTCACGCAGCAGCCTCTGCCTGCCGGCAGTGCTCACACAGTCCGTCAGGCTCCAGAGCCAGCTGCGGTGGGGGGCAGGAAGGGCAGAATGCGGCAGCAAGTGAGCCCCACGGCTGACCGCAGCCATCACAGGGCTGGTTCTGCTGGGCCCGCTGCAGCAGCCGAATGCGATGCTATGCTTTGAAAGCATTCTCCACTGCAGAACCGCTCGGCGCCGACCTGCTGCCCCCCCCAGCCCACCCCTCTTGCCCCCACTCCCTCTCACCGAAAGCTGCGCTCCGACGGCGGCGGGAACAGCGGCGTGCCAGGAGTGTGCAGTCCTTGCAGCCCCTCGTGCGCGTGTGAGCGCTGCAAGGGAGTAGGGGATGGGCGGTAGCCGGGCAGGGCAGGGCAGAGAGCGTGGTTGGCGCAGGGCATGAGAAGGGCAGTGCTGCGTCAGGTTCAGCAGAGCCCAGCCGCCACCCACTTACGCGCTTGCTCACTGCCAGCAGCAGCACACACAGCTCACCTCGCGCGGGTTGAGTGCCCGGCACCGGAAGTAGTACAGGGCCCAGTGCACTCCGATGGAAACCGCGGTAAGCAGCAGCAGCAGCATGAGCCTGCGAGGGCAGGGCGGGAACGTGGGACAGCGTGCAACATGGTCAAGGGTGGTGTGCCAACGCATAGCCAGCAGCTCCCCTGTCAGTCGGCATGTGAACGCGCCATTTAACTTGATCCACATGCATAGTGCGGCTGCTGGCGGCCCACACGCCCGCACGCAAGGCGGGCTGGGAGGCACGCAAGGCGGGCTGGCCAGCGCCACTGCCCATGCCACTCACAGGTTGAACAGGGAGAGCGGAGACACCTTGAACTCGTAGCAGATGCCGGCCGCGGAGCTGTGGTAACACTCCTGAATCGCCTCCTCAGTGACCATCTGCGGGGCCGGCGGTTTGGGGTGTGCGAGCATGGTTGGTGGTGGCGGCGGGGGGAGGACGAGGGGGCGGATGGGTCGTCATGACAGCCCCGCCGGCAGGCACGCTCAACGCCCACCCTGCACAGCCGTCACGACCCATGAAGAGCAGCTCATGCTCACCGTCAGATTCAGGCCAGGGTTCCAGCAGGTGCTCAGCTCGCCGCCGAAGCTGACCTCCCCGGCTGCCTCGCCCATGGCGGCGGGCGGCGGGCGGGGGCGGCGGCTTCGGGCTGCTGCTGGGGGCCTGCGCCTCCCCGCTGGTCAGGCCTGGTGCGCTGCTGCACCCAGGAAGGGCTGCGGGGCCTCAGGAGCGGCCCGCGCGGGCGAGGCCGGAGGGCTGGGAGCGCTGTGGGCGGCTGTTGACGGCTGGGGAGCTGCCCAGCAGGCTGGGGGAGCGGATGGGAGCCTGGGAATGGCGGCAGCGACTGGGAGCTGCGCTGAAGAGCAGCGTTCGAATCATGCAGGCCCCCGGCATGAACGTCGGCTGGGCGTGCAGGACAGCTGTGCGATCGACAGGCAGCAAGTGGGGAGCAGGACAGGCCAGGCGGCAGCTGTGCAGCGCCCCTCCCCCGCCGCCCGCCGCCACGTGCCGCCGACGATCACGGCAAGCACCGCCCGTCGCCTCTGCAGCCCGGGAGTTCAGCTTGCAGGTTATGTGTGCGTGGTGTGCGTGAGCAGGGAGCCATGCAGGCAGCGATCAAGCCGTCAAGGTCTGCTGGGTGGCACGGGGGCCGGGCATGATCGCAACGCTACCGGCGGCGCCGGCGCCTGCTCACCTTCTGTCGGGCGCGAGGTGGCATGGCGGGCGTGGCTGCAAGCGGTTGGGCTGCACACTCGACCAGAATGGGCAGGCAACTGAATGCAGTGCTCTGGAGTCCGCCAAACGTCAACACATGGGCATGCTAGGGACGCCAGCGCCGGGCGGGATGCACCACACGACAGATGCACCACATGGCTGCCCCGTGGTCCATGCCTCAGCTGCCGCAACCTTGGAGGAGCCTTGGCGGTCGTTGATGCAGGCTTTGAGAAGAAGTTCCGTGCCACGCAGTTGGCATGCAGTTGGACCGGCGCCCCGCTGCACTTCGGCTCGCCCTTTCCGTGGTGACCTCTGCTGGCGCTTGGCGGCAGCCGCAGCAATAACACTGGAACAAGTAAGAATAGTGAGAGATCAGTCATTGTGTCAGGCAGAAGTTTTCCAAATCAGGAGGCAGCGATGAGTCACAGGCGCATTGCAGTTGCAGAAGGGTGGGAAGTACAGGCAGGGTGCGGGATGGTGGGGAGGCATGTGCTGCTGTGAGGAGGCTGCAGCGAGGCGACTCGGGCTGTGCACCTCCTGGGCAGTACACCAACCGCCGAGCTCAGTCCAGCGGCTGCCAGTCCATGGCGGCGTGGTCCACAGCGCCCTTGTCGTTGCGCCGCACCTCGGCCCACACCCAGCGCACGCCCTCTTCCTTGTCGCGCAGCGCATCCTGCAGCTTGGTCACGGTCTCACGCTTGCGGCCGGGCGCAAAGGCGTCAGGGCGATGCTGCCGCAGGCCCAGCAGCCGGGCGCCGGTGATGCTGGGGGCCTCACTGCAGGGTGCCAGATAGGCAGCAGCATTGCTGGTTGTTGGGCATCGCGTGGTGGCACAAGCTGCGAGTCGTGCAGGTCCGCCCCCAAAGCAGACCGCCCCCCTGTTAAAGCAGACCGCCCCCTTGCTTGCGCCCCACGCCGCCCACCTGATGTGCTGGGTGAGCACCAGCGGCATGGAGACGATCTTGCTGGGGCCAAAGGTGAAGAAGAACGAGGGGTGGCCAGTGGGGGCGCCGCCGTTGCCTGGGCGCACGGGGCATGCTCCCAGCGCGCAGGACAGCAGCTGGAGCGCCCTCTCCTCCTCGGAGCCGCTGCCCATGCGCTGCTCCAGCCGCTCCACCCAGTGCCGCACCTCGCCCTCCTGAGGCGGCGGGGACAGGGCAGCGGGGCAGCAGCAGCCGGTGAGGGCGCCGGCATGGGCAAGCACTGCAGGGTGCGGCTGCGTGCTGCAACTAGTAGTTCGGCATGGGGTGCGCTTTGGCCAACCGGTAGTGTGCGTGCAATGCGCTTTGGCCAGCCGGCAGCAACAGGTGGTGGTCTGCACAGCAATGCGGGCGGCAAGCAAAGGCAGCTACTGTCATCCCTCCCTCCCCCTCCCCGCCCTGCTCACCATGCCGCGCATGTGCGGGTCTTTCACAAAGCTGAGGGTGCGCTTGCGAGCCTGCACGCCGCCCTGCAGCGCCACGTACTCAACGCCCAGGAAGATGTGGGAGAAGTAGGACACCGCCTCCTTGCCCTTGACATACTGGTAGGTGCAGGGGAAGGAGGCAACGCCGTGCGGCCCCACTGTGTGCAGGTCAGCCTCCTGCAGCCAAGATGGGATGCGCACCGGAGAATGCAGAGCGCATGGTCAGGAACACATAACAGCCCCACCACGCACGGCCAGCTGCTCTCATACTCGCTGCCGTGCAGGCGCTAGGAGCCCAACTGCTGCCACACTCTCAGCCAGCCCCCACTTACACTCGGCAGCAGCGGAGCGGCGGGGGCGGCAGCTGCTGCGTCGGGGCCGGCGGTGACAGGCAGAGCCGCAGCCACAGCAGCGACGCCACCATGCAGAGGCGCCTCCATGGCGGCCGGCTGCGGCAGCTCTGCCACGCCCGCGCTGGCAGCCTGGTGTGGAGCGGCCTGCGCCTCTCGCGGCTCTGCCGCCGCCTGGTCTGCCGGCTCCTGCCGGGCCCACTGCTCCGCCTGCGCAACCATCTGGGCCACTGGCCGCTCCCCTGCCTGTGCCGCAGGCAGGGGCTGCCCACGCGGGGGCTCCCCAAAAGGGGAATACCTGGCTAGCAAAGGTGAGATTGGCAGCCGTGCAGCCGGCAGTGCCCCGTTGCCCACCGCTAGCATGGCCCCTCGGTGGTGCTGGTCATACCCCCCCTGGTTCTGCAGGGCAAGGGCAGCGCCGCAGGTTCAGTGAGCCGTTTTGGAGCATGCTTGGCAGGCGGGCATGTTGCAACAACCGGGTGTAGCAGGTCAACCATCGCCATCCTCCGTCCCATGCTTGCCCAGTCTACACTCCCCTTCACCCACCTCATCATGCGGCCGGAACTCCGTCAGCGGTGGGCGAGCGCCGGCGGCTGCGCCCTGCAGCAGCTGTACAGGCCTGCCGCCGTAGTCGGCGCCTGGGGCGGGCTGCAGCCTGAACGCACCCGGCGTGCCCGCCCGCAAGGCCGCTTGCTGCGGCGAACCGTGCCGCTGCGCCTGCAGGCGGTTGTTCAGCGCCAGCGGGCTGTTGCCGTTGAGCCCCTGGTTGGCCTGCGGCGGGGCAAAGCCGCCATATGGCGGCTGCTGGTGCAGCGCTGCGCCGGGCGCCTCATCAAGCCGCAGCGCTGCCATGGCGGGCGGGGGCGGCGCAGGCTTGCCATACTGCCGCTGCTCCTGCCTCCACTGCTGCTCCTGCGGCAACTGCTGCTCGACCAGCCCACCCTCCTCCTCCTGTGGCAACCACTGCAGCTGCTGCTGCGCCTGCCCGTGTGGCGCATGCACGTGGGCATGGGGCACGGGTGCGGCATCCAGCCGCGGCGCCGCCCTCAGCCTGCCACCGAAGGCCGGGCTGAGCTGCGGCGCCTGGGGCTGGCCAAACAGCTGCGGCGGTTGCGGGTCACGGTTGGGCGTCGGAGCAAAGCCGCGGAAAGGCGGCGGCGCCGCCTGCAGCGGTGGCGCGCCTCGCAGCGCCTGCGCCCCCTGCTGCTGCTGCTGCGCCATCGCCGCCACCTCCAGCCTGCGAATACCGAGGGGAGGGTGGCTGTGGAGTTATGGCGGTGGGGCAGCGGCCCGGCAGGCAGCGAGGCGGGGCGTGGGGCAGAGCGGCGGCGGCAGCGGGCGGCGGAGGCGGCGGTGTCGGCGCCAGGCCCGGTGCATGGTCTGTCCCTCGACGCGGCGCGGCTCACCTGCTTGCAGGTGCGCGCGGCCGTTTGCGTGCGGCCAGTAGGGCTTTCCGCAGCCCAACTCCTCCTTGGAGGCGGGGTGGGCAGCGAGCGGGGCACTCAATTTTGCCCAGATGGACTGGGTGGGAGGGGTAGGCGGGCAGGGTGGAGGCAGGGTTCGTGCGCCCCCATGCAGGCAACAGCGAGCGAAAGGCTGCAGGCGCCGTCTGACTGCGCCTGTGAGCCCTGCGCAACTCATCAAACCCGCCCGATGCGGCCTCGGAGGCCACAGCCCAACCCTCCCCTCCCTTCCTGCCTGCGCTGCCGCTGCACTGTTGCTCAGCACTGGACCTACCCTGACCCCTGGTCGCACCAAGCACACCGCGCGATCGAGCCGGGCAACACACCCACTGCTCGCCGGCAGCGGCGGCGCACTGCCTGCCGCCGCAGCTGCAACCGCCTGCTCGCACGATGCCGTCCAGCTGCGCTGCCGTCCACCGCGCCTCGCTGCGCTGTGTGGCAGCGACGTGCAGCCGCGGAGTGGCCGCAATGGGCGCCCAGCAGGAGCAATCGTGTTCTGTGCGGTGCCTCCTTGGTCCTGCGCTGCGCCATGCCGGCGTGCGGGGTGGCGGGCGTCCAAGTGCGGGCGCTCTGCAGGTTGTTGAGGCAGTTGTCGGCACTTGCGCGGCGCTGTTGACAGCCAACGGCTATCCACCTTAGTGCGGTGCACACCCGCTGCCGCACAGTGCCAGCCCGCAGAAGGCAGAGGCCAAGCGAAGCGGAGCCTGGAGCCTTACACTCCCGGGATGCTGGTTCCTGTGGCCGCCGTCTGCCGCTGGCTGCAGCCCTGCTGCCCGCGTACTTGTGCATGTTGCATACGATGCTACTGGTCCGCAAGGAATGGCGCCTTCTCATGGGTCGCCCGCCACGAAGACCGGCAATCTTACCGCGTTGCAAGGGGAAGCATGTTGCCCTGCCGGTTCGTGTGCGCCATGGCGGCGTGTCGACATGCGCTGCAGCTTCCAACACACTTGAACCCCCGTCTGCCTTGCTAGCCACCGTCAGCATGCAATTCAAGGGTGGTATCCATCCTCGCATTCCCGACCACAGCCATGGGGATGCTGCTCTGCAATCCACCAGTGTGCGGGGTCGGTGCCTGTTTGCACGTCTGAGGCTGGAGGGGGCGCGCGTGGCAGCAGCCCTGCGGACCCAATCCTGTTGTGCAGCTGCAGTCTCCTGGCACTCTTCTCGTGAAACGGGAGAGTGTGCATAATGCCAACACCGCCAGCTGCTTGCATGATCAGGGTGAGCCTGCCGGCAGGTCAGGCGCTGCGAACAGGCCCTGCGGCAGCACTAGGGCGGTCACTCCACTGGCCACTTGCTGATTTGGTGCATGCTTGCCGGCCAACAGCTGGTGGTTGCACCAGGCCACGCTCTGCCACAAACCAAGCATGCTGGATCACAGAAACAAACCAGGCGCAATGCGCATACTGCTGGGCATGTGACAATGTTTCCACGTAGTGGAATGCTGCAGCAGCGCCATAGGGCTTTCAGGTGCCAGCTGGTTGCGCTGGTATGAAGCGACCCTTGCCGGCACCTGGCTGAACGTTGCGCCATGCTGCTAGAGCAGCAGCGGCAGCATCTGGCAACGAGCAGGACCCTCAGCACGCCAGGTGAGCGGTGGCCCCATGCGGAAGGAGGCAGCGGCTCGGCAGGCGGCAGGCACACAGCCCCAGCGCGTGCCTGCATGTGGTCGGAGCAGCAGCAGCAGCAGCAGCAGCAGCAGCAGCAGCAGACTCCCAATGTTTGCGGCAGTCAATCAGTACAGGCGCGGACTGGTGGGCGCTCATGGCGGCTGACCAGCAGGTTCCGCAGGGTGGAGCGGGGGAGGGGCGACCTGGAGCCCAGGCAGGCGCAGCGGACCAGTGGGCAGCAGGACCAGCATCGCGCAAACGCCAAGCACCCTGCAGTCATGCACGCTTGATGATGGTGCAGATGAAGGCTGCCAGCAGCGCACAGCACAGTGCACTCGCAGCTTTGGGGTGGACCAAAAGGGCGTGCACATAGCGCGAGGAGCGGTCACCGGTGACCCTCAGCAGGCCCGCGGCATGGCCCCAGGAACGGCCTAGCACAGCAGGTTGCGGCCACGCGGCAGGCCAGCGTGCACTTGCTACCAGGGCATCGCAGCCACTGACTGGCTGCAGGGTCACTGCCAGCGGGCGTGCGGGCGGCAGGGCGGCGGCAGGGCGGCGGCGCCGCCGCTGCCGGGATGCGAAGGGCGCGTGGCGCGCCGCCCGCCCAACAGGTGGCCTGCCGGTTGTGTGGGGCTGCAAGCTGCGGCGAGTGGGCTCCCATGGGCTGCAGCAGGGCGGCCAGCTCACAAGAGGCGCTGCTTGTGAAGCGCCCCCGCCCTGGTGCTGCACGTGATCGCTCCTATGCCTGGGTCGGAGCGATTGACGGGGTTTGGCGCCCCTGCATGACCCACACCCGCATTTGTGGCCTCCATCTCAGGCGGCACTGCCTCCCCTCCCCCTGCCACTCTCGCCAGGGCTGCCATTGGTGCCCCTCCGCCGGGGCTCCCCGCGGACTCGCCGCCCCGTCCAAGGCCGCAATGGGACTGGGCAGCGTGTTCGGCAAGAGCGACAAGGGCAAGGGCCGCCAGGAGGAGCAGCTGGTGTTCCTGGAGCCGCAGCAGGTGAGGGCCCCGCGCAACCGCAGCCGCTCTGCCGCTCCGCCCCTCTGCCGCCGCCCCGCAACCGCCGCCCGCCGCCGCCGTCCTGAGCCAGTGCTCCGCTCATCCCCCACTGCATCCCCTCACTCATCATCATCATCCCCACACTCCACCTCCCTTTCCGCTGCAGGGCGCCGCACTCGCGCAGCCGCTCAGCGTGGCGCCCCCGCTGTGGGTGCCGCCCAGCCGCCAAGACGAGCAGGCGCGACTGAGCGTGGAGATACCGCTGGAGCAGGTGGGTGCCAGACACGTGGGCAGTGGTGGCACGCAGCTGACTAGGAGGCGAGAGTGCGGCACATGCCCTGGCCGCAGTGTGCTCGTGAGTGGCTCCCGCTGCCGTGCAGCACCCAGGTACACCCAGCACCCAGAGCCGGGCTGCCTCCCTGTCCCACCCTCACGCCCGTTCCCGCCCGCCGGCGATCCCCTGGCTGCCGCAGGAGTGCCGCCAGCTGGCGCAAGACGTGGTGCAGCAGCTGCAGCAGCAGGCTGCGGCGGCGGAGCAGGAAGCAGCCGCGGCGCACGCAGCCAGCCAGCACGCCAGTGACCGCCCGGCATTCGATGCCGCCCAGGAGGTCGCCGCAGCGGCGCAGAAGCGCCGGGAGGCACTGACCGAGGCAGTGGAAAAGGTGCAGACGGTGCAGAGCATCCTGCACGAGTGCGTCACGCAGGTGGGCGGCATCACCTGTGGCTGCATCCTGCTGCGTGATGCACAGGCGTCGCTCAAGGCAGCCGCCGGCCTGTCGGGCGAGCAGCTGGCGGCCGAGGTGGGCGCCCTGCTGAGCCGTGTGCTGGAGACATGCAGCATCGGCGATATGCTGGAGGTGTGCGTGGACGCTGGGCTGGGCTTCCAGCTGACGGTGCTGCTGCACCAGTGCCCCAACCAGGAGCTGTGCTCGGCAGAGGCCGGGCAGCGCGAGGCGCAGGCCAGGGTGCAGCAGCAGGAGGCGTACCTGCAGCAGCGCCACCAGCAGCAGCACAGCGGCGGTGGCGGCGGCTGCGCCAGCTGGGGGCGTGCGCCTGAGCCGCAGCTGATCCGTGTGGTGGACGGTGCGGGGCCCAGCCGCCGCGCTGTGGCGGTGGAGGGCTGGCCCCAAGTGTTTGAGGCGTGGCGCAGCAAGACAGTGGACATGAGCGTCGGGCTGAAGTACATCGCCGAGTCTGCCGCCATCGGCCTGCCTCCCAGCCAGCGCGACGTGCTGGTGCAGCTGGACCGCCTGGCACGCCTGGCGCACGAGGGCAAGCCGGCGGCGCAGAGCGAGCTGGAGCGCGCCGTCATGGCCAACGTCGCCACCCTGTCCGCTGTGATGGAGAAGGTGGGTGGGTGATGGTGGAGGGTGATTGGACGGGCTGCTCCCTGGGTGTCCTCTGCAACAGCCAGGTGCTGGGATGGGGGTTTAGTTGCGGGGGGAGCTGAGGGCGTGCGACCACTGGGTGGACTGGTTGGGGCAGTGAGGGCACCATTGGTGAGTGGGCATGAAGGCGCGTTTGGAGCAGCCACAGCACCTGCCCTGCCAGCTGCCAGTATTTCTCTGGCTGCCGCATCCTTCCTCCAATGGCCTTGCCTACGCCCCAGCAACCTCCTGCGTCCCTCCCACCTTCCCTCTTCCTCCCCTCCCCTCCCTGGTCCCCTTCACCAGGTGAAGGTGCTAGTGCTGCCGGCCTGCATCAGGCACGTGGTGTGCAAGCTGAGCGCCGGCATCGACGACCTGTCGCTGCGGTGCAAGGATCTGGTGCACAGGTTCACGGGTGCCTCCATCGCGCTGGACACGGCGGGACAAGCCCTGGAGCAGGGCCAGATGCCGCCCGCGGCCGCCACCGCCGGCTCAGGTGCAGGTGAGGCAGCGTGAGATTTTGTTCAGCTTCGTTCGTGCAGCTTCCAAGCAGCTTGCTTGCATGCTGACCTGCTTGATCATGGTGTGGCGCCCACCACTTCCCCAACTGTCACCCTCCCTGCTTACCACCCCATCCCCATCCAATGCGCCACGCTCCCCACTGCTGCAGTGCTAGCCGTGCTCCAGGCTTACGCCCTCTCCCACCAGCAACACTACCCATTCCCCACCACTTGCGTGTCGATGCCCACTCCAGCCCCCGCCTCTGCCCCACCACTGCAGAGTGCCCCACCGCCGCCCAGCTCATGCAGCAGTGCCACTCGCTGGCATGCGTGGTGCTCAACCCGTTTGTGCCGGATGTGGCGACCTGTCTCTCCAGCGGCGGCAGCGCCGACGAGAAGCGGCAGCTGGTGGCTGCCATCAGGTGAGGTGCTGCCGCTCAGGCTGGCTGACTGGGTTGGGAAGCCACGTGGGATGGCGGCGGTGAGGCAGGAGTGGCTGCCCAGTGCAACGGTTGCTAGTTGCCTGCTCAGTGCTGGCCTGTGTGCTGATCACACCCACCACCCTGAGCCACGCTCGCCGCCCCCTTTCTGGCGCCTCCCTCCCCCGCAGCACGGGTGCCCACCGCGACCGGCTGCTCAGGCAGCTGCGGCAGCAGGTGGAGCAGGCACTGTCCACCGGCCAGCAGTGGGTGCGCGGCTCAGTGGCGCTGCAGCAGCAGATGATGCACGAGTCCCTGAGGCAGGGCGCAGAGGTGGCACAGATGCTGGTGGCGGTGTTCCAGCGTGACGGGCAGGAGACGCGGCAGCAGGCGGCGCAGCACTTTCAGGCCACGTCTGCGCACCTGCGCCGCCACGACGCCTGCTTGGCCGCCATCCAGGAGCAGCTGGCCGCTGTGCAGCAGCAGCAGCAGCAAACGGCCGAGCAGAATGCGCAGTTCCAGCAGGCATGGCTGGCTGCTCAGAGGCAGCAGATGATGGCCCAGCAGGCCAGCGCGACGCCGCAGCAGAGCGAGGCGGCGCTGCCTGCTGCCAACCAGCCCTGGCGGTGAAGGAGGAGGCGGCAGAGGCATGATGGACCGGCAGTGGCCCTGAGAGCGGGCTGTAGCGACGGGGGTGATGACAGTAGGGACAGAGAAACACAACCTGTACACCTGAACTGCGATGGCTTGCTTGCGACTTGACACCATGTGCTGTGCGTGATTGTTGCAGGCCGGTGTAATGGCCCAGACAGAAGCCGGTCTAGCGGCAGGGTGCTCATTTCCCAGTCCCTGACTGGTAGCGGCGAGCGAGTCGAGGGGATGGCAAATGCCGCTGAGGCGGAGCCGCTCTGCCATGCAGCCGGCGCCTAGCGTTGGGCAACCTTTTGCAAATGTGGCGCTCTTCACAGCAGAACAGTGGGGCGAGTGCAGCCAGGGCCCACACGCTTCAAGCCCAGTGGCAGCCACCGCCCAAAGGCAATTGTGTGAAAAATCGATGCAAGCAGCCATCAAAGAGGGCAGTCAGTTGGGTCCACACATGGTTACTGCAGCTGTCGCCTCCTGCTGCCCCTCCCGCCGCGCTCCTGCCGCCGCGCTCCTGCCGCCATGGCTGCATGATTGGCTTGCCTGGCTGCTGCTGGCTGCTGCTGCCGCCCGCCACAACCTGCCGCTGCTGCTACTGCCCCTTCCGAGGGTGCAGCGCCTGCACAGCCCGCTCCTGGCTGCAAGTAGGGTTGGTGGTGCAGGATGCAGGGTGTGAGGCTGAGAAGGAGGAAGGCAGCTGGGCTGAAGCCAAGCAAGCCCTGCTGCCACCCCCAGCCCAGTGTACCGCTGCCCAGCCTGCCCACCTCATGGTGCATGAGGAGAGCGCCTCGGCCGACCATGGAAACGTCTCCCGCCGCCAGCTGCAAGGTTAGTAGTTGTGAGGGTGGCTGTTTTCGCATTCGCATGCAGTGGGGCAGTACAGCCATTGGAGGCACAGCCAGCAGGCCCGCCACATGACCTGGCTCAAGGGCTGCGGCATCAACTTGCCAGCTGCACCAGCCGCTCACCCCCCACCTGCCCGCCCTCGGCTGCCCCACCTGGCGATCCACCAGACGGGCACCACGCTCAGCGCCGCCGTGTACTGCGCCGCCCCGTACGCGCAGCGTGAGGCCAGGATGGCGGCTGTGCTGAGCAGCATCATGAGACTGCACACCGCCGCCCCCAGCTTCAACAGGCGCCACGCCTCAAATGGGGCCACTTCCGCAGATGGCACGCGTGCGTACCTGCAGGCGCGTGCGGCAAGGTGTAAGACTAGCCAGAGCAGCAAGAGGCATGCCTGGCGATTCCCATGCTTGGAAGCACAGTGCAGCACAGGTGCGCAGGCCTGTTGGCGACCCTTGTCGTGGCACCCTGTTGCCGCCCAACGTCTCTCACACACAAGCACAGCTGCCCGCCCTCCCCCTCACGTGAACGAAACCGTCCAGAAGCGGCTGGCCAGGAAGAAGTAGAGTGTGGCTGCCAGCAGCAGCACGGGTGCCTGTGTCAGCCCCGTCACCGCCATCAGCAGCGCCGCCAGCACTGAGGGAGGGAGGAGGGGGCGGGGGAGGCAGACGGGTGGATACGGCGACAGAGGGGCAGTGGACTGCCGGGCATGCGAAGGAGTCGAGGGCACTGTGACCCGAACAAAAGGCTTGCGAGCCGTAGGCAGCAGGGAAGCCGCGCAAACCAATGCCTCCACCCAAAAGCAGGCTGCTGCAGTGCAGGCTGCCCTCACGCCACTCACCCTCTGCCGCGATGAAGAAGGGCACGTCCCACAATTCCACGCCCATGGGGTCGTGCTTGAGGATCTCAGGCAGCCCATCTGCAGGGAATGATTGAGCAGGCGGGCACAGAACAGCCAGGCATGGGGACACGCAAGTTGGGTGGAGCCTACTAGCAGGTTGCTTTGCTGTGCCTCCCAAGGATGCTGCTGCAACCAAGTAAATTTATTGCCGCCTGCACGCAAGCTAGTCAGCAGCAGTGGCAGCGCAGAGGCTGCTGCCGCCTGCCAACCCACAGGCATGCCGCAGGCGCAGCCACACCGCCTAGCACGCTCACACAGCGAGAAGCAGCGCCCCTCCTTGCTCCACACGTCGCGCATGTAATGGCGGAAGGACTGCTTGGGACAGCAGGCGCAGGCGCCGCCACAGCAGGCGCCGGCGCAGCAGGCGCAGGTGCAGCAGCAGACCCAGCGGCACAGCGCGCCGGGCACCGCGCAGAGCGTGCAGGCCAGCGCCCACACCAAGTTGCCCAGCCAGGGCAGCAGGTTGAGCGTCGCCAGCAGCACGGGGCCCAGGTAGGGGGTGCGCAGCAGGTGCTGCTTGGCCAGCTCCCACACCGTGTGGAACCGCAGCAGCTCCAGCGCATTGGCCACCAGCAGCACAATCTGCGGGGAGGGGAGTGGGAAGAGAGGGCGGAGCCCGACGTCAGCTGGCCTGCCAAGCTGTCAATGCGCGGCCCATGCCGACTGCAACTCTTTGGCTGCACAAGTATGGCCGAGCGAGCAGCAGCGAGGACTGGCACTGGCTTCACAGCACCCACCAGCTTGCCACGCCTGCCCTGCAGTCTGGTCGCACCCCCTTGCTCACCAGGGCAACATCACACACAGCGCCGGCTGACTTGGTCACCAGCAGGCCCGCCATGAAAGGCAGGTTGCCTGCAGGTGGGGCGATGCCGTGATGAATCGAGGTTGCCTGCAGGACAGTCAGAGCTTGCCGCCCCGCCAGCACGGCTGCCCAACCAGTGCAACACTGCAGCCGGCAGCTGCGCTCGCACTCACCCCCCGAGGCGTCCGCCAGGACGCCAGCCGAGGAGGCCAGGCCGGAGCCGTAGATACGGTTGACCATGTAAGAGGTGACAAAGAACACAAACAGCATGGAGGTGGTGCGCAGCTCCTGCTTGGATGCGTTGACGTGGCGCCCCCGCTTCTGCAGGGGAGGGGAGGCGCAGGGCGGCGGCACATGGCCAGGCTGGCATGGCAGCCAGGGGGCGCCGGCAGTGCATTGGAAAGCAAGCACATGCACACCAGGCCGCCGCGGTGCGCCACCCACCCACGTGCTGCACACACTAGCCGGCAGCAGGCCAGTCTTGAGCTCACAAGCGCCCCACCTCAACCACACTGCGACCCACCTTGGCCGCCGCCACAATGCCGTCGGCGCACTTGGCACGCAGCACCATCATCACAATGGCGGGCACCCCAGCCACCACGAGTGTGTGCAGAGCCACCCACGCTGTGGCAGGGGTGTGTGTTCCAGGGGGCAGGGAGCGGGCTTTCTCGGCTGGCATGGCAGCACGTAGAGTGTCACATAAGTGGAGGCACAGAGCAAGCAGTTTGCGCCAAAATCCGCACACCGCACACACAGCCCGGAGGTTGGTCATGACAGCCTGCTTTGACATGCAAAAGCCGGCGTCACCAGACCCAACCCAGCGCACACGTGGGAACAACACCTGCCAATCACTCAACCACACAGCGCGAGGCCTGCATGCACCTGCTGCCACTGTTCCCAGCCCCTCCACCCCAGCCTGCCTGCCACCCTCACAACGCCTGCTCACCCCGGCCGTGCGGCTTGCAGAATTCGGGGTGCCAGAAGTTGCCGCTCTCCATTGCGTCCACGCCGCCGCAGGCGCGGATCACCGCCCAGTAAACGCCGCCTGCATGGGGGAGGCAAACCAGCGGATGACGGTGCACATCAGGAGCGCTGCAGCGCGTGGCATCGAAGGGGCACACAGCAGGCAGTGCGTGTGCAACACACCCATTCAGGGCTGATCTCCTGAGCGCTCAATAAACAGGGCGCAGGTGCTAGTTGTAGTGATGGCCACAGCAGCCCAGGTGCGGCAAGGCATGCCTACTGCCTGCGGCTCGGCCGCACCTGAGATGATGCCCAGCGGTATGCAGCACAGGGCGGCCACGGCGCAGAACAGCTGGAAGAGACCCTTGGCCTGCTCCGACGGCCTGCAGGAAGGGCGGGGGCAGGGCAGCTGGCGCGTCAGGAAGCCACTGGTGTGGCAACGAGGCAGCTGTTACAGCAGGGGCAGAGTGGTCCACATGAACGCACGCTGCAGGCATTCGGCGGCTGATGGGCATTTGATTTAGCCACCACCCGGAAAACAGCACCAGAGAGCAGGAGAGGCCTATGCATGCCATACGCAGCCAACGGCCCACTCCCCCAACCAAACACCCGACTGCTCACAGCAGGTGTGTGGCTCGCAGGTCCACCGCAGTCAGCGGGGGCATGCGCTCCAGCGATGCCACAAAGTCGGCGCCCACGTCCAGGCGGGCGGCCAGGGCGCCCTCCAGCGCATTGGCGTCCCTGCAAAGCGGGGAAGGGGGGGCGGCGGGATGCCTTCTGCTTCATCCGGCTGCTGAGGGCAGCAAGGCCGCCATCTGCCTGCTGGCCGCACTGCTACGGCAACCACCTGCGCAGGTGGAGCATGCTCCCGCCAAGCACACCTGAAGATGGCAATCGCGCTCACGCCATCGCACCCGGCGGCTGCAACGTGCTTGCACACGTCCAGCTGCACCTGCAGGCGGAACAGAGGTGCGGCACAGCTGCTTGGCATGACCTGCACTACCCATGCAGCAGCTGTCAACCGCAGCGTTGCGCGCACCGACGGCCTTGGCCGACAACCACCCTCCCCTGCCACTGCCTCCCCCCAGCAGCCACACGCACCTCTGCTACGTCCAACTTGGCCTTCACCTCCTGCCATTCTTTGTCGTAATGGCCCAGCACCCAGTCGATGGGCGCCCGCCGCCCCTGCTCCCGCTGCCGCGCCCCATCCAGGATGCTCAGCTCCGACTGCAGCCGCCGCTGATCATGCTCTGCCTTCACCACACGCTGCAGTACAATGTGGGGCGGGGCGGGCGCTATGATGCGGGGTGAGGCATCGCAGCCAGCACTGGTAAGGAAGCGCACTGCCCCGCGGCAGCGCCCGCCGCTGTCAATGACAGCAAAGCAAGTTGCACCATGCACCTGCAACCCAGGTGCAACCCATGCAGCATGGAAGCACAGCTGCGGTTACAACAACAGGGTGGGCACTCGGAAGCAGCAGCAGTGGCGCCGCTGCCCCACCTCACCTCCAGCTCGGCGGCGGACAGCAGGCAGCAAAAGCCGTTGAGGCGCGACAGTGCTCGCTGCGCCTGCGGCAGGCCCTTGTCCGACAGCATCCGCCGCTGCCGCTCCTGCTCCTGCTCGCTGAGCATCCTGCAGGGCAGGGGGACCAGGGGGCGACTGGCCAGTGAGCAGGAGTGGGGGGAATGAGCAGCCGCCAAGCTTCAACCGACCAGCCTCCCTGCACACAACGGATGCACACAACGTGCAGGCAGGCTCACCCTGGCAGGCAGCCGCCGCAGCACCCCGTCTTCACGCCCAGGCCCGTCTCCACGTCTGCAGGGGGCGGGTGGCACAGCGGCACGGGCAGCAGGTATGAGAGACGCATGCCTCCTGGCTGGCAGCCAAGTAGCCGCGATTCTTTCCTGTCACGTCGCAGGATGGTTTTCGGCAAGAGGGAACCGACGCATCATTAGCACGGCAGACAAAAAGCAAGTCGCTTCATAAAACGCCGTGTTTCCATCGGCCCCGCTGCCGCCGAGCTACCCACTGTTGCCCACAACCTTGCATCCACCACCACCCCTCGACCGGCGTGGCGGGCACACAATCCCACTGAACCCCGCTCACCTCGGCCCTTGGCGGAGACGCGCAGCGACACCAAGGCCATGGACATGCTGCTGCGCATGACGGTGGCCGGGCTCGCTGCGGCTCCAGGGCTGTCGGCTGCGGCGACGGGAAAGCAGACATGGGAGGTGAGGGGCGACCGTCTGCCGCCGGGCCTGGTCTGTTGGCACCTTGCATGCAGCAGGGCAGGGATGCAGCGCAACAGCTGGTATGCAGGCAGGCTGAGGCCAGGGTGCCAGGCAATGCATCCCAGCTGCCGCTCACCCTCATGGGCGGTGGCGCGGCGTGGCGTGCTGGCGGGCTGCGGGCGGGCAGGCGTGACCGCCTGGACCTCGCCCGGTGAGCGACCGTGCAGCCGCTGCTGCGCTGGAGCCTCCAGATCTGCAGGCTGCTCAGCCAGCGCACTGCCGCCGGCACGCGCCACCACGGCAATGTTGCGGCGAGCCAGCACGCTGCCCTGCTTGGCAGGGGTCAGTGCGGCGGCTGCACCAAACCCCACCGTCGTCTGGGTGGGCGACAGCGGCTCGCCGTCTACTGGTGGTGCGCTGTCGTCCTGCTGCTGGAGCATCACCCTATCGTAGAACTCGGTGAGCTCCTGTGTGGGGCAGGCAGGGTGGGGTGGTGGAGTCAGTGGGGCGCCAGCAAGCGGGCAGACAGCACATCTGCTAAACAATTCGGGCTTGCACACCGGCTGGCAGTGAAAGGAGTGCTTCGTCCGAACTGTATTGCACAGTGACGAACAAGCGCAGCCTGGTGGCAGATGCTGTGCTCCTGACAACCATTCCCCTGCCGCATCCTGTGGCTTGCGCATGGCTCACCCTGCCCCTGCACCCACCGTTTGGCAGGAGCGCAGCCCCCAGAAGGTAGCAACCAGCGAGCAGGCAGTCAGCGCAGCATACAGCCTGAGGACGGTTGAGAGAGGCGGGAGCACACACTCAGCAAGTGCGACAATGGCTGCAGTGCATGCCTCTTGCCGGCCGGCAGGTGGGTGCTGCAATGCTGCCAGCACCCAACAGCTGGGTGATTGATGCCATGGGACCCAGCCAGCTCACCAGTACAGTGGGGTGCCGTGGGGCAGCGCGTAGATGGAGCCGAAGCTGAACAACATGCCGCGAATGCTGTCCCAGGGGCGTGGGTGGTCCGAGGTGCGCAGCGCCACCACAAAGGCCGCGCCCCCTGTGGGCCACGCGGGCAAGCAGACGGCTCAAGCCCAGAAGGGGAGGGGGCACAGGCTTGTGCGGCACACGATCGAATACAACTACAGCGTTGCAGAGGCCCACAGCTGGTGCAGGCGGGAGCCCCTGCCAGCCGACAGGGCCAGCAACCACAGCATGCTGCCCTCACCGAAGCACAGCGCCAGCAGCGCATGCACGGCCACCATCTTGAAGCATGCGTGCGCCATGAACACCACCATCTACAGGGGAAAGGGCCAGGGGACAGGCTGGGCAGCAGCAAGTTTGGTGCCCTGCACAGCAAGGCTGCTTTGCCAAGCGGCTTGGCAGCACACGTGTACACCAGGGCAGGGCAGACAGCCCCCATAGACACCATCCGTGCACTTGTCGGCAGCCGCATGCAAGGCTGCCATCCAACGTTACCAACCACACCAGCCACACTCACGAATCCACTGTGGCCACCCTCACGCAGCAGCCTCTGCCTGCCGGCAGTGCTCACACAGTCCGTCAGGCTCCAGAGCCAGCTGCGGTGGGGGGCAGGAAGGGCAGAATGCGGCAGCAAGTGAGCCCCACGGCTGACCGCAGCCATCACAGGGCTGGTTCTGCTGGGCCCGCTGCAGCAGCCGAATGCGATGCTATGCTTTGAAAGCATTCTCCACTGCAGAACCGCTCGGCGCCGACCTGCTGCCCCCCCCAGCCCACCCCTCTTGCCCCCACTCCCTCTCACCGAAAGCTGCGCTCCGATGGC
Source organism: Chlorella sp. Dachan (assembly GCA_006782975.1). Classification (NCBI taxonomy): domain Eukaryota; kingdom Viridiplantae; phylum Chlorophyta; class Trebouxiophyceae; order Chlorellales; family Chlorellaceae; genus Chlorella; species Chlorella sp. Dachan. The sequence continues at coordinate 5,331,113 of RRZL01000080.1, read as the reverse complement.
GGCGGGAACAGCGGCGTGCCAGGGGTGTGCAGTCCTTGCAGCCCCTCGTGCGCGTGTGAGCGCTGCAAGGGAGTAGGGGATGGGCGGTAGCCGGGCAGGGCAGGGCAGAGAGCGTGGTTGGCACAGGGCATGAGAAGGGCAGTGCTGCGTCAGGTTCAGCAGAGCCCAGCCGCCACCCACTTACGCGCTTGCTCACTGCCAGCAGCAGCACACACAGCTCACCTCGCGCGGGTTGAGTGCCCGGCACCGGAAGTAGTACAGGGCCCAGTGCACTCCGATGGAAACCGCGGTAAGCAGCAGCAGCAGCATGAGCCTGCGAGGGCAGGGCGGGAACGTGGGACAGCGTGCAACATGGTCAAGGGTGGTGTGCCAACGCATAGCCAGCAGCTCCCCTGTCAGTCGGCATGTGAACGCGCCATTTAACTTGATCCACATGCATAGTGCGGCTGCTGGCGGCCCACACGCCCGCACGCAAGGCGGGCTGGGAGGCACGCAAGGCGGGCTGGCCAGCGCCACTGCCCATGCCACTCACAGGTTGAACAGGGAGAGCGGAGACACCTTGAACTCGTAGCAGATGCCGGCCGCGGAGCTGTGGTAACACTCCTGAATCGCCTCCTCAGTGACCATCTGCGGGGCCGGCGGTTTGGGGTGTGCGAGCATGGTTGGTGGTGGCGGCGGGGGGAGGACGAGGGGGCGGATGGGTCGTCATGACAGCCCCGCCGGCAGGCACGCTCACCGCCCACCCTGCACAGCCGTCACGACCCATGAAGAGCAGCTCATGCTCACCGTCAGATTCAGGCCAGGGTTCCAGCAGGTGCTCAGCTCGCCGCCGAAGCTGACCTCCCCGGCTGCCTCGCCCATGGCGGCGGGCGGCGGGCGGGGGCGGCGGCTTCGGGCTGCTGCTGGGGGCCTGCGCCTCCCCGCTGGTCAGGCCTGGTGCGCTGCTGCACCCAGGAAGGGCTGCGGGGCCTCAGGAGCGGCCCGCGCGGGCGAGGCCGGAGGGCTGGGAGCGCTGTGGGCGGCTGTTGACGGCTGGGGAGCTGCCCAGCAGGCTGGGGGAGCGGATGGGAGCCTGGGAATGGCGGCAGCGACTGGGAGCTGCGCTGAAGAGCAGCGTTCGAATCATGCAGGCCCCCGGCATGAACGTCGGCTGGGCGTGCAGGACAGCTGTGCGATCGACAGGCAGCAAGTGGGGAGCAGGACAGGCCAGGCGGCAGCTGTGCAGCGCCCCTCCCCCGCCGCCCGCCGCCACGTGCCGCCGACGATCACGGCAAGCACCGCCCGTCGCCTCTGCAGCCCGGGAGTTCAGCTTGCAGGTTATGTGTGCGTGGTGTGCGTGAGCAGGGAGCCATGCAGGCAGCGATCAAGCCGTCAAGGTCTGCTGGGTGGCACGGGGGCCGGGCATGATCGCAACGCTACCGGCGGCGCCGGCGCCTGCTCACCTTCTGTCGGGCGCGAGGTGGCATGGCGGGCGTGGCTGCAAGCGGTTGGGCTGCACACTCGACCAGAATGGGCAGGCAACTGAATGCAGTGCTCTGGAGTCCGCCAAACGTCAACACATGGGCATGCTAGGGACGCCAGCGCCGGGCGGGATGCACCACACGACAGATGCACCACATGGCTGCCCCGTGGTCCATGCCTCAGCTGCCGCAACCTTGGAGGAGCCTTGGCGGTCGTTGATGCAGGCTTTGAGAAGAAGTTCCGTGCCACGCAGTTGGCATGCAGTTGGACCGGCGCCCCGCTGCACTTCGGCTCGCCCTTTCCGTGGTGACCTCTGCTGGCGCTTGGCGGCAGCCGCAGCAATAACACTGGAACAAGTAAGAATAGTGAGAGATCAGTCATTGTGTCAGGCAGAAGTTTTCCAAATCAGGAGGCAGCGATGAGTCACAGGCGCATTGCAGTTGCAGAAGGGTGGGAAGTACAGGCAGGGTGCGGGATGGTGGGGAGGCATGTGCTGCTGTGAGGAGGCTGCAGCGAGGCGACTCGGGCTGTGCACCTCCTGGGCAGTACACCAACCGCCGAGCTCAGTCCAGCGGCTGCCAGTCCATGGCGGCGTGGTCCACAGCGCCCTTGTCGTTGCGCCGCACCTCGGCCCACACCCAGCGCACGCCCTCTTCCTTGTCGCGCAGCGCATCCTGCAGCTTGGTCACGGTCTCACGCTTGCGGCCGGGCGCAAAGGCGTCAGGGCGATGCTGCCGCAGGCCCAGCAGCCGGGCGCCGGTGATGCTGGGGGCCTCACTGCAGGGTGCCAGATAGGCAGCAGCATTGCTGGTTGTTGGGCATCGCGTGGTGGCACAAGCTGCGAGTCGTGCAGGTCCGCCCCCAAAGCAGACCGCCCCCCTGTTAAAGCAGACCGCCCCCTTGCTTGCGCCCCACGCCGCCCACCTGATGTGCTGGGTGAGCACCAGCGGCATGGAGACGATCTTGCTGGGGCCAAAGGTGAAGAAGAACGAGGGGTGGCCAGTGGGGGCGCCGCCGTTGCCTGGGCGCACGGGGCATGCTCCCAGCGCGCAGGACAGCAGCTGGAGCGCCCTCTCCTCCTCGGAGCCGCTGCCCATGCGCTGCTCCAGCCGCTCCACCCAGTGCCGCACCTCGCCCTCCTGAGGCGGCGGGGACAGGGCAGCGGGGCAGCAGCAGCCGGTGAGGGCGCCGGCATGGGCAAGCACTGCAGGGTGCGGCTGCGTGCTGCAACTAGTAGTTCGGCATGGGGTGCGCTTTGGCCAACCGGTAGTGTGCGTGCAATGCGCTTTGGCCAGCCGGCAGCAACAGGTGGTGGTCTGCACAGCAATGCGGGCGGCAAGCAAAGGCAGCTACTGTCATCCCTCCCTCCCCCTCCCCGCCCTGCTCACCATGCCGCGCATGTGCGGGTCTTTCACAAAGCTGAGGGTGCGCTTGCGAGCCTGCACGCCGCCCTGCAGCGCCACGTACTCAACGCCCAGGAAGATGTGGGAGAAGTAGGACACCGCCTCCTTGCCCTTGACATACTGGTAGGTGCAGGGGAAGGAGGCAACGCCGTGCGGCCCCACTGTGTGCAGGTCAGCCTCCTGCAGCCAAGATGGGATGCGCACCGGAGAATGCAGAGCGCATGGTCAGGAACACATAACAGCCCCACCACGCACGGCCAGCTGCTCTCATACTCGCTGCCGTGCAGGCGCTAGGAGCCCAACTGCTGCCACACTCTCAGCCAGCCCCCACTTACACTCGGCAGCAGCGGAGCGGCGGGGGCGGCAGCTGCTGCGTCGGGGCCGGCGGTGACAGGCAGAGCCGCAGCCACAGCAGCGACGCCACCATGCAGAGGCGCCTCCATGGCGGCCGGCTGCGGCAGCTCTGCCACGCCCGCGCTGGCAGCCTGGTGTGGAGCGGCCTGCGCCTCTCGCGGCTCTGCCGCCGCCTGGTCTGCCGGCTCCTGCCGGGCCCACTGCTCCGCCTGCGCAACCATCTGGGCCACTGGCCGCTCCCCTGCCTGTGCCGCAGGCAGGGGCTGCCCACGCGGGGGCTCCCCAAAAGGGGAATACCTGGCTAGCAAAGGTGAGATTGGCAGCCGTGCAGCCGGCAGTGCCCCGTTGCCCACCGCTAGCATGGCCCCTCGGTGGTGCTGGTCATACCCCCCCTGGTTCTGCAGGGCAAGGGCAGCGCCGCAGGTTCAGTGAGCCGTTTTGGAGCATGCTTGGCAGGCGGGCATGTTGCAACAACCGGGTGTAGCAGGTCAACCATCGCCATCCTCCGTCCCATGCTTGCCCAGTCTACACTCCCCTTCACCCACCTCATCATGCGGCCGGAACTCCGTCAGCGGTGGGCGAGCGCCGGCGGCTGCGCCCTGCAGCAGCTGTACAGGCCTGCCGCCGTAGTCGGCGCCTGGGGCGGGCTGCAGCCTGAACGCACCCGGCGTGCCCGCCCGCAAGGCCGCTTGCTGCGGCGAACCGTGCCGCTGCGCCTGCAGGCGGTTGTTCAGCGCCAGCGGGCTGTTGCCGTTGAGCCCCTGGTTGGCCTGCGGCGGGGCAAAGCCGCCATATGGCGGCTGCTGGTGCAGCGCTGCGCCGGGCGCCTCATCAAGCCGCAGCGCTGCCATGGCGGGCGGGGGCGGCGCAGGCTTGCCATACTGCCGCTGCTCCTGCCTCCACTGCTGCTCCTGCGGCAACTGCTGCTCGACCAGCCCACCCTCCTCCTCCTGTGGCAACCACTGCAGCTGCTGCTGCGCCTGCCCGTGTGGCGCATGCACGTGGGCATGGGGCACGGGTGCGGCATCCAGCCGCGGCGCCGCCCTCAGCCTGCCACCGAAGGCCGGGCTGAGCTGCGGCGCCTGGGGCTGGCCAAACAGCTGCGGCGGTTGCGGGTCACGGTTGGGCGTCGGAGCAAAGCCGCGGAAAGGCGGCGGCGCCGCCTGCAGCGGTGGCGCGCCTCGCAGCGCCTGCGCCCCCTGCTGCTGCTGCTGCGCCATCGCCGCCACCTCCAGCCTGCGAATACCGAGGGGAGGGTGGCTGTGGAGTTATGGCGGTGGGGCAGCGGCCCGGCAGGCAGCGAGGCGGGGCGTGGGGCAGAGCGGCGGCGGCAGCGGGCGGCGGAGGCGGCGGTGTCGGCGCCAGGCCCGGTGCATGGTCTGTCCCTCGACGCGGCGCGGCTCACCTGCTTGCAGGTGCGCGCGGCCGTTTGCGTGCGGCCAGTAGGGCTTTCCGCAGCCCAACTCCTCCTTGGAGGCGGGGTGGGCAGCGAGCGGGGCACTCAATTTTGCCCAGATGGACTGGGTGGGAGGGGTAGGCGGGCAGGGTGGAGGCAGGGTTCGTGCGCCCCCATGCAGGCAACAGCGAGCGAAAGGCTGCAGGCGCCGTCTGACTGCGCCTGTGAGCCCTGCGCAACTCATCAAACCCGCCCGATGCGGCCTCGGAGGCCACAGCCCAACCCTCCCCTCCCTTCCTGCCTGCGCTGCCGCTGCACTGTTGCTCAGCACTGGACCTACCCTGACCCCTGGTCGCACCAAGCACACCGCGCGATCGAGCCGGGCAACACACCCACTGCTCGCCGGCAGCGGCGGCGCACTGCCTGCCGCCGCAGCTGCAACCGCCTGCTCGCACGATGCCGTCCAGCTGCGCTGCCGTCCACCGCGCCTCGCTGCGCTGTGTGGCAGCGACGTGCAGCCGCGGAGTGGCCGCAATGGGCGCCCAGCAGGAGCAATCGTGTTCTGTGCGGTGCCTCCTTGGTCCTGCGCTGCGCCATGCCGGCGTGCGGGGTGGCGGGCGTCCAAGTGCGGGCGCTCTGCAGGTTGTTGAGGCAGTTGTCGGCACTTGCGCGGCGCTGTTGACAGCCAACGGCTATCCACCTTAGTGCGGTGCACACCCGCTGCCGCACAGTGCCAGCCCGCAGAAGGCAGAGGCCAAGCGAAGCGGAGCCTGGAGCCTTACACTCCCGGGATGCTGGTTCCTGTGGCCGCCGTCTGCCGCTGGCTGCAGCCCTGCTGCCCGCGTACTTGTGCATGTTGCATACGATGCTACTGGTCCGCAAGGAATGGCGCCTTCTCATGGGTCGCCCGCCACGAAGACCGGCAATCTTACCGCGTTGCAAGGGGAAGCATGTTGCCCTGCCGGTTCGTGTGCGCCATGGCGGCGTGTCGACATGCGCTGCAGCTTCCAACACACTTGAACCCCCGTCTGCCTTGCTAGCCACCGTCAGCATGCAATTCAAGGGTGGTATCCATCCTCGCATTCCCGACCACAGCCATGGGGATGCTGCTCTGCAATCCACCAGTGTGCGGGGTCGGTGCCTGTTTGCACGTCTGAGGCTGGAGGGGGTGCGCGTGGCAGCAGCCCTGCGGACCCAATCCTGTTGTGCAGTCTCCTCGTGAAACGGGAGAGTGTGCATAATGCCAACACCGCCAGCTGCTTGCATGATCAGGGTGAGCCTGCCGGCAGGTCAGGCGCTGCGAACAGGCCCTGCGGCAGCACTAGGGCGGTCACTCCACTGGCCAGGCCACTTGCTGATTTGGTGCATGCTTGCCGGCCAACAGCTGGTGGTTGCACCAGGCCACGCTCTGCCACAAACCAAGCATGCTGGATCACAGAAACAAACCAGGCGCAATGCGCATACTGCTGGGCATGTGACAATGTTTCCAAGTAGTGGAATGCTGCAGCAGCGCCACAGGGCTTTCAGGTGCCAGCTGGTTGCGCTGGTATGAAGCGACCCTTGCCGGCACCTGACTGAACGTTGCGCCATGCTGCTAGAGCAGCAGCGGCAGCATCTGGCAACGAGCAGGACCCTCAGCACGCCAGGTGAGCGGTGGCCCCATGCGGAAGGAGGCAGCGGCTCGGCAGGCGGCAGGCACACAGCCCCAGCGCGTGCCTGCATGTGGTCGGAGCAGCAGCAGCAGCAGCAGCAGCAGCAGCAGCAGCAGCAGCAGCAGCAGCAGCAGCAGACTCCCAATGTTTGCGGCAGTCAATCAGTACAGGCGCGGACTGGTGGGCGCTCATGGCGGCTGACCAGCAGGTTTCGCAGGGTGGAGCGGGGGAGGGGTGACTTGGAGCCCAGGCAGGCGCAGCGGACCAGCGGGCAGCAGGACCAGCATCGCGCAAACGCCAAGCACCCTGCAGTCATGCACGCTTGATGATGGTGCAGATGAAGGCTGCCAGCAGCGCACAGCACAGTGCACTCGCAGCTTTGGGGTGGACCAAAAGGGCTTGCACATAGCGCGAGGAGCGGTCACCGGTGACCCTCAGCAGGCCCGCGGCATGGCCCCAGGAACGGCCTAGCACAGCAGGTTGCGGCCACGCGGCAGGCCATGCTGATGAGATGGCGCTGCTGAGGCCGGCCTCTAATTTGGCAGCCGCCAGCCTGCCCGGCGCGGGCTGGGCAGCCGAGGCCCACGCCCGCACGCTCACTGCGGCCGCCATTTTTTCGTCCGGGCCCTATGCAAACTACCGTCTAGTTGTTCAGCATGCCGCCAGGAGGTACGGCGTGCAGGTCGAGGCAGGGCGGCAGCAGGCCCGGAGCAGGGCGGGAGTGTAGCCGGACTGCTCGCTCTGAGCAGCCGACTGGGACTGATCTCTGTGATGTAGCGATTTGTTACGCCCAGAGCCCTGAGAGGGGCTCGACAGCGATGGAAATAGCTGTGCTGCTAGCATGGGGGTTGCATAGCATGGGTAGCGCAGTGGAAGGGTGCACAAAGGAAGGGAAAATATAGCAGAAGCATGGGCCTAGTGGGCAGACCGGTTACATCACCTCCCCCTCCGGGGAGCTGGCGTCCCGCCGCGTCCTAACTCTTCAGCCGGCCTCGCCGTAAATCGCGATGACGCCGAGGGCTGCTTGCTGCCTGATGCGTTCGCTGCGCCGTGTTGCCGAAGAGCTGTCTTGGTCAGAGGCCCTTTGGGGCTGGCGCTGCCGTTTTGGCCGCGCGATGCTTGCCTGCTGCTCTGTTGGCAGTGTGGCAATGTACTCCTCTAGATAGGAGTCGAAACTCTCATGGCCTAAATCTCTTCTGAGATTCACAGCCTTCTCCCAAGTATCATCCTCAGGAGGGAACCCTTTCCACCGTACTTTGAAGCACTCGGCACGTCCGGTGCCTCGCTTGTCAAGGAATNGGCAGCGACTGGGAGCTGCGCTGAAGAGCAGCGTTCGAATCATGCAGGCCCCCGGCATGAACGTCGGCTGGGCGTGCAGGACAGCTGTGCGATCGACAGGCAGCAAGTGGGGAGCAGGACAGGCCAGGCGGCAGCTGTGCAGCGCCCCTCCCCCGCCGCCCGCCGCCACGTGCCGCCGACGATCACGGCAAGCACCGCCCGTCGCCTCTGCAGCCCGGGAGTTCAGCTTGCAGGTTATGTGTGCGTGGTGTGCGTGAGCAGGGAGCCATGCAGGCAGCGATCAAGCCGTCAAGGTCTGCTGGGTGGCACGGGGGCCGGGCATGATCGCAACGCTACCGGCGGCGCCGGCGCCTGCTCACCTTCTGTCGGGCGCGAGGTGGCATGGCGGGCGTGGCTGCAAGCGGTTGGGCTGCACACTCGACCAGAATGGGCAGGCAACTGAATGCAGTGCTCTGGAGTCCGCCAAACGTCAACACATGGGCATGCTAGGGACGCCAGCGCCGGGCGGGATGCACCACACGACAGATGCACCACATGGCTGCCCCGTGGTCCATGCCTCAGCTGCCGCAACCTTGGAGGAGCCTTGGCGGTCGTTGATGCAGGCTTTGAGAAGAAGTTCCGTGCCACGCAGTTGGCATGCAGTTGGACCGGCGCCCCGCTGCACTTCGGCTCGCCCTTTCCGTGGTGACCTCTGCTGGCGCTTGGCGGCAGCCGCAGCAATAACACTGGAACAAGTAAGAATAGTGAGAGATCAGTCATTGTGTCAGGCAGAAGTTTTCCAAATCAGGAGGCAGCGATGAGTCACAGGCGCATTGCAGTTGCAGAAGGGTGGGAAGTACAGGCAGGGTGCGGGATGGTGGGGAGGCATGTGCTGCTGTGAGGAGGCTGCAGCGAGGCGACTCGGGCTGTGCACCTCCTGGGCAGTACACCAACCGCCGAGCTCAGTCCAGCGGCTGCCAGTCCATGGCGGCGTGGTCCACAGCGCCCTTGTCGTTGCGCCGCACCTCGGCCCACACCCAGCGCACGCCCTCTTCCTTGTCGCGCAGCGCATCCTGCAGCTTGGTCACGGTCTCACGCTTGCGGCCGGGCGCAAAGGCGTCAGGGCGATGCTGCCGCAGGCCCAGCAGCCGGGCGCCGGTGATGCTGGGGGCCTCACTGCAGGGTGCCAGATAGGCAGCAGCATTGCTGGTTGTTGGGCATCGCGTGGTGGCACAAGCTGCGAGTCGTGCAGGTCCGCCCCCAAAGCAGACCGCCCCCCTGTTAAAGCAGACCGCCCCCTTGCTTGCGCCCCACGCCGCCCACCTGATGTGCTGGGTGAGCACCAGCGGCATGGAGACGATCTTGCTGGGGCCAAAGGTGAAGAAGAACGAGGGGTGGCCAGTGGGGGCGCCGCCGTTGCCTGGGCGCACGGGGCATGCTCCCAGCGCGCAGGACAGCAGCTGGAGCGCCCTCTCCTCCTCGGAGCCGCTGCCCATGCGCTGCTCCAGCCGCTCCACCCAGTGCCGCACCTCGCCCTCCTGAGGCGGCGGGGACAGGGCAGCGGGGCAGCAGCAGCCGGTGAGGGCGCCGGCATGGGCAAGCACTGCAGGGTGCGGCTGCGTGCTGCAACTAGTAGTTCGGCATGGGGTGCGCTTTGGCCAACCGGTAGTGTGCGTGCAATGCGCTTTGGCCAGCCGGCAGCAACAGGTGGTGGTCTGCACAGCAATGCGGGCGGCAAGCAAAGGCAGCTACTGTCATCCCTCCCTCCCCCTCCCCGCCCTGCTCACCATGCCGCGCATGTGCGGGTCTTTCACAAAGCTGAGGGTGCGCTTGCGAGCCTGCACGCCGCCCTGCAGCGCCACGTACTCAACGCCCAGGAAGATGTGGGAGAAGTAGGACACCGCCTCCTTGCCCTTGACATACTGGTAGGTGCAGGGGAAGGAGGCAACGCCGTGCGGCCCCACTGTGTGCAGGTCAGCCTCCTGCAGCCAAGATGGGATGCGCACCGGAGAATGCAGAGCGCATGGTCAGGAACACATAACAGCCCCACCACGCACGGCCAGCTGCTCTCATACTCGCTGCCGTGCAGGCGCTAGGAGCCCAACTGCTGCCACACTCTCAGCCAGCCCCCACTTACACTCGGCAGCAGCGGAGCGGCGGGGGCGGCAGCTGCTGCGTCGGGGCCGGCGGTGACAGGCAGAGCCGCAGCCACAGCAGCGACGCCACCATGCAGAGGCGCCTCCATGGCGGCCGGCTGCGGCAGCTCTGCCACGCCCGCGCTGGCAGCCTGGTGTGGAGCGGCCTGCGCCTCTCGCGGCTCTGCCGCCGCCTGGTCTGCCGGCTCCTGCCGGGCCCACTGCTCCGCCTGCGCAACCATCTGGGCCACTGGCCGCTCCCCTGCCTGTGCCGCAGGCAGGGGCTGCCCACGCGGGGGCTCCCCAAAAGGGGAATACCTGGCTAGCAAAGGTGAGATTGGCAGCCGTGCAGCCGGCAGTGCCCCGTTGCCCACCGCTAGCATGGCCCCTCGGTGGTGCTGGTCATAACCCCCCTGGTTCTGCAGGGCAAGGGCAGCGCCGCAGGTTCAGTGAGCCGTTTTGGAGCATGCTTGGCAGGCGGGCATGTTGCAACAACCGGGTGTAGCAGGTCAACCATCGCCATCCTCCGTCCCATGCTTGCCCAGTCTACACTCCCCTTCACCCACCTCATCATGCGGCCGGAACTCCGTCAGCGGTGGGCGAGCGCCGGCGGCTGCGCCCTGCAGCAGCTGTACAGGCCTGCCGCCGTAGTCGGCGCCTGGGGCGGGCTGCAGCCTGAACGCACCCGGCGTGCCCGCCCGCAAGGCCGCTTGCTGCGGCGAACCGTGCCGCTGCGCCTGCAGGCGGTTGTTCAGCGCCAGCGGGCTGTTGCCGTTGAGCCCCTGGTTGGCCTGCGGCGGGGCAAAGCCGCCATATGGCGGCTGCTGGTGCAGCGCTGCGCCGGGCGCCTCATCAAGCCGCAGCGCTGCCATGGCGGGCGGGGGCGGCGCAGGCTTGCCATACTGCCGCTGCTCCTGNATTGCCAAGCCGTGCGTCCAACTGTTGCCTCGTCAAACCGACCTGCCAATGGTGTCCACCTCCCTGAGTGCAGCGGGAGGTGTACAACCCCAAGGCGGAGGCGCGGCTGCAGTCGTATGGCGGCGCTCCAGGGCCGCGCATTGCACAGGTGCGTATATGTTCAGCTGTTTCGATGGAGAGATGGCTGTGGAGAGCCCTGCACTGCCGCCGTGGACCAGCCCTAGCTGTGGGCGGCTCGCACACACGCGTTTGCTGAACACGGTGCCCAGCTGTTGCGACCTGCAGGCGGGCATCACGCTGCACCGCAAGCACGAGCTGCCCTCTGGAGTCTACACAACAGGTGCGAGCTGTGCCTGCGCAAGCTGTGGAGATGGCTCATGTTAGGGCCCTGCCCACCACATGGCGTGCGCCATGCGTGTCGCCAAGCAGCCGGGGCCGCCGTAGCGATTGAATTGCCCTGCCGTGTTTGCTGCGTCCACCCACCACTCCTGCACCGAACCTGCCGTACCGTACGCTGTCCTGCTGCACAAACATGCATGGACATTTGAACACGTGAATGGAACAAAGGGCACTTTCTACCCTCCTCCCGCAGGCGGGCACAGCGTGGGCAGCGAGGTGGGGGGCGTGCCCCAGGAGGGCTTCACTTTCTACCTGCGCCCCGACGACGGCAGCCCCATGAGCATCAACTCCCTGGACGTGCGTTTTGTCTTCTTTTTTTTCTTTCTTTCCCTGGACGTGCGTTGCAGGATGTTGAGACGCTGCGCGGGTTTGTCCGGATGCCGGGGAGCAGGGCGTGGGCGGGATGTGTGCGCAGCAAGCTGTGGCATGGTGACTGCATGGCCTGGCTGTGAATGCTGTTCCATTCTGGCTACCCAGCTACCCCCTCCACCTGACTCACGACTCACCCCTCCCACCTGGCAATTATCCCTGCAGCGTCTGGTGCGCACCATCAACAACCGCGGCTTCCCGCCGCCCGAGCCGGCAGCAGCAGACGGGGCGGGCCCCTCGCAGCCGGCGCCGCAGGGCCCGCTGCAGGCGCACGCCGCCACGCTCAGCATGCCTGCCATGGCCAACACGCCCGGCAGTGAGTTAGTTGGGGCTGGGCGCTTGGCGGTGCTGTGCTTGGCTGTGCTTGGTTGTGCTTTGCTGGCCTGGGCTGGATGGGCTACCTCAACTAAGTGTGGCTGGCAAGCAGTGTGGTCAGCAGCCAGTTGCTCATCTGAAGGTCACAACCCGAACCTGGCTGCCTCTGACTCTGCCGTGCTTCTATGCTCCCCACGCCCCAACCGCCCGCAGCCTGGGGCTCTGGCGCCTATGCCACCGCCCCCGCCGGAGGCTCAGCGCCCCTGCCGCCGCTGCAAACCGCCGAGTCGGATGAAGAGATTGCACGCCGCCTGCAGGTGCGCTGCACGGTGCAAGGTGGCGACAGGCCGTGGCTTGCATTGCAACGTCCTGCGTGCAGCTGCAGCCGCTTCCACTTCCCAGTCCGCTGGCCGACTTGGGGTGTGTGCAAGAGCTGCCTTGCCTGCTGAACGGCCCCTCACGGAAAGCCGTACAGTACTGCCTTGCTCTTCCCATGCAGGAGCAATACGATGCTGAGGCGGCGCAGCAGATGCAGCAGCAGCCCAGCCCGCCAGGCCAGCCAGGCCTCGGCGGAGCGGCAACCATGCAGCAGCAGCAGCGGCCGCAGTCGGTATCGGCGCCGACAACTGCCACCGCGGCGGCAGCAGCGGCAGCGGCAGGGCCAGATTACTTGACTGGCGGCTTCTACCCTCCAGTCCACTTTGACCACCAGCCGGGCAGCGCCCCAGCAGCAGCAGCAGCGGTGGGTGCTTCAGTTGTTCACTTACTATGCGGCCTTGTGCTGCGCCGGCTCTGTCAATGCATTGTATGCTCGGCCTGCAGCCTTGTCGGCAGCATGCACCGCATGCTCACTGGTTTGCTTGCCGTGCCACCTGCAGCGTGCATGCGGCGTGCGTCTGCATGCACACACCGTGGCACATTAACTCGAACCCTCTGCTTTACACACCACACCCGTGTCCCCACTCGTTTGCAGGCGGCGTCCCAGCCGCTGCACGGCACCTCCAGTGCGCCGCCGCATATGGCGGCCGCCATGCAGGCCACCGCCAGCGGCACCCAGGAGCTGGACACCTTTAGCCGCCCTTCGGCTCCCTCCCTGCTGGATCTGGAGTACCCCCCTCCCCCTGGCATGCCCCTGGGCGGCGGCCTGGCGGCTGTGGGCGGCCTGCAGCCGCCACCCGCCGCTGCGCTGTCGGCGCCACCGCTGGGCCAGCCCCCT
>RRZL01000080.1:5286826-5298605 GCA_006782975.1 Chlorella sp. Dachan | reverse complement strand
TGCTTACGTTCTACCAGTAGCAACAACAGCCAGCAATAAATAACAGAAGCAGCCGGCATCGGCGGCGGGGGCAGGCACCCAAGCGGCGGTGGCGGTGCCCCCGGCACACCATCCCAAGGCGGCCCTCCTTCCAGCACCTGCTGCTGCTGCTGCTGCTGCTGCTGCTGCTGCTGCTGCTGCTGCACTGGTTGCTGCTTCACACGAACATGTGTAATGCCCCGGTTGCTGCAAGAGGCTCACATGCACGTTGAGAGGGCGGGTCATGCTGGGGCTTTCAACACAGCGGCAGGCACAGCACTCCGTCAACGCGGCCCGCGGTCAACAAGCTGCCCTACTTGATGCCCGCCAGTGGCACTGCACTGCGATAGTACCTCTGACCGAAATAGCAGAAGGCGCACCTCATAAAGCGTTCAGTGCGGAAATTTCGTGAAAAGCATCCTCGCTTGCGGCCTGACGGGTCGGTGTTTGGCATCGCAGTGGGACCGTCCAAGCAGCAGGGTGAGCATGCAGCAGTGTAAGCAGAACGGCTGACCTCTTGCCACGGCCCACCGCCGCCGCCGCCGCCGCCAGTGGCAAGCACCGCATTCAAAGGACTGTGTGGCGCTGTGTGCTACTGTGTGCTACTAAGAAGCACCGACCATGCCTGCTTGCAGGTATAGGAGTTCGAGCACAGCAATGCACCAGCTTCAAGCCGAGGGCGGTGCAGGGGACGCTGGCCAGGGCGATTGCGTGGAGCCGGTGTCCAGCGGCCGCTGGCAGCGGGATGTGATCGCGCACTACCATGACATCCGCCACATGCGCGAGCTGGGCGGTGTGCAGCACGCCCTCACTATCTTAGAGTGAGCAATAGTGCTTGATGATGCTAGCAGGGGGAGAGCGGCAGCCAGCGCCTGCCAGCGCCTGCCAGCGCCCCTGCTTGACACAACCGTCCCGCAATGTGCCGCTGCACCACTGGCTGGCACGGACAACTTCCACCTTTGGCTGCCGCAGAACACTTCTATCATTGACTCCTTCGCCTGCAGTGTGCATCTGGACCTACCACCTTTCAGGGCCGATCAGCTGGAGTGGTCCCTGGTGTCGGACGACGGCACATGCGGGCTGCTTCCGGCCCTGCACAAGGCGAGCAAGGCAGCACTCCGTTCCTAAACTCTGTGGAAGCGAGGGTGGTGGGAAAGGAAGAAGGGTCTGGCACACTCAATTCCAGCTTGCCACTGTTGTGCAGGCTCTGATGTCGGGCATGAAAACGCGCCGCACACAGCCATGGCAAGTTCAGCTGGCCAAGCTGCTGGCAAAGGACAAAGGTGTGGGCGCCAAGGGGCTCTACAGCATGCTTGAGCACGTTTGGCAATGGGGAGACATGCCCTGAGGCACCACCGTTGCAGGGCTCCCGACCGGACACTGGGCCTCTATGTGTTGCGCAGGATGCGCGTACCAGCTTGATGTCGCTGATGCAGAGGAGGAGTATGCGCACTTGCCGTGGAAAAGCAGGTGCAGGCCCGGTCACACGTGGCACCTTGCTGCCTGACGACGTGTTTTCAATATTGCTATAGCACTGCAGCTTACAGCACTGCGCTCCCCGGCAGGCAGGAGGCATGGCAACAGTGAGCCATGTTCCTCCCATGCGCAGGGTCCACATCCTGTTGTGGCTCATCGAAGCACGCTTCCAGTCGGATGCCATGCAGGTGCGAATTGGCATACCTTGAGGGAAGGCCCGTGTGGGGGCAGCTATCGTCTCACATTGCTGGCGTGTGGGGCATGCTACCTCGCAGAAGCGCATCCAAGCAGCCTACCGGGCGGCGCAAGATGACGACGTGTACAAGCGGCGGGCATTGGCTGAGAAGCAGCACACAGCGTTGCAGGCCGGCAAGGTGGGCAGAGGTTAGCAGCCGGCACGGGTGTGCTGGGCGTGCCGGTTGCTAGCAGCTATGCTCCTACGTCCCAATCAATGTTCCATGGAAAGCGTGTCGCTCCCCCTCCACGTGCGCAGTACCAAGATGCTTCCCTCCTGGTGGATCTGGGCCCCGACACCTATCGGCTAGTGCCGCAGGCGTATGATCCCGACTACGCCTACTACGGCGTGATTGTGGGGACGCGGCAAGGTGGGGCAGACCCAGCTATTTGCCTGCTTTCTTGGCGGCAGTGTTGCTTGGGGGCAGAGGGAGGCCCGGCAGCCACCCTGCACATGTCTTTCCTGAGTGACCGAACATCACCAATCTCATGCCTCCCAACCCACAAACCAGTGCTGCGCATCTACCGAGAAGGGCGGCCGGGCGCCATCGAAGACGCACCACCAGCATGGCAGCTGTATGCCGCAACAGAGGAGGATGTTAAGGTGGGAGGCATGTGAGGATGGTGTGCTTACATGGTTGAGCTAAGGCATGCTGCCGCGGCCACGAACACACATGCTGCTCATCCCTTCCACAGAAGTGCGCATGGCGGTGGCGGCACAGCCCACACAAGAGCATGCGACAGTACGCAGACAAGCTGTTCGCTGTAAGCTGTTGCAGCTGGAGTGCAGTGACGTGCACGTGTTGTGCTGCTAGGCAACCAGCCTGGCTCGAGTGTGCCGTTCACTTCAATTTCGGTTGCACATGCTCACTGCAGACGCTGCGGTTGCTGGAGGACGCCCGGGCAGCAGGCAGAGGAGGACCAGGTGCTCGCAGCGGCTGAGCCGGCTTGGCCAGCCTCCCTCTGATCAGCAATGCCTGCATTTGCATCCCATGACACTGCATCAGCTGCACACGCCTCCTGCTACATTTGAAACACCATGGATGCCTACTGCACACCGTTTCAAGGGCTGCTTGTTACAACAACGTACAGGTGCAAGCAAGGGGCAGACGGCAAGAGACAAAGAAAGCATAAGGGACAGCAAAAGGGTTGCATCAAGTGGTGGGCAGCACTGGTGGGAAGGCAAAAGGTGCAGACAAGCAAGCAGTAGGGGGCTGTGTGCACAGTCAGCAGCCAAGCAGAACAAAACACGGTGCCAAAACCCCAGAACGCGGCTGCTGGGAATCACACGCGCTGGCCATCCAGCCACTTCATCAGCAGGCGGAAGACGCGCAGGGGCAGGTTGATATAGTCAAGTGCATCAGAGTGCTTGTGGCCTTGGCCATGGGGGCGCCACAGGGGTGGGGAGCCACACCGCACCTGCCAGGGCAAAGGCAGAAGCGCGGCAGCCCCGTCAGCAGCATGGCAGTTACACACACGCGCCCCGCTTTGGGCGGGGAATGGCAAGCTAGCACGAGCGCTGCATCACCAGTATTGCTCCCATCCCTTTGCACGCCACTGTTCGGTGCAACCAGCCGCAGGGCATGTTTGCAAGCGGGCGCCCGACACTGCTCACCCTGTAGTGTGCCTCGATGTACAAGGGGAAGTCTGCCAGGTGCACGCCGTCCGCAGCCACCTTCAGGTTGCTGTGCTCGTTGCGCACAGCGTGGTACCTGCAGGGGTGTGGGGCAGGAAGGTGTGGGGCACAGCCCAGGTGGTCGGCACACCGCCCAGGCGGTACTCATCATGCAGCAGCAGGCAGCACTCAACCCATTTCAGGGAAGCACAGCACAGCTGGTGAGCATCGAAGGATTGGATGGGCACAACCGAAGACCCTCACCAGCCAGCAGGCACGATGACTGTGTCGCCGTGGCGCTGCTCGATGATGAAGGCGGGCCGCATGAGGGTGGGGGACGCAGGCCGCATGGCCTCCCACCGCCTGTTCACGCCGTCGCAGATTGCCCGCATGTTGGCGGCAGAGAGCACACTGCTGCAGCGCAGCCCGTCAGCAAAGCGCTGGGTAGGTGTGGGGCAGGGACGGCACAGTAGTGAGTGGATCAAGTGGTGCGTGCACTCAATGCCAGTCACGGGGCAACCCCACCACGGTCGTCTGCACTCCCTCCCACCAGCCAAAACATGCTCAACCTGCTCACCCGCTCTTTCATGACCTGGTCAGCCAGGTCCAGGGCCCACGGGGCCACAAACAGCCACAACGCCAGCGTGGTCTGCTTCAGATCCTCAGGGGCCTGCGGTGGCGGCCACGAAAGGACAAGTCAGTCATACAGAGGTTGCATCAGCGATGCCATTCGCGCACCAAGCAACAGCGACGGGCTCCTCGAGGCGGCGCCACTCATCAGCGGCAGGATGCACTGCTGCCGCACCTGTTCGTCGTACAGGGCGAGGGCGATGTTGGCTGCTTCACCCCAGTCGGCGTGGCCCCGGGTGCCCCGCGCACTCGCGACGTTGTACGACAGGATCGCAATGCACCTGTCCCACCATGTCTGCGCAGGGTCCCCTGGACAGGGGGAGGAGGGCAGCCGCGGCAGCGGTGAATCAAAGAGGAAGGGAGCGGAGCTGCCATTGAACAGCGAGTGCGCCCCGATTGAAACCGCCCCGCCTCCTAAAGCATGGCATCAGCTGCCCCGCATACCGATGCATACCTGAGACGTCCGGCGAGTCAAAGTGCGACAGGACCTGCAGGAAACAAGAAGGACAGCATGGCTTTCTCCCTTCCAGCAGCTTCCATCAGCCAGGTGAGGCAGTCCCACACTCAGTTGCAAACACGCAACACTCGTACAACACAGATGCCCTCACCTGCTCGCACAGGCGGTGCAGCAGGCTGCCCTGAGGAGAGGAAGGGTTGAACCGGATGTCCTTTGTCCGCCACTGCGTGGGTTAGTAAGGAGCCACGCACAGCTCACTGCTTGCAGGTTTGCGGCACGGGCCGCGCATCGGTAAACAGCCACCAGATGTGTGCATGTAGGCGCAGACGGCTGGCACCGATCAACACCAGCCCCGCACCTTTTCAACCTCCGCGGCTTCCACAAATTTGGTGCCAGCCGCCTGCTCCACCATGGCTTCCACCTCGGCAGCAGACAGGGGCTCCACCGCAACAGAGTCGGGGTAGACCGCCGGCTGCGAGCACCAGGAAAGGCAGTCACCACACATGAGACCGGCTAGACTGGCTGTGAACATCACAAGCCACAACACCCCTGCAAACGCAAGACTTACAACTCCCGCTGGCGGCAAACCATACTTGAGAAGTGCAGCCCGCCCACACCTGCTGTGTGCAGTGCCAAATGCATGGCAAGCTGGGTGGCAGCTCCGGCAGAGGGCGGCACAGCACCTCGCACACCCGCTGCGCATGAGCAGGGTCGACCAGCAGCCATGGCACCATGCCTGGCTCGGCACACTTGGGGCAGCGGGTCTGGCGCGTGGTCGCGGGGTCCGCAGCCTCGGGCTGCGGCGCAGAGAAAGGGCAAGGCAGCTCAGTGACAACCTCACAAGAGCAGGAGAATGCGAAGTGGCGGCGCAGGCATGCCATGCATACGACAGGGCGCGTGGCGCCGGGGGTGATCCGTCAAATGCCCAGACGGCGTGCACTTGACGGCACGCACTCACCGCGTAGACGACCCAGCCCGTTGCCGCCGAGCAATGCTCGCAGAAGCAGCCCTTATCGCCCTGCCACGGCCGCTGGATGGCGTCGGCCATGCGCTGCCGCACCGCCGCGGCAGCCGTAGGTGCGGCCGCCTCGGCGGCGGTGGTGGCCAGGTCGGGGAGCAGATACATGCGCCCAGCCAGGACGGCGAGCGCGATGTGGGCGGGCACAGGCGGGGCCGGCGGGGCCACAGGCAGCGGCAGTTCAGCGGGTGCCGCTGCAGCCTTTGACACACGAGGCTTCTTGACCGTGACGCCTGGGAGGTGCATGGCGCGGGCAGGAGCCAGTTGGTGCTTATCACAGGCAAGCAGACAGGATGCCAAGCTGGGCAGCTCCCGCCAAACAGAATGCTGTACCGGCACGCGGCAGGCAGCAATAGAGCATGCCAGCAGCATGCACCGCCGAAATGCCCACCCACCCGGCGGTGCCGGCGACGCCACGGGCTGCCGCAGCCCAGAGGCTGCGGCAGCGACCACCTGGTGCTTAGGCGCACGAAGCACCTTGCCCTTACGGCCTGTGGGGGTGCATGGCGCGGCAAGGAGGGTGCTGGGTGTGTGCCGCAAGCAAGCAGGCATCCTCAACCAAGCTTGCAGGCGCGGCGCCGGTACGCGGTAGGCAACACAGCAACTTTGCATCGCAGCAGCATGCGCCACACGGCCCCAGGGCCCCACCCCACCTGGCGCGAGGTCAGCGGCCTTGGCCGACGCCTTGGTGCCGGAGGCATTGGCGGCACTCGGGCGCAGCTTCTGGAGGCGGTGAATCTTCTGCAGGATACACGCGCATTCGAGGGGGGTAAGCATGCAGCACCATGTGCAGGCACCAAGGCAATCAAGTCAGCACGGATATGGCAGGCAAACGGCAGGCATCACGAGGCAACGAGGGCGGCAAGCACGCACCGCGACGATGGGCGCTGCCGCCTCCAAATAGCTGTCACTCCAGCAGCCAACGTGGAGAGGGTCCTTACAGTCGTTCTGCTGCAGATGCTTATCTACGCATTCCGCCTTGCAGCAGATGGCGTGGCAAGTGGGGCAGCGGCTGTCTCGCTCGTCCAGCACGTTCTGCCACATCGCGTGCAGCCAGAGGCGCTTCCCGCACCCCTGGCAGCGACCCTGACACACAAGCCGCTTAGCTTGGTAGGGCCAGGAGGCACGGAGGGCAGCGACTGCCGAGCTGTTGGCCGCCATTGCTTGCAACGCGCGGCTGCACGCCAGAAGGATGGCTGACCTCACGAGCAGCAGCAGGAAAGTGCAGCAAACGGCACCGGCACCGGGCAATCAAAATGCCCATGAGCGCACAGCACGGGGAGCAGCCCATGCAGGGTTTTCAGCAGAAGCACCGCGGTTTTACTCTGCTGCAGTGTGCTACAAAGTCACCCAACAGGGGGCCGGCCTGCAGCGGCTTGTCTCTACGAGCAGGGCTTTTCAAGCACAGCAAGGTGCGGTCTGGTGCGCCTGGGCGGTGCAGGATGACATGCACAGAGACCATGCGCATCAGCAGCACTGGCCCGAGCAGGCAGCCTGGTCCACACTTCTGCCGCCGCCGCCGTCGCCGCCGCCTGCTGCCCTTCGCACCGGAGGCATGAACTGCCCTGCAGTGCTGCTGCCTGTGTGCAGCAGTATGCCTGCTAACAGCCCTGTGCCTCCTATGACCCTGGGTGCAGGTCCGACATGACCCATCGGCGCGCTGCCGCAAAGACACAACCCACCAAAGGCGCCAGCGGGGGCAGCGAGTCAAAACAGCGGGCAAAGGGAGCAGGGCAGCAGCACGGACGCGGCAGAGCGGGCGCACGCGCAACAAGAACGCGGTGGCTGGTGTGAGGAAGCAGCCGAAGCGGAGCACAGGCAAGCTCTTGTTTGCATGCAGGTGGGCTTTCACCTGGCGGCATGGTGTGCGGCAGCCGCTTGCTGGCGGGCAGTGTAGCTGATGGAGTGCAACTTGACGCTTCAAACCTGGCCAGCTAGCTGCTGCTGCTTTGCGTGCACTAGTCACAACGGTGCTACATACCTGCCTCCACCTTGCAGGCAAGACATCCAAGGGCACCACTCGGGGCACAGCCACTAAAGCAGCGGCGCTGTCGCCCAGCGAGCTGGCTGCCGATGGCGCCGCCTCACCCTCCGCCGCCGAGCCGCTGGCCTTGACACCCGCCACCAGCAGCGGCGGCACCGGCAGCAAGCGCAGAACCACGCCTCGCTCCGTCTCAGTTGAGTTTTGACCCGCGCAGCCCCCACCGCACCTGCGCTTGTTGCACACCGCTGTCGTGCACGATTCACCACTGGCTGGCCCCACTGATGCATAACTGTACACTACACGTCCTTTTTTCCGTTACCTACCGCCAGCACTGCCCAGCATCTCTGCTGTTTGCACCTCCACCTCATGCCACCCCCCTGTGCATCATGTGCCATTTACATTAGTTTGCTTCTCCAGGCGCGTCTCTGAGCGTGTGATGCAGCAGCATTCGATGTGTGTCATTTGGCGGAGGTAGGGCAACACCATGGCATTGCAGAATCAAGCGGCGGACAGGCACGGTGTAAGCAGCGAAGCGATGGCAGAGGTAGTCGGCTTTATTGGTCAAGGGGGTGCCAAAAACAGCATGAATTGGGTTGGCGCAGCAGCCGTCCGCCTTGTTGGTGCCAGGGCGGTGGTCGCAAAACCAATGTGTGGCGATGTGTTTGGAATTCCGGGGCCGCATGCGGTTGTTGCGGCTGCGACCATATGGTGGGCGGCGCACCGGGCAGCGCTCGCTAGGAGCTTCACCAAAGGCGTGCACGAGCATGAAGTGAGCCAAAGATATGGACTTGTGGAGATGAGACTCCGCTACGGGATCAGCGAGGGGGTTGTCTGCACGCGCTGCGGCACGCTCCTTAAGAACCTTGATGGATGCAGGAGCCAGCTCTACGGAAACAGAACGGTAGTCAAGCTTGTCGCGTTTGAAGCGTAAGATCAGTTCAATGCCAGCAGCTTGTGGGCCGTACGGAATTGGCCTGTTTTTGAGAGTGTCAGGGTCGAGTCGAATGCAGGCCCAAGGCCATTCCTGCCGGTGAGAAAAATAGGTGGAGTTCACGACTTGGCCATCTACAGCCACGCCCCCCAAACCAGCCAGGCTGTTCAGCCAGTGCTCCAGGGTCATGCTGGCAAACAACGAGAACACGGAGAACAGGAAAGTGCCCCTGCCTGCATCCACCGGCGGAGGCACGTTCATTGCCAGCGGCACACGGTTGGTGATGCTGCCGTAAACGTGCTCACACTCTTTGTTCTCCGCCATCAGCGCTTCAAACCTCTCCTCATGCACTTTGCCGTCCTTGGACATCAGGTCGCACCTATGCCTGAGGCGGGGGTCGGCAGCCTGCAGGCGGCAGGGGCCGAGCAGCGCAAATATGTGGGACACCGGCCGCTCAGCGGTTGCTGCGCCGGCTGGCACACGAGACAGGCGCGGCCTCACTCACAAACCAAGCACACCTGTTGAGGCCCACCGCCAGGCAGCAGCGCAACTGCTGCACCACCGACGGCAGCCTCCTGCACATTCAAGGCCATCATGCACGCTGGACGTGAGCGGGCGGCGGCACAAGGTGCCGCGGCGCCGCGCGCGGCGGGCGGCGCCGGCGGGAAAGAACAGCGGAGCAGGGCGCAGTTTGCTCCCCCCATTACGCTTCCTGCTCAACACTGATAAACATGGAGCAGGCCCAAGCACGAGTAGCAGAGCGTGCTAGCTGGCGGACCACTGACCTGGGCATTGGGGGCGGCTGCGGCCATCCTGGCAGCCCGGACTGCTAGAAGCGAGGTCGAATTGTCACGCCAATGCAACCAAACTGCAGTGACATCAAGGTAAGGGACGGGGAGCAGCGTGGAGAAAGCAGCGGGAGCTGCAGGGCGACCCAGAACACCCATTGGGCAGGCACCATGGCCAAGCAGCAGGTAGAGGCAATCGCACCAGCGCACAGCAAGTTCCGCTGCTGGGCCCTGTCCCTGCTGCTTCAGGGCTTTCGGCACCTGCCTCCAAGTGCTTGAAATGGAGTCTGGAGAGCATTTCAGGGGCAGTCGAGGCTGGTCAGCATCGAAGAGCTGCGCGTGCTGGGCGGTGCTGAGGGGGGAAGTGCGTGCTCCCTACGGTTTCCACAGCATTTCTACTTCGATTCTGCCTTTGACCGCCATCTTGTGTTGTTGCAAGCTTCAAGCGCGTTGCCCCGAGCAGCAGAGCAGTGTCCTCGGAACCCCCCTCCCTGCTCTGCCCCAGGCGAGCCTGCTGCATGCGGGGTACCTAGCGGAACCGTCTTGGGGTACGGCGTAGAGAACTGCAAGGCAGGCTTGGGCCCCGCACGGCTCCGCCTTCTGCCCGCCCTTCCCGCCTGCCGCTGTCGACACCCCTGCTCACCCCGCCGCCGATTCGGTACCCTGCGCGTATGCAGGCTACGAGCAGGCGCACCCCAATGAGCTCAGACTGGGAGGAGGAGGATCCCTATAGCGATGATTCGTCAACCAGCCTGTCCGATGAGCCAAACAGTGAGCACGGACGCGCATGCACGCAACGGGGAATTGGTGTGGCGTCCCCAACCTTGCGTGTCGGCATGCTGCCACCCCAGCCGAGAGCCGCCAGCCCCGCGCTCTGGCATGCTGTTGTAGCCATGCATGAGTGGTGCCTGGGGGCGCGACCCGCCAAGTCGGGCGCATGCTCTGCTGTGCTGTGGGCGGCCTTGAAGGGGGCATGTTGCCCTGTCCCGGGTTTGCTTACAAGTTTGCGAGTTTGGACCGTGCACACAGCGGAACGCTGACGATTCGGGTCCGGCCAGGGAGGGCATTTTGCGTGGGCTGGTTGGTGCATGGTGGACTGCTTACCTAAATGTTTATTAGGGCTTCGCCTCCCCCCAAGCTCGCCCTGCTGGCGGTGGCCGCGGCGCTCGCCGACCATCATTTGCCTTGAGCACCGAGTGGGCCGGCATGCTCACGCCCCCTCCCCGCCTCGCATCCCTCCCTTTGGCTGCAGACACCAGGTTCTTTTTTTGGGAGGTGGATGTTCTCCACAACCAACCACCCGCACGCCTGCTGCTCATCGACCGTTACGGCACATACTTGCTGGCCATTCAACAATGCCGCCAGCTGCTCGCCTCACCCGAGTCCCGCCGGGCGTTCAAGCTTGCTGTCGACAAGGCTGGAGCAGACGTTGTGGAAGCCACACCCCTAGAGCTGTCCTTCCTGAAAGCTCACGCAGGCTTCCCGCCCAAGGCAAGCAGCGCAACCCTTGCACCGCCAGCCGCCATAAAGGCCGCTCTGCGCTACCGGCACTACCTTACCACCGACATGGAACGCTCCTTCAACCTTCTGCGTGAGCGCGGTGAACAAGTACTGCAACTGGTGCCAGAAGACGGGCACGCCTTGGCGATGCTGGAAGAGGAAGAGGTGGGTGCACAACAACCGATGGGGTCTCCACCCAGCGGTTGTTGTACATGTGGGCAGCCACACAATCACCCACGCTGGGTGGACAGGTCCTGCCTCAAGCGCAACGCGCCGCACACCCGCGTTCCCTGCCCTACTAGCAGGAGGACCAAGCTGCGCAAGCTCTCGCCGGCATGGTTGCCGGAGATGAGGATGACCCTCCAGTACAGCATGCTGCACAGGTGAGGCAGGAGCAAGCCTGCAATAGGAGCATGAAACTCTTGCCGCACTGGAAGGTGCGTGGTTGGCGCGGCAGCTGCTTGACACCCATGCGGTCACCCATCCACTGGTTTCTGACCCCGCAATCGCAGGCGCCGGCTGTCCAGCAGCCTGCGGTCGGCGTGGGTCACCACGCGGCAGCACTGCCTCCCCATCAACAGCCGGTAGTTCGACATGTGAGCACGGGGCGTGCCTGCAAGTCTGGACCGCACACACCTGGGCTGCCTGATGCGGCCCCTTTGGCATGCGCACGCCTGCCGTTGCTGGTTGTGGTTAGGCCTACACACAACTTTTGGTGCCCGGCTTTGCCCACCCTTGGTGCAGGCGGGGCAGGCACTGCACCCGATGCCCGGTGGTGCTGCAGCGGCAGCGGCAGCGGCAGCGGCGGCAGAGGCCCACGGGCCGCCAGCACAGGGATTGAATGTGGGCGAAGCGGCTGCAGCGATTGCTGCGGCGGCAGCAGCGGCAGGCATGCTACCGCCGTTTTTTCCCATGGTGAGGCCAGGGCAAGCAACAGCCAGGTGCCACAAACGTAGCCGCAAGCACTAGCCAGCCACCACAATCCTGTGCTGCTGGCCCTGCATGTGCTACTCAAAGCACCGGTTCTCCTCTGCTCACCCTGCATCCCACCCAGGAGGCACAACACTTGCCACCCGGGAACGCAGCAGCGGCTGCGGCAGCCGGCGCGGCAGGCTATCAACCTCCACC
>RRZL01000080.1:5268092-5279482 GCA_006782975.1 Chlorella sp. Dachan | reverse complement strand
CGTACGGCGGCGTACTGCAGTGCATGCGTCCTCACCTTGAATCGCTCCAGCTCGTCCTGCACATGTGGAAGGCGGTCCCCGGCCACGGTGGCCAGCCCGTAGTGCTTCCTCTGCGGTGGGTGATGGTAGGCAAACTCGCTGAGAATGCCCCAAGCATGGCTGGAGGAAAGTGGCGTACGGCGCCGCACGGACGGAAAAAAGGCTGGGGGGCGGCGTACGGCTACGTACGGCGGGGTCCCTGGCGGCACATGAGGGGGGCCAACTTCTCCACTGCACACGCATTCCCAAGGCTAGCCCCCACGCATGGACCCATGTACTATGTATAGTGACACCCCACAAGTGTGTCAAACCACGGTGCTGCATCACAGTGTTCAACCATGGGGGTCCCATTGGGTCTTGGGACATGCCACTGTCCACACCCAATTATACATGCATGAAGCAAATGGATCGAGGGGACAGGCACGCTACCAGAGAGGTACACCCCAGCCATGTGAACCACCAAAAGCGGGCAGCAATAGTCCGCCTCTAGCTGGTGGTTTTGGGGGCAGACCTTGGGGGGGCTGTGTTCATCTGAGTAAAACCATACCGCCGTACGCCGCCGTACGCCGCCGCACGGCCACTCCTCGACCCCTAAACCCTAAATCAGACCCTGAACCGAACCCTGAATGGCCGCCGAACGCCGCCGTACGGCGCCGCACGGCCACTCCTCGACCCCTAAACCCTAAATCAGACCCTGAACCGAACCCTGAATGGCCGCCGAACGCCGCCGTACGGCGCCGCACGGCCACTCCTCAACCCCTAAACCCTACATCAGACCCTGAACCGAACCCTGAATGGCCGGCGCAAGGCGGCGGACGGCGGCGTACGGCAACGTACGGCGGCGTACGGCGGCGTACGCCAGCACAGAACACGCACCAGCTCATCGGATGGCACGCCAGACGAGAACAGGCCAGTGGGGTAGGGGCCCAGCCGAGGAGGGCTGACCGAAAAGTCGAACCGGCTGGCGCCCAGGGCGATGTCCGCAGCGCCTGCGCGCAAAGGATAGACTCGACCAACGTTTAATTTCGGGGGACGCGGGCGTACGGCGGCGTACGGCATCGCACGGCGCCGTACAGCACCAGCCCCCGCAAACCCATACATCCAACGCCTCGGCCCACCTTCGATCCCTCCTGGCCGGAAGGACAGCGCGGTGCGGATGCCCTCCACCACAAACACAGGCGCTCCAGCCTGCACCACCGCCTCCTCCACCGCCTCTGCCTCCACTGCACGCACATGGGGCGGACGGCGCCGTACGGCGGCGCACGGCGGAGGTCGTTGCCGGACGGCGGCGGCACGCCACAGTTTCGGGCAGCATCACGAGTGCGTGCATGGTGGCGAACACCAGGTTCACTCACCCAGTGCGACCACAGTGGAGCCTTTGGCCACGTGACCGGCCTCCACCAGCAGGCGGACGGCTGCGCCTTTGCCAAGCTCCGCGACCTGCAACTCGAGACCAGGCCACCACTCGGCTACTTGGTTGCGGACCAGGTACTTGGTGTCGCGCAAGATCACACGGCCCAGCGGGTGGCCGAACATGCCTCTCAAGCGAGGCACCTCAATCGTGTCAAC
The DNA here is from genome assembly GCA_006782975.1 of Chlorella sp. Dachan. Taxonomy (NCBI): domain Eukaryota; kingdom Viridiplantae; phylum Chlorophyta; class Trebouxiophyceae; order Chlorellales; family Chlorellaceae; genus Chlorella; species Chlorella sp. Dachan. Next base: position 5,277,874 of record RRZL01000080.1, on the reverse strand, counting down.
CAAAGCAAGGTCCATGGCTTGGTATGCAGAGAGCAAAGCAAAGAAAGCGATGACAAGAAACCCATGGGGTGCATGCACCAGGGGGGACACAAAGTGGCACTACTGTACATCCGCCGCCGGCCGGCCGCGTGCGCCGAGGCTACAGCCGTACGCCGCCGGCCGCCGCCGTACGGCGCAGTAGCTGGGCATCATGCAACCGCCGGAGGCAGCCCAAACATCTTCACCGCCAGCGAGTACATCTCGGCATCCTGGACAGGGCCGCCCTTGGCCATCATCTCCTCGGCGGTGGGGTACGGGCGGTCGCCGAACTGCACACGGTTGGGAATCAGACAGGCTGCTGCATCACACCAAGTCAAACTAGGTCCACCGGCGTACGGCGCCAAACGCCGCCGCACGGCGCCGCACGGCAGGGGAGGCCGGCGTGCGGCGGCGCACGGCGGTGGACGGTAGAGGAGGCAACCGTACGGCACCGCACGGTTGCGCACGCCAGAGTAAAAGAGAACTCACCGCCCACGCCCACAGCGCCTTGCGCACGTTCAGGCTGTTGTCCTCCGGGGTGGCGCCGGCCTTGAAGCCAGGGGGCGCGATCTTGTGGTCAGGGCCCTCCTTGGGCAGGGTCCAGAAGGCATCGCGCCAGTCTTGCTGCGGGAGGGTGGGGTGGCAGACAAAAGCCCTACACGGTGACACATGTGCTACAACCGGCAGAGTCCCCTGGCGTACGGCGCCGTACGGCGGCGTTCGCCGGCGGCCTGCAAGGTCCATCTCCAACCCCAGCCTTCCAAGCCACTCACCGCCTTGCGGTAGTACACCCAGCGCTCGAACAGGTCGCCCGCGCCGAGCAGGTTCAGCGTGCCGCCCTGGAAACAGGAGGGGCATGCACACGGTTGGGAATAAGAGGGGCTGCTGCATCACACCAAGTCAACCTAAGTCCACCTGCACAGTACGGCGCCGAACGACGCCGCACGGCGGAGCACGGCAGCGGGACACCGCCGTGCGGCGGCGTACGGCACACCAAGGACGCCACACCCCACAGGCAGGTCCCCTAGAGACTGACCATCAAGGCCAGGTGCTGGGACGGCTTGGTGGTGCCATGCAGGCCCGCCACGCGCCGGCAGACGGCCTCCCACATGCTGTCCGTGCCCTTGCCGCCGCTGCAGGGGCAAAGGTTGGGGGTGTGGGGGGTGAGACCGCAGTTACAGGAGCTCGGGGAGGCCGCCGTGCGCCGGCGTGCGGCGCCGTACGCCGCCGTACGCCAGCCTCCTGACACTTTACAGCCCGAACCTCGAGAACGCCGCCGTTCCCCGCCGTGCGCCGCCGTACGCCAGCCTCCTGGCATCTCACATCCCCACTCACAGTAGGAATGCCAGCATCATGTTGGACTGCATGTAGGATTCCGACACCGCCCGCACGCCGCCGGTGGGGACAGGGAAGCTTTCCACCTCCTCCGTCTTGGTGCCGCCCCGCTTGGCGACCACCTTGCGGTAGTGCACAGGCCGGCAGCTGCAACAGGATGTTGGAGGAGGGCGGGGAGGGGGGAGGTGAGGGAGGCCGGCGTACGGCGGCGTACGGCGCCGGTCGGTCACAAGGAGCACACAGCATAGAATGAAGTCCCACGACCGGCGCCGTCCGCCACCACCCCCCAGCAGGCCCCCGCCGCACGCCGGCCTCCGGCCAAGGCCGCTCACCGCTCGTCGGGGTTCTGCGCGTGCACGGTGTACGTGCTGTGCGGCTTGCCCCGGAAGATCCCATCCAGGGCTGGCAGGCACTTGAGCGCACTTGAGCCCACGATCGAGGGGCCCGCATCCACGTCCCCCGCATCGCCCGCCTCTTGGGCCGCAGCAAAGGCCGCCAGCTCGTCGTCCCCTGGCAGAGATGCCACCTGCAGGGGTGGCGGGAGGCCTGCTGGGGCAGGTGAGGCATGGGTCGCCAGGCAGCGAGCCCCCCAAGTTCAAAGCGCACGTGTGCAAGCTCCGCAAGCTCCCTCAGCGGCCGCGTCGGGCTGAGCATGGCGCCCAACAACACACCGTGGGGGGCTGGGTGCTGGCCCGCTTGCCCTTGCCACTGCCCCGCGCCTGCCCCTGCATGAGAGGGAGGCCGGCGTGCGGCCGCGTACGGCGGCAAAGGTCAGGGGAGGCCGGCGTGCGGCCGCGTACGGCGGCAAAGGTCAGGGAATGCCGGCGTGCGGCCGCGTACGGCGACAAAGGTCAGGGGAGGCCGGCGTGCGGCCGCGTACGGCGACAAAGGTCAGGGGAGGCCGGCGTGCGGCCGCGTACGGCGACAAAGGTCAGGGGAGGCCGGCGTGCGGCGGCGCACGCCAGAGTCAAAGGGAACCCGGTCACCGACAAAACACACCTTACTCGGTCGGGCCGAAGCGCGCGGTTTTTTCCTGCGCCGCTCCTTGGCAGCGGCGGCGGCGGCATCACTGGTGCCAGAACTCAGCTGAGACCAGGGCGTGCAGCAGAGTGCTCATGTCAAGACACCGCAGGCACCCAGGCGTACGGCGGCGTACGGCGCCGCACGCCGGAGCACCCTACTCCGGGAAGACTTGCACAACCACCATCGCCCACCTCATCCTGCTGCAGCTCGCCCCGCTCCTTCTCGTTGAGCTGCAGGGCAGGAGAGGGGGGTGGGGGGGTGGCACCAATTCGCACGACTGCCACGACCTCCGGCGTGCGGCTGCGTACGGCGCCGAACGGTACCCTAACTGCGCCCACCATCGGCGTACGGCACCGAACGCCACCGTCCCTCGGTCCTGCACCCACCTTAGTAGCTCAACCCAGTCCCACCGGCACAACAACTCACAACCCACCTTGCGCTTCTTGGTCTTGGGGGCCGACAGGGCCGCCGCCCCCTCGGGCGCACTGCGCTTGCCCGCCTGCAATGAGTGGGGGTTGGTAGTAGGTGGTTGGTAGTAGGTGGGGCAGCATGAGGTGCCCCAGCGTGCGCCGCCGTACGGCGCCGTACGCCAATAGGATGGGTCGCACACACCGGCGTGCGACAGCGTACGGCGCCGTACGTTGGCGGACCCCAGCAGGCGCTATGCCTCAGCTGACCACTAGCATGGCAGTTGCCCCACCACCCACCTCTATGTCCTCCTCCTCCTGTGGCTCGCCGTCGGAGGTGTACTCGATGTGGCGGTTGGCGTGCCGCTTCGCCGGCTGCAGGGATGGAGGGAGGGGCAGGGCACCCTGGGCTCAGCATGGTGTGCATCTGCCAAAGGCCTGGCCGTCCGCCGCCGTCCGCCGCCGTTCCCCGCCGTACGGTGCCGTACGCCGCCGTGCACCACCAGGCCACCCACCCACCTGCGCCGCTGGAGCCTCATCGTCCGTGGCCTCATCGTCCTTGGCCTCATCGTCCTTGGCCTCAATGTCCTTGGCATCCGCAGCCTCACCCCCCACCTGCTGCTGCTTCAGCAGTAAGAGAGGGGGGGGGGCATTGTGGGGGAGGTTGCAGGAAGGCGGCGGACGGCGGCGTGCGGCGCCGTACGGCGTCGTATGGNCAGCAGTAAGAGAGGGGGGGGGGCATTGTGGGGGAGGTTGCAGGAAGGCGGCGGACAGCGGCGTGCGGCGCCGTACGGCGACGTATGGCGGCGTGCTGCACACGCAGTGGCACATCCTGCGGCGTGCGGCGTCGTCCGGCGCCGTTCCGCCCCAAAGCCCTAAATCGCCCCCCTTCACCTCTTCCGCCACCCCCGCCGCCAGCTCGGGCTGCAAGAAGGGAGCGGCAGTGGCCAGCCCGAGTTGGCCATAGTAAAGCAAGCCCAATCGCGCCAGGCTGCGACATGGCGGACCCCGACCCAGCTGACACACGCAGCCCACCTGGGTGGCACGAGTCGCCTCGCCCCCCTTCTGCGCCGCCTTCGCCGCCGCCCGCTCCGCCGCCCGCTCCCTGGCCTCCTCCCTGGTCAACCTGCCCGCGTCCACGAGCAGTTTGTCGTCCGCGCTGATGCGCGCGCCCTGCGGGGCAACAACGGCGCACGGTCGCCGCTCTGCACAGCTTGCAAGCCCCCCGGGCGCCCGCCCGCGACCCTGCTGGCTGTCAGTTGCCGTCCGCAGGCTGCAGGCTGGCCCTCGGGGGGCGCACACCCCACCCAGTGCCCACCTTGGCAGCGCTCGACATGCTTGCAAGGCCCCTGCGAGTGCCCCGGGGAGTGGTGCAACTGCAACGGTGCCGCGTTCGGGCCGAACGGCGGGGAACGGTGCCTCCCGCTGACATGGCGCGCGCATGGCCCGTGCGTGGCCGTCCGTGGCCGTGCGGCACCACCCTCTCCCCTCCGAGTGCTGTCTGGGCGGCATGGAGGCGGCCAGAGACGCCTCCCACGACCTGGTGGAGGCCTTCTCCGCCTACCCAGACCTGAGGGGGCGCGCCGTCGGGTACATGCGCGGCGCCAGCCCGCCACCAGAGATCGAGAACTGGCCAACAGGCGTAGAGGGCTCCAAATGGACCGTGCGCAAGGTGCTGCACGCCCTGTCGCTGGCCTTCAAACCCCGCCGGGGCGTTCCCCGCGACCACAGGGCCTTCTACCTGGCCCACGCCACGCAGCGGTGCATGATCATCGAGGTGCGGCGCAGCGTGCAACCGTTTGCAGCCTGCAGTGGGGCGGTTCCCCGCCGTGCGGCACCGTTCTCCGCCGTGCGGCACCGTTCCCCGCCGTGCGGCACCGTTCCCCGCCGTGCGGCACCGCTCCCTGCCGTGCGGCACCGTTCCCTGCCGTGCGGCACCGCTCCCTGCCGTGCGGCACCGTTCCCGCCGTACCGAGCCGTTCCCCGCCGTTCCCCGCCGTTCCCCCTCCCGCAGAACAGCCAGGCCCTGCACCTGCCCACCGGCGAGAGCATGTACCTCTGGATCTCCAACGGCTACCCCCGCATCCGGCCATACTCCAACAAGAAGCTGGGCCCCACCCCGACCTACTCGGTGTTCCGCCTCCTGCTGCACCTGGCCTGGGGCCCCACCAGCCCGCACCGCCCCACGGCCTGCCACTTCTGCTGCGACATCCACGGCTGCTGCAACCCCCTGCACGGCCGGTGGGGCACGGAGGAACAGAACCGCGCGGAGGACCAGCTGCTGCGGGCCTGGCGGGACGCCTACCTGCCCCTGCCCGGCGAGGAGCGGCTGCAAGTGACCCACCCAGCCGCCACCGCCCTGAGCCTGCAAGGCGTGGTGTGCACGCCCGGCTGAGCCGACTGATTGATTGATCGATTGATTGATTGATGCCGTGCGCCGCCGTACGCCGCCGTACGCCCCGCGCCCCTGATGTAAGCACCGCCGTCCCCCGCCGCACGCCGCCGCACGGGCGCAGCAGCAGCAGCAGCAGCAGCAGCAGCAGCAGCAAGCATGGCACCCAACCCCCACCCAAGTCCGATCAGGCCGCCCCTCCAGCCGCCCGCCATGCCTCCCGGCCACCCCCCCATCCCCTCCTCCACCGCCTTCATAAACAGCATCCGCCCCGAACTGGGGGACACCCTCTTCTTCCTAGCATTCTCCTACCTGCCCGCCTGGCTGGACATGGTCCACAAGAGCGGCGGCGGGATGGACCACCCCCGCGTCTTCGCTCGCTACGTGGCCGCACCAGAGGGCGGGCACCAGCGCGTGCCCGACCCACAGCAGCTGGCTGCAGGCATGGCCATCGAGGAGGCCTTCATGCGCCGCTGGCCACACGACCGCCAGGTCGACCCAGCCATCTGGCCCGTGGGCGCCAAGGCACCAGCCAAGCCGCGCATCAAGCCCGCATGACAAGCAAGCACCCACATGTAACAGACACACACACACACACGCCGCAAAGGGATGCCGCAGGGCACAGCCGTGCCCAGCCGTGCCCAGCCGTGCCCAGCCGTGCGCCGCCGAACGCCAGACACAACACGCCGTCCCCAGCCGTTCTGCACCGTTCTCCGCCGTTCTGCACCGTCCACAGCCGTTCTGCACCGTCCACAGCCGTTCTGCACCGTTCTCCGCCGTTCTGCACCGTCCACAGCCGTTCTGCACCGTTCTCCGCCGTTCTTAATACGGTAGTCGTGGACGGCGCCGTACGGCGGGGTGAACGCCTTACAGCCCAGCACCCTCCCCCTCCCACACCAGCACAGCATCCTCATCATCGCTGGTGAACGCAACCTCAATGCCCTCATCCTCACTCACGTCCATCTCCGCCCCAGCAGCCTCCTCATCCGCCTCCTCAAGCACCGTGGCAAGCTGACCAGCCACCTCCTCGCCGCCATCCGCCGCCTCCGCCACCGCCGACACATACTCGTCATCCGAGTCCCCCGCATCCGCACCCACAGCCGCAGCCGCAGCCAGCACCGCTGCGGCGGCCTCAGCCATACGGAGGGCGCCCTCCGCAGCCGCCTTGGCAGCCTCCGCCTCAGCAATCACCGTGCGCCGCACCACCGCCACCGCCGCCGCCGCCAAGTCAACGCTCCGCACGTTGACTGCCTTGTCATACACCTCACGCCACATCCGCACATGGTGGCCCATCACGCTCGCCACAGCGTCCTCACGGCCTCCAAACACGGCCGGGTTGTTGTTGGCAAAGGTCACCATGAGGTGCCGCACGCGCCCGGGGGTGATGCGAGCAGCCACCAGACACCGCCGCTTCAGCCTGCACCGAACGGCGGCGCACGGCGGAGGTCGTTGCCGTACGGCGGCGGACGGCGGGGGGGGCACATGCACCCTCACCCACCCCCGCCGCTCACATGTTCGCGTAGTAGATGGCCAGGCCCTCGGCGCTGAAGGGGTAGCCCTTGGCGTTGACAAACAAGGTCTGCACCCCTGGGTGGGCCAGCGCGGGCCGGGCCGCCACCAGGTAGGGCTTCAGCAACTGGTCCACCAGCTCCCTGGGGAACTGGCCGCTTATGGGCTGCCCCCAGGACCAGCAGCTCTTGTGATGGTTGAACCTGCGGAGAGATGGCAGTGGGAAGACTTGGCCGCACGCCGGCGTACGATGCCGGACGCAACCGTGCGGTGCCGCACGGCGCCAGGAGCTTACTCGAACAGCAGGTCGTCCCCGTCCCAGCGGGAACGGTTGCCCTTGCAGTTCTTGATGCGGCACCCGGGGTGCGTGCAGGCCGCCTCGCTGTAGTTGGGGTCCTTCAGGGTGCGCAGCATCTTCGGGCGAAAGGGGGGCAGCCAGCCACACACGCAGTTGGCCAGGGCAGCATCCATCACCACCTGCAGGGGGCGGTGGGAGGCGGACGGCGCCGTACGTTGAAAGCAAGCGCCGCACGGTGCCGCACGGCGGTCCTGCAGGGAGGGCCCCATCCTTGCCAAGTGCCATGCCCCCCATCCAACCCACCCCCACCGCTCATCCAGCCACCCAACCAGGCATGGATTGCACCCATGGGGGGCACAATGCATGGCCAACAGGGGGGCAAGAGTGGGCGTGAGGGTGAGGCTGGGGGGCACATGCACCCTCACCCACCTTTTGGGCCCCATCCTTGCCAAGTGCCATGCCCCCCATCCAACCCACCCCCACCGCTCATCCAGCCACCCAACCAGGCATGGATTGCACCCATGGGGGGCACAATGCATGGCCAACAGGGGGGCAAGAGTGGGCGTGAGGGTGAGGCTGGGGGGCACGTGGGCCCCCCTTGACAGGGCACCGCCGACGCCGTACGGCGCCGTACGGCGCCGGCCTGGCACCCATACTCACTCGTGCCTCGTCCTCGGGCATGTAGACGCTCTGCATCACCGCCACGGGGCCCTTGGCAACAGCCTCCTCGTCCTCCAGGTCTCCAAACACAGAGCACAATGCAGCCCTGGCATCCCTGCAGGCGGCAGAACAGAAAAAAGACACGCATCTAGACAGGCGCGTTCTGCGGCGTACGCCGCCGAACGGCGCCGCACGCCGACGCACGCTGTCAGCAGCTCACTCGAGCAGGCGCAGGCTGCACTTGAGCAGCTCGTCGTAGTCCATCCATGCGTTAGATTGCTCCAGCGCCGTAACATCCCTGGGCTTGGGGGCCGCGGCCACCCAGAGAACCTGCAGTGACACGTGGTTGGGAGGATTTGGCGTACGGCGCCAAACAGCAGGGGAGGCCGACGGTCGGTGCCGGACGGCGGCGGACGGCGGCGGAGCCCAGCAGAGTACCTGGCGGTGCACCCGCTGCAGCTCTCCAATAAGGGCCGCCACGCGTGGGCTCTCGTCAGGGGTGGCAATGGTGGCCCGGAGGAAGTCCAGCACGTACATGGCCACGGTGATGTGGCTACGCACGTACGCCTGGCTGCAGCCACGCTCCACAAGGAACGCCACAAACCTGCAGGAGGTGTAAATGGACCATAAGGGACGCCGCCGGACGCCGGCGTACGGCGGCGCACGGCGACGTACGGCATCTACCCCGAAAACTGCCCACTGCACGGCAGCTCACCGCATGAACCAGTCCTTGTGCGAGTACATCACGATGGAGGGCTGCTGCCCATCCAGCACACGCGTGCACAGGAAGCCCATGTAGCCCTTGATTCGGGGCCAGTCATTTCCAACCACAGTTTCCTCCTCCACGGGGTCCACCGGCACATCCCTGTATGGGTTGACACCGATGGCGCGCCACACCTGCAAAACACCCGGGGACGCCGGCGTGTGTGGCCGCACGGCGTCGTACGGCGGCGTACTGCAGTGCATGCGTCCTCACCTTGAATCGCTCCAGCTCGTCCTGCACATGTGGAAGGCGGTCCCCGGCCACGGTGGCCAGCCCGTAGTGCTTCCTCTGCGGTGGGTGATGGTAGGCAAACTCGCTGAGAATGCCCCAAGCATGGCTGGAGGAAAGTGGCGTACGGCGCCGCACGGACGGAAAAAAGGCTGGGGGCGGCGTACGGCTACGTACGGCGGGGTCCCTGGCGGCACATGAGGGGGGCCAACTTCTCCACTGCACACGCATTCCCAAGGCTAGCCCCCACGCATGGACCCATGTACTATGTATAGTGACACCCCACAAGTGTGTCAAACCACGGTGCTGCATCACAGTGTTCAACCATGGGGGTCCCATTGGGTCTTGGGACATGCCACTGTCCACACCCAATTATACATGCATGAAGCAAATGGATCGAGGGGACAGGCACGCTACCAGAGAGGTACACCCCAGCCATGTGAACCACCAAAAGCGGGCAGCAATAGTCCGCCTCTAGCTGGTGGTTTTGGGGGCAGACCTTGGGGGGGCTGTGTTCATCTGAACCCTAAAATACCCCACCTGCTGCTTGCAGGCCCAGCCGGCGTCGTGCATGCCATGTCGGTTGACCCGTCGATCAACTACTGGCTGGGGGGCCGCCTGCCCTACGCGCTCAGCTCGGCTTTCACCAGGGACAACTCCCTGCTACAGGGTGAGTGGGCATGGAGCCACATGCAAGCACAAATTGGACACCTGATTTGGAACCCTGCACTGCCACGTGCAGGCCTGCGGCGCCTCGACTGGCGGCGCTCGCTGGCATGCATCATCAACGCCGCCCTCGGTGCTCTGCCCCCCTCGGAGCACTGGCACGTACTGGAGACGGCGCTGCAGGTGTTGCTCATCATCGGCATTGACCGCTCTGACGTGGGGAGCAAGGTGGTCATCGAGGGGCCGGTGGCTTCCAGGACAAAGCGGCTGGTGAGTGACGGGGCAAGGGGGAGCATGGCCGTTGGAAACAACAACTGCCGCTTCGCTGACGGGCTTGGCCATCGCCCACCCTTTCACGCTGTCGGCGAAGGTGGGAGTCGAGTCGATCAAGCTTGTCATCGACTGCCCCAACCAAGACTACGTGGAGGGGCTGGCCGCCGCCGCCGCCCCCAGGGGGCGAGGCCGCCCACGGGGCCGGGGCCG
>RRZL01000080.1:5251584-5267607 GCA_006782975.1 Chlorella sp. Dachan | reverse complement strand
CGGCAGGCGGCCGACGTCGAGGCGGAGGCGCGGGAGCGGTTCGAGGCCCTGCTGGTGCAGTTCCTGGCCACCCGCCAGCCGACCTGCATGTCAAGCTTCTCAGACACGTCCTACCAGAGGCGCCTTCTCGTGAGGAAGAGCATGGTTGCTTTGATGCTGTCGATGCTTCATGCCACATGGTGCTGTCGATGCCTCATGCCTCGTGCCGCACGCATGCACCCCTGCCATGCAGTCGGTGGACGCTCTCAGCTACGACGACGCCGAGGTGCCGGCAGTGCTCTCCCGGGAGGCCGCCAGCGCCCGCGTCGTCAACGCCGCAGAGAAGCGATTCTGGCACGGCCGGCGCCTGGCCGTTGCGGCCGCCACCAACCAGTGAGTGGCATGGGATGGCTGCCGATTCATGCGTGCAATAGCCTTGGCACCCTTCACAGCGAACGCTTCCGACTGCCGCCATGTGCCCCCCACTGCACCCACGCAGGCAGGTCCAAGCGGTCGTCGCGGCCGAGCGCGACATGGGCCTAACCTTCCTGGAGGCCGGCGCCGCCACGCTGGAGGCGTACTGCCGCCAGCGGACGCGGCGCGGCCGCGACGGCCCACCGTGGGGGCGGCCATCCGCCTTCTTGGTGAGGGGGGAGGGCGAGGAGGAGGAGGGCGAGGAGGAGGAGGAGGCGGACGGCCCAGGCGGCGGCGACGGCATTCTTCCGGGCCTGGGCAGCGACTACGACGAGGGGGATTGGGAGGACGGGGAGGACACTGAGGAGTGATCGTTGCATGTGCACATCAACGCTGACCTTGAATGAACCACCCGTTGTAACGATGCCAACCTAAAGCGCGGGCTGGGAAAGGCGAGGACCCTGGGTCGAGCTCACGGGTCCTGAGCACGCCACCTAGGCGGCAGCGTCGACGGTAGCTCCCAGATGCTGCACATGCACGCCTGTGGCGTCGATGGCGGTCGACATTGACCCCTATCAGAGCACGCCACCTAGGCAGCAGCGTCGACGGCCCTTCACATATGTGCTGCACGTGCATGCCTGTGGCATCGAAGGCGGTCGACATGACCCCTGTCAGAGCACGCCACCTAGGCAGCAGCGTCGACGGCAGCTCCCAGATGCTGCACATGCACGCATGTGGCGTCGACGGTGGTCGACTTTGACCCGCCATGTGGGGGGTCAAATGAACTCGGATGAAATTTTTGAAAGTTGTCCCGAAATCCACTCGTCATAAGGAGTCCGATGGTACCCTTAGAGTGACGAAATAATGAAAAAAGAAAAACGTCCCAGTGCACGCCTGTCCGTCGTCGACGGTCAACTTTGACCCTAATTTTGGGGGGTCAAATGAACTCGGATGATTTTTTTCAAAATTTTCCCGGAATCTACTCTTCATGACGAGTCTAACGGTACCCTTAAAGTGACGAAATGATGCAAATAATTTTGTGTTACATGTTACAGACCCCCTATTAGTTGTATGGCATGGTTCCCACAGGGCAGTTCTGGGGCTGGGGGCAGGGGAGGCAGGGGTGGCCCAAGGGTTTGGCAAGGGGGTGCCACGTGGCACCACCTGGCCCATGGCACCCCAATGGCACCCCCAAACATGGCCCCAAGGTGGCTGGCTCAAAGGATGAGTGCTGGCACCTTGGCCAAGGCAGGGCAAGGCAGGGCCCTTCGTGGGTCGTGGGTGGGCCAGGGGGGAATTCAGGGCTCCACCTGCCAAGGCAGCACGGCTGGTCCCTTGGGGTGGGAGCAAGCCTAGGGGCCCTTCCCAGCCTCCATGGCCACAACCCACCCCATTCCTCCCACAGGTTGTGGGGCTTGGTGTATTAAGGGTTGGGTTGTTAGGATCCTACTCTGAACCCTAAAACCCTAACCCTAAAAACCCTAAAAAAAAGGCAGCAGCGTCAACGGCAGCTCCCAGGTGCTGCACATTTTTCCCCCGGCCGTGTGGGCCACCCGGGGACCTGTCATCGTACTGTTCGATTCAGACAGGTGTAAAGCCAGCCAGCCAGCCAGCCAGCACATGCACGCCTGTGGCGTCGACGGCGGTCGACACCGACCCCTTTCAGAGCACGCCACCTAGGCGTCAGCGTCGACGGCAGCTCCCAGATGCTGCACATGCACGCCTGTGGCGTCGGCGGCGGTCGACACTGACCCCTATCAGAGCACGCCACCTAGGCAGCAGCGTCAACGGCAGCTCCCAGGTGCTGCACTTGCACGCCTGTGGCGTCGACGGTGGTCGACTTTGACACGCCATCTGGGGGGCCAAATGAACTCGGATGAAACTTTTTAAAGTTGTCCCGAACTCTACTCTTTATGGGGAGCCCGGTGGTACCCTTAGAATGACGAAATAATGAAAATAAAAAAACGTCCCAGTGCACGCCTGTCCGTCGTCGACGGTCAACTTTGACCCTAATTTTGGGGGTCAAATGAACTCGGATGATTTTTTTCAAAAGTTTCCCGGAATCTACTCTTCATGACGAGTCCAACGGTACCCTTCAAGTGACGAAATAATGCAAATAATTATTTGGTACAAGGTACAGACCCCCTATTAGAGCAGCAGAGCAGTGTCCTCGGAACCCCCCTCCCTGCTCTGCCCCAGGCGAGCCTGCTGCATGCGGGGTACCTAGCGGAACCGTCTTGGGGTACGGCGTAGAGAACTGCAAGGCAGGCTTGGGCCCCGCACGGCTCCGCCTTCTGCCCGCCCTTCCCGCCTGCCGCTGCCGACACCCCTGCTCACCCCGCCGCCGATTCGGTACCCTGCGCGTATGCAGGCAACGAGCAGGCGGACCCCAATGAGCTCAGACTGGGAGGAGGAGGATCCCTCCTCGCGATGATTCGTCAACCAGCCTGTCCGATGAGCCAAACAGTGAGCACGGACGCGCATGCACGCAACGGGAAATTGGTGTGGCGTCCCCAACCTTGCGTGTCGGCATTCTGCCACCCCAGCCGAGAGCCGCCAGCCCCGCGCTCTGGCATGCTGTTGAAGCCATGCATGAGTGGTGCCTGGGGGCTCGACCCGCCAAGTCGGGCGCATGCTCTGTTGTGCTGTGGGCGGCCTTGAAGGGGGCATGTTGCCCTGTCCCTAAAAAAAAAGCACAATACCCAACCCGTTCGGCAGCAGCAAGCAAGACAGAACGAGCAGCACAAGCTCAAAAGGATGGCATGCTGGCAGCAAATCACGCGTGCCTCAAAACATAACTATAGCACCGACACACCTGCGTGCGCCAGCTGCCAGTTGCATCGCCCTGCATGAAGCAGAGTGCTCCAGCAACGCGGCAGTGCTGGGCCACAACCGGCAGTAGTTGCACCTGCCGGCTGGCAACACCTTCGCAGGGCAGCACCATCGCGGCTGCCGCCGGCTGCGCTTGCCGCACATGGCTGCAAACCTGCTTGCTGTCGCACCAGCAGGGCTGTTACCGCCGCCGCCGCCGCCACACCAATGCAAGTCACACCGTCCCAGCTGGTGGGCTGCGCCACGGCTGCTGTGCCGGCTTGCCACACGCTTGCTCCTGCTCATCTCACCGCGCGCCTTTGCCCGCACCGCCACTGTTCTCCCACCTGCAGCGCACACGAGCAGCAACAATGCTTAAATGGGCAAGCGACTAGGCATGCCGCATCCATGCTTGCGCACACGCCTCATGTCACAGACTTCGATGCAGGCCTACCATGTCGACAAATTGCCGCAGGCACTTCAGCACATGCGCAGCTGCAATGCAACATTCCAGCAGGCAGCTACTGAAGTGCACAACACACCACTAGCAGCTCTCCAACACGCACCTGCGGCGGCGTCTACAGCAGCGCGCCCAGGCGGCTGCTGCCATAGGAGCATCCCTTTCGTGCTAGCCTGCCGCACCGCTGCCGGCTGAAGGGACCACTGGGCAGCTGCTCAGCTCGCAGCAGTGACCCTTGCTCTGCAGGCTGCAACGCTGTTTGCACGCTGCTACAGCCGCCACTGCTACAGCACTCGCGGTGGCCACATGCCCCCGCACGCAACAGCGGGAAACACGGCTGCTGCGCTGCAGCAGCGGCGCCGTACCAGGCGGCTGTTGGCGGCTGATGCACTGCGCTCGCAACGCCACGCACCGGCTGTCACCAGGATCGGCGCTCATGTCTGCACAGCGAGGCGCCCAGGCCACAGCACACATGCTGATCCCGGGCAGGCAGCGGGCAACCATGTCAAGGCACCGCAGGCAGGCATTGGCAGTATGTTCAGCCGCTACGTTGTCAAACCAGAAAGCCTTGCTTGCCATGCGATATGTAGGGGCGCCAGCAGCCCACCTGGCTTTGGCAGCCGTCCCACAGTCCCTGGCCTGCCCACACCAGCTTTCCAGACGACACCTGCAGAGCGAAGCGCACAAGCAGCCCAGGTAAAGCGGGCAGGCAGCCGCGGCAGAATGGCTGCACCGGCTGCTGGGCCTAGCAGTTCAACACCATCTGCCAGCATCTGGCAGCAAGGCGGCGAAGCTGGCCTAGCTGCCGTGGCGGGGTACAACAACATGTACCGTGTGCAAGCTCAAACAGCGACAGCACAGGCCCAAAGCGGCATGCAACCGTAACCTAGCCAAACTTGGGATGGCAGCACCAGCCTGCCCCACTGTCAGCATGCCAGTCAACAAAGGTACAACCGTTCCTGGGGGGGTGTGGCCCCACCCAGGTCAGACTCCTAGCCCTCCAGCGGCACCACACTTGTGCGGCAGCTGACGCAAGCCCGGCAGGAGCGCAGGAGCAGGCCCTGCGAAACTACCCAACTTGCACAGCGGGGGAGGGTGGATGACAGCTGGTGGCAAAGTGGTTCGCCCTGACACGCAGACCGGAGGGGGGGGAGCAGCTTTACTTCTTCTTCCCCGGGGCGGCAAGCAACAGCAAGCGGCTGTCAACAAGTGCAACAGTTGAGTTTCGCAGCTGCAGTAGGGTCAGCCGCACAGGCAGGCGGGAACCGGGGCACTGGCAGGCAAAGGCTGGCAGCACGCAACAGCAAGCATCTGCCAACGCAGCTCGACCACGACCAGCGCCAACGCCCCATCCCTGGCGGGATACGTAGGGCGGTGGGAACCCCCGTTGGCCGCGGGGTTAAATAATGAGCTGGATCAGTGACCTTGTTCGTTGTCCCAAGGTCGCGGGTTCGAACCCCCCGAGAAACTAGCGGTGTTTATGCGGCAACCTTCACTAGCGTTGCTAGGCCACATTCGTGGCTGTGTCGCATGAACCCCGTTAAGAATGGTTGGTGTGGATTCTAGGAAGGTCTTGCCCCCAACCGAGAAAGGCGGACACGACAGCCCAGTTAAATGGGCAAAAAATTACGGTAGCTTGGGCGGTGCTGGAAAAAGCTTAAATACCCGCCGGCTTCCTCAACCCACGCCTAAGGGCGTAGCCTTTCTTTCTAGGGCGGTGGGAGTGCATAAGCGCCTGTAGCAGGTGGTTAGCAAGCGCACCTCTGAGCGCATACATCTGTGGCACGCATGCCAAGCGCGAGTGCCTGCCATCGTTGAAGCAGTGCACCTCCTCCCTGCAAGGGCGACACAAGGATGGGCAGGTGAGGCGGATGGCCCAGGGCAGCAGGGCAGAAAGAAAGGAAAGCTAACCGGCGGTTTTGCTTCGCCTGCGGCTGCCAGCCGCACATTCGCATCGGCAGCTCCTGGCAGGTAGCGATCCAGCTGGCAGCAGCTGGCAGGGTCGGTGGCGGAGCAGCTGCCGTCGTCTGAGTGGTAGGGCGGGCTCTCTGGGCTGCAAGGCAGATCAGCCAGTGCCCCGCCTGAGCTGCCCAGCAAAGTCGGCTGGCGGATGGTGGGGCCCTGCCGGCGCAGCAGCGGCTGTCAGCGCTGACAGCCCATACCGCTGAGCACACGGTGCAGCGAAGTATTGATAATGGGCCAAATGCAGCTGCGCACCCCGTTTTTTCCATCACTGCTTTTCCCTCAGCCCTAGGCTGCCTCCTGGGGGTCTGTATCGCAAGTTTCGTTGCGGACACGCAGACTTTAAACCCGAAAAGTGCAAAGTGCGCACACGAGCGGGCGGAGCCAAGCATTGTCCGCCGGAGGTATGCTGATGTTCGCAGGCACTGATGGAGCAAAGGGAGTGGAACACCGACGCACCTGCGTCGGTGGCAGGCAGTGCACAGCGGCGGCGGCAGCTGGAGGCAGCTCGGGCAACGCTGGGGTTGGAGGCGCAATCAACCGACTCGCCACATGTACTTCAGCCCGTTGGTGCGCCTCGCCGAGGCAGCAAGCATGTGGGGAGCACAGTGCCGACACGAACTCTCTGCACATCGCACAGCCACGGGTGACACGGCTGTCCGGTGCGATCGGCGACACGCTTAGGTGGATGAGAGCGTGCGCAGGCTCGGCAGAGCAGAGTGGAGGGAGATCGGTGGACGTGGCGCAAATGCAGCTCAAGTGGGCCGCGATGTGCCCTAAGAGCACCTTCCGACCTGCCGTTCGCAGTCCAGAGCGCGATGATGTAAGTGACAGCGTCATCAGCGGGCCGTTTCCAACAACCCCAACTTCTGCTCGCTAGCAGAGCCCTCCCCAGCACCGAAGCTTATCGAAATACGATTTCGATCGCCTTAACGTTCGACATGACGGTGCGCGGCTGCATTTGCATGCCACCCCTGCCGCCCGCCGCCGCCGCTTGCCGCGGCTGCCGCCTGCCGTCGCCGCTGCCACGTGTGCCTCAACATGGTGCCCTGCACCCATCGCACATCTGTTTCAGGCAACTGCTCCCCCAGGCAGCTTCATGCAAGCGTTGCGGCGCCTCGACGACTGCTGTCAGCCCCGGGTGAGCAGGTGTGCCGTACTTATGCTGCCCCGCCCCGCTGCCTTTTCCTGTCGTAGCTGCTTCGAAGCTATGCGGAAGGGGTTGGCACACACTTCCAATGGCAGGCCTGCTAGCTTCGATGGACGTTGACTGCAGATCGGTCCGCTCCGTCCTCCTCCGGCGTTCAGGCTGTGGTGGCAGCCGCAAGGGCCAGCGCCGCTGAGGTAACAGCTGACAGGCCGGCAGCAACCGCATGTACCATGCGGTCCAGGCAGCTGCAGCCGCAAGCGCAGCAGGCCGCATGCAACCAGGTAGCTGCAGGCGTCAGCCTTTGCAGGGACAGCATGCCTGCTGCCGCTGCCTATGGCCGGTGTCGCACCTACCTCTTTAGCTGCCAATGCATGCACTGATCGCAGCTCTGCAAGAAGGCGGGCTGCATATCCTCTTTGCTGTGCACACAGCTTCCCTACCGTGCCATGTCCTCTGCCTCTGCCAGCAGGCATCAGCGCAAGCCTGCGGCGGCGTCAGCTCCTTGCCTTCCTGGGCTGCCAGTCCATCGCTAGCAGTTGTGTACGCTGCAAGCGTTCTGCAGCGACAGCAGCTGCTTCGCTTGGCATCTTAGTCGCCTCACCAGGGTGAGTCGCACGGAATGCGCCATAGCATGCCTGCGTGGGTTGAAGCATGCAGCTGTCAGTTGTCTCATCCATTCGACTGCTGCCGCCGCTGGACCGCACCAAGTCGCAGCAGGAGCCCAAGCTTGAACGCCGCCGCAGTTCGAACATGTTTGCCTGTGTCTGTATTTCGCGCAGGTCCTGACCAGGTGTGCGCCGTGACCGGCACCGCCAGTTGCCGACTGGCCAGTTGCCGACTGGCAGCCTTCGGCTCGCGGCTGCGCTGCTGAGCTGCTCGCTGCCGCTGCTGCCAAATGCACCCCTGTTTCCGTGCCGCGGTTGCCTGCCCACTCGATGCTGCTGATGCAAAATTCAAGTATGCAACGTTTGCTGCAGCCCGCCATAACCGGCAGGGGGCACAGGTGCAGTTGCCCGGCCGATGAGAGTGACAGTCAGGCGGCTGCCCCGGCAGCGGGGCGCGGCGCCTTGGTTTCCAGCAGGCAGCAGCATAGCGCAGCAGAATCCAGCATGCAAATCCTTGTCTTACAATGCATGCCAGTCGGCAGTGTGCATCGACACTGTTTCAGCTGCCGCTCTCCCAAGCGGCTGCATGCACCGCCGCCGCTCTGGCAGCGGGACCGCTGCCGCTGTTCTCATTTGAGGCGCTTGTGCAGCAACCCAGCTCGCCTGTTATTTTGCGATGCACATTGTTACGCGGCAAAGCGCAAGAGCCGTCAGCAGCCTACAGGGCCGCCGCACTTCCTCGCCAGCTGCCCTTGCGGCCCTTGCGCGGCTGCACCCTGCCGCGGGTACGTATCCTATTCACTCAGACAGTATGCAGGAACGATTAGCTCTCTGGGGGCCCCGTTCGGCTTCGGCTTTGCGGCTGAGCGCATCGCCCCGACTTGCCGCTCAGCGAGATCGCTCTGAGAGCCCTTCCTGACCTGTCGATCGGGCCGGCAGGCTCGCCGACAGCACTCCAGTCTGCCGCCGCCGCCGCCACCACTCCCACTGCTGCAGCCAGCAGTCCACCTTTCTCTTTGCTGCCGCTGCCTGATCCTGCGTAATCCTGCCTGACCGAGGTAGACTGTTCCACCTCCCTGTGCAACCACTCACTCGCAGCCCAGCTACTGAGGCAACGCACCGTCCTACCACAGCAGCCCCGGCAGCCGCAGCGGCGGCAGCTGCTGCACAGCTGGTTCGCTCCGCCCTCGCCAGGCATGCGGACGCAGGGCCAGCTCGTGGAGCGGCTCAAGTCCTCGGGCGTGGTCAAGCACGCGGACGGTCAGTGCTGTATATCTCGCAGGCAGGCTGTTGCGGCTCGGCCGCGAGGCTGTGAGCCGCTGTTTGCGCAGCACTGCCTGCAGCTGGCACCATGGCCACGCTTCCACCTAACTCTCCCTCACTCAACCCCGTGCCCTCGCAGTGGAGCGGGCCATGTGCGAGTGTGACCGCAAGCACTACGTGGACAGCGGCATCCCAGCCGCCTATGCCTACCAGGTGCCGATTCCGCAGCTGGCTGGCAGCGGTGCACACGAGGTGCTTCTGGCCCGCATTGCTGCCTTGCCCTCGCCATCCAGCTTACGCATCAGTGCATCAACGCCCCGCAGGACAATCCTCTTCCCATCGGGTTTCACGAGACAATTTCTGCACCGCACATGCACGCCACCTGCCGTGAGTGTCACAGTGCCCAGCGCAGGAGTGACTGTCGCTGCCTGGTGCGTTCAGCCACGCACTGCAGGCCTGCTTTGTGCACAGAAGCCGGCCGCCTGTACCAAGGCGCCTTGCTTTGTCCATGCGCGTGCTGTGCCTGCAGTGGAGCTGCTGCGGGAACACCTCACTGAAGGGGCGCGCGTGCTTGATGTGGGGTCAGGTGCGTGTGCATGCTGACCTGGCGGTTGGAACCACCGCTGCGGCTGCCTGTTGCCGCCGCCGCTGCTGCCCCTTGTTGCTGCAATCCCTGCCAGCCGCTGCGGCGCTGCCCCTCCGCTGCTGTTGCCTGGAGACACATAGCTTTTAGCAGCATGCTTAGCAGCAAGCTGCCTCACCAGCCTGGCCTGCAGGCAGTGGCTACCTTGCCGCGGCAATGGGCGTGATGGTTGGGGACACAGGCAAGCGTCAAGCCATGCAGTGCATCACTGCCCCCTGGGCTGCGTCGGAGCACGTCATATGTACATGCATCATTAGCCCACGACAGGGCTGCCCCCTGTGCTGCAGGCAAGGTGGTGGGCATCGAGAAGCACCCGGAGCTGGTGGAGAAGGTGGGGCCCCGCTGCTGCTGCCGTGTGGCTGCTGATGTTGAGCTGAACATTCCGTTGCATGGCTGCTGCTGCTGCCGCTGCTGCTGATGTTGAGCTGAACATTCTGTTGCGTGCATTGCATTGCTGCTGCTGCCACTGCTGCTGCTGCGTGGCTGCTGACGTTGAGCTGAATGCTTTGCCGCATGCACAGCATCGCTGCCCCTGCTAACAATGCGCCTGTATCGACACTGCTGCTGCCGCCGCCGCCGCTGGTCAAGTGTCAGCCCTGCTGCCGCTGCTACCGCTGCCGCCGCCCTTGAAAGCCTGAGCTGATGTACTGCCCAGCTGACCAGCTGGCGTCTGCTCAGCGTGACACTGACCGACGCATGCGTGTGTGAACACCCGCAGTCGATCACCAACCTGCGCAAGGACCACCCCGAGCTGCTGGACGACGGCGTGGTGGAGGTGGGTACACACCGCTGAGTTGCTGTGATGCCAGCTCATGCCTGAATTTGAACAGCCGCACCGGTGTGTGCTGCAGCACACACTGCACTGCTGCAGCGCTGCGCTAGCAGTAGGCTCAGGTGGTCTGACCTCTGCAGACCCAGTGCACCATCTTGCTGCTGCTGCCCAACTGCCCTGCAGCTGCGTGCGGGCAACGTGCTGGGAGATGCCCTGGGCGGAGAAGAGCCGTTTGACGCGATTCATGTGGGCGCAGGTACGCACTTGCTTACTGGTAGCGGCAGCGGCGGCAGGCGCCAGGGCGGCTGTTCCAACCGTGTTTGCAGGAGGGTTGTGGCTCTGCAGGCAGAGCAATGTGTGCCAGCCATTGTGACGAGCGGCGCATGCCGCGTGCCCGCCCCATTGCAGCTGCCTCCAAGCTGCCGGATGTGCTGGTGAAGAAGCTGGCGCCGGGCGGCCGCATGGTCATCCCTGTCGGCTCGCAGTGGGACTACCAGGTGCGACTGGTATGGCAGTGAGAGCATGGCGCAGGCAGGCGGAGGTCAACCGCGGTGATGCACAGGTGGCAGTACTGCCACCCGCTATGAACGCAGCCACCCTGGCAGCAGCACTGAGCTACTATGGCGGCAGTCTGCCAAGCGCCTGCGCATCCTCCACCTTGCCTCGCAGGTGATGCAGTGCATCGACAAGGATGAGGGGGGCCAAGTTCACAAGCACGACCTCATGTGAGCGGCCGCTGCTGACAGCCGCTGCTGCTGCCTGCCGCTGCTGCTGCCTGCCTTCCTGCCTGCTGTTTCCGCTGACAGCCGTTGCTGCTGCCTGCCGCTTTGGCTTGCACGGCGCAGCCAGCGCCACAGCATCCAGGAATCCCTGCCACCCCTGCTGCTTTTGCTGCCAATGCTGACACAACACTCGCTGCCAGTGAAGCAGCGCCGCTGACGCGGCTACCTTCTTCTCACTACCTCCCGGACCGTACGCGTGCTGCAGGTATGTGCGTTACGTGCCCCTGACCGAGCCGGGGGAGACGTGGTGAGGCAGCGGAAGCTTTGCAATTTTTGTTATGTAGATGATTCTCTGCTACAACTAGCAGATGTGTGTAGCAGGAGATGTATAAAAAGCAGCGGTCTCGCTCGGATGTGGCAGCTGCCCTGATTTCATTCTGTGCTTCGCGCATTGGCCACCCTTTCACCTCGAAACCGCCACCGCTTCACAGCCACTGCTTCGCGCGTGCCAACGTCCTCGCCCTTCAACCACAGCTTCATTCTCTGTCAACCACAGCTTTCATTCTCACGTTGCAAGGAATGTGTCATGCAGTGCAGCATGCAACCCGTGTATCAAAAATGCTTGGAAGAAGAGGGGAGAAAGGTGATGAGGGAGGCTGTGGCACACAAACGCCACCTGAGCGGATGGCAGGGCCGACCACGCGCAGCAGCCTCATTGCAGCATTGCGTCTTGGAAAACAAGAATCAGAGAGGATCAGCGAAAGCAGCTCTCCAAAGCCTGGCAAATGCGGAGCGGACAGGTAGGAAGGTAGAACAGACGGGGGTCTGCCGCCTGTGCAAGTAAGGGGCCCCAGACGGGCCTCTCAGCTAGGTGCCGCAACTCTTAACCCGCATAGGCAACCACCTTGCCGCTGCGCAGCGCACGCCCACTGGTGGTCACAGAGTCCTGCTGCGCGTCCGCCTTTTTGGCTGCCGCCCGGCTGATGGTGGCCACCGCGTCAACCACAGGCCTGGCGTGGCCGTTGGCGTGGCCGTTGGCCTGGCCGTTGGCATGACCGTTCTCCTGCAGGCAGCGCGGAGCGGCAGTTGGTCAGCGTGCATGCTTGCAGCAGCAGCAGCTGCAGCAGCGAAGCGCGGCAGCTGCCCACATCCAGCCAAGGGTATGGCACTGCTTTGCGCATCTGCAGCAATGGTTGAAATGGCGGCACCGGTGAAACAAAGGCACCAACAGTGGCTCTGAGATGCATATAGGCGTGTGAGCAGCCGAGCTGCGGCAGCAGCGGGCAGGAAAAGCAAAGCAAAACCGCCCACCTGCTGCGGCTGCTGCTGCTGCTGCTTCTGCTGCCGCTCTGCCGATGTCTCTGCGGCGATGCGAGCCAGCGTCTGCAGTGCCTGGTCCTCCCGACCCACAATGTGCTCCCAGGACTGCGGCAGCACAGGGCGAGTAGCGGGCGGCAGTGTGACCACAGCGGCACAAGACGGGCAGACCGGCGCCAGCACTGCAGCGAGCGCCAGCCTATGGCGCAGGCATGCAACAGCGCTGAGGGCCATGACCGCCCCTACCCACCCACAAGTCCTACCCAACCAGGCCCCACCCCCTCACCTTGTGCATCTCCTTGATGGGCCGCAGCGCGCGCCACACCACGCTGTTGCACTTGAAGCCACTGCCAAACCCAATCTGCAGGGCGGCAGATGGCGCAGGGGGACAATCTTGTTGGCGACAAACTCCCAGGCCTGTCTACGCCAGTGCCGCACGCGGCCACGGCGTCTCTGCCAGCGCACGCGGCCTGCCACCGACAGCCGTCACCCGCAGCAGCACACCCCCCGACGCACCTGCCACACCACATCGTCGCGGCGCACGCCCTGCACGCTCTCCACGAAGCCGAACGAGTACCACACAGTGCTGCTGCTGGTGTTGCCGTACCTGCGGTAGGGTGCGGAGGCAGGGAAGTGAGTTGTCAGCGTTGGGGACCGCCTTTCATGTGGAGCTGGAACCAACAGGCACAGCATGAGAGCGGCGGGTGCCTGCCAGGCCTAGGGCTGCAGCACAGCGCACAGCCCTCTGCCAACCCGCCACACTCCTCACCAGTGCAGCGTGTTGGCGGAGGGCGCCATCTGTGCAGACGTCAGCTTCAGCTGCTTGCTCAGCCCCTCCACCACGCCGCGGCCGCCTGCAGGGCAGGCGGCAGCAGCGCAGTACGCAAGTGGGTTCCACAGAGTGTGGCGAGGAAAGCCGAGCACAAAGAGATGTCAGTGGCTCAGCCACACCAGCTGCAGCAGGTGCTGCTGCAGCCGCCCAATCCACCCCTGCCCTGCTGGCACCATGCGCTGCCCTGCCAAGCCCCTGCCCCAGCCAGAGCCGCACCCGCGTGCAGGCAGAAGTGGTCAAACGCTTCCCGGAAGTCGGGGATGTAGCGCGGCACCCGCAGCCTGGAAGAGGGAGGAGGGGAGGCGCAGCGTGAGGAGGACAGGAATCAGAGAGGCGCGCAGCCGCTGCCTGTGCCTAAGCCCAGTCTGCTGCACACAGCGTGCGGCGCCGCTGCGCCTGCGGGCAGGTTCAGCTGGCCGGCTCACCGCAGCACCTTGCGCGCCACCCAGTTTGCCGCGAACATCAGTTTCTCTGCAGCAGGCAGGTGCACAGGGGAGCGTGCATCAGCAGCCAGTGCAGGACTCCAAATCTGTGCAGCACATGCAGGCGCCAGCTGCCAGCAAACTGACGCAGCCGCAAGCATGGTCCCTGCGGCGCACCTGACCAGGGTAGCACCAGCGGGCCCAGCCGCGTCATGTTGGTCTCCATCGCCTTGCTGGCCACACCGACTGCAACAAGTAACAGGTAGAGGGCAGGGGTTAGAAGCAGCAGTCATGCAGCAGCATTCAGCAGCAAGAAGGACGGCAGCCTGCAAACGTTCACCAGGCAGCATCTGACAGCGTAACAACCCAATGGGCCTACAAAAAAGAGAGCGGCGCCAAAAAGTGTGGGCAATGGCTGCAATGCTCACAACTCGAGCCGCCTGGCATGCCCTAGCCCCGCCACCCACCCAGGTCCTTGGACAGCTCCACGCCGATGAAGCCGCGGTCGTCGGGCCGCTGGAACACGCACCTGGGGAGGAGAGCAGGGGCAGGCAGCTGGTGTCAGTGCGGACAGGCGATGTCAGTGCGCCACAGTTGATGTCAGTGCGCCAGCCACAACAGGCTGCGGCGAGGTAAAACACTGCCACATACGCAAGAAGGACAGGTCCTGTAGCAGCCCAGCGACCGCGCCCCGCCAAAGCAGCATTCGACCGCCGCCTGCCCCAGCAAAGCCACACCAGCCCAGCCACCCCGACCCTCACTTGTACGCGGTGTCGTCGGCGCCCAGGTGCACGCGCACCAAGTGCTCCAGCTGGTACTTGGACCGCCGCGCCTCGCTGCGCTTGTTGGTCAGCAGGATGGCGGCTGACCAGGGGGGCAGGGCAGATAACAGATGCTGTCACCTATGCAAGAGGGCAACTGTGAAAACTGATGGTTAGCTCAGCCAAGCATCGGTGTGTGACGTGCTGAGTGCAGGCGATGTGGGTGGCAAGCTGCCGGGTGCCGCAGCCAACACCCAGCGCACCCGAGCCCATGCGGAAGATGGTGTTGGGGATGAGCATGGAGCGCTCATTGCCGTGGTACCTGCAGGCGGGAGGGCATATCAGGCCAGGCAGGCGGCATGGGTCCGAGCACCCATGATGAGCCCCACAGCGGGCCTGCAACCACGCAGCTCAAGGCAACCAGGAGCGTGAACCGCATGCGGCAGCCCGCACTGCTGCATATGACCTGCTGGCAACAACAGGCTGCCGTCACCACCCCACCCCACTCACCAGTTTTGCGTGATGTTCTCAGTGCTGACCACCAGCGCATAGCCGCCGCGCCCGAGCTCCTGCGGCGCAAGCACAGGGATGACCAGTGATCAGCCAGGCTTTGCCAGCCGCAGCAGGCTTCGCAAGCCACAGCGAGGTCAAGCGGCAGCAAGCAGTGGCGCTGCGCGGAGTCACTGCAGACACAGGGACCTGCTTCTGCCCACCCGCAGCAGCTTCTGGGCGAGGTCAATGGACAGGATGCCCGCAGAGCAGCCCATGCCGCCTGCAGTGGAGAAGCCATGTGGCAGGCGCAGTGAGCTGCAAGCAGCTGAGGCAAGCAGGGTAGCAACTGCACCCAAAGGCTGCAGCAGGGCGGCAGTGCCGGCAGCGGCAGCAATGAGTACATGCCCATTCGGCAGCTGCGCAGCGGGTGCCTGTCACCCAGCAGCATGCCTGCACTCTGACCACTCGCAACCACGACTCCAAACGCACCCAGGTTGAAGGCCTCGACGTTGGACCGCATGTTGAAGTGGTTGATGATCATGGCCGCCAGCGAGGGCGTGGGGCAGAACAGCGAGCAGTTGGTCACTGCGGCGCAGGGAGGGCGAGAGCCAGCGGGAGGTGGGGTGGGGTGAGAGGTCGGGGGTAGGCACGCTGCCCACTGTGTGGCAGGGTGGCATCTGCCGCACTATGTAGACGCGCGATTGCGATGCTCTGAGGACAACCCACACCACCCACAGCTTGCAGCGGGCTGCCCGCCCTCCCGCCCCCAGCCGCATCCACCTCCCACCACTCACCCAGCACATCGATCTGGCGGGGGTGCAGCCCCGTCTTGCGCAGCAGGTCGTCCACGGCCTTAAACATGACCAGCTCCGCCTCCTGGCGCGCCCAGTTCATGTCAAACTCGGGAGGCTCCAAGTGCAGGCCTGCAGGAGGGGAGGGGGGGCAGGGTTGGTACGCGCTGCCGCAGGAAGCGCCAGCAGCGGGCAGCCAACAACAAGCTGCACACATGCTAGGACTTGGTGGGAGCCGCCAGCTGCCAGGCCGATTGACTGCAGCAACCAGACCATCGGCAGCAGCCCCGCGGCGGACAGCAGCAGACAGCAGCAGGCCCGCGGCGCCCCAGCGGCCGCACCCGGCGGGAAGAAAGTCTCCTCCGACAGCCCCGACTTGAGCAGGATGCGCTCCTGGAAGTCCATGGCCTCCCCGTCAAAGAAGCCGCTGTCGCGGGAGCCCGCAATGAAGCGGTCGTACGACACCATGTGCTTGTCCTCTGCAGGTGGTGGCAGGCATGCAGTGCAGGGGGTGCAGGTGAGTGCGCAGGTGAGTGTGCCTCGAGGCGGCGTCTGCGGCGCTGCTCTGTCAGGCAGCATGGCGGCAGCGGCAGCAGCAACGCCAGCGCAGGCACTGGTTGCGCTGGC
>RRZL01000080.1:5223609-5251161 GCA_006782975.1 Chlorella sp. Dachan | reverse complement strand
GCCACCCAGCGCGGCGGGAAGTCTGTCGCAGGGGCAGGGGGACGGAAGGCCGGGGGTTTGCAGAGCGGTTGGCGGGCGGCGGCGGCGGTGGGATGGCATGGCTGCGCAGGAGGAGTCCGCGCTCAGGGGTCGGGAATTGGCACTGGCTGGAGTGGATGCAAGCAGCCAGGAGGCGCCCTCGTGCCCAGGGGGGTGGTTTCAAGCTGGGCGGCGCCAGAGAGACCGGGCGCATCGCCGATGGCGTGATCGTGCGACCCTCGCACCCGCAGCGCGCCGGGGGCGGCCGCTGGCCTCCTCTCGACCCATAGCGCCTCTCTGCTCCCGTCCCCACGGAGCGCGCTTTGGGTGCACCAAGCTCGATGGAGATGACGACAATGGCAATGCAGTGAGGGGGGAAAGGCCACTTGAGAGAATGGCGGACGTGGCGCCCATGCGGGCCCCAGGTAGCTCCACAGCCAGCTAGCTTAGCTGCATTCGCATGTGCACCCTCCCAACTAACGTCTCAGGACCCCAGCCAACCCTCACGCCAACTCCCGAGCGCTGGCGGCAACGCCACGCCCGGTACAGCGCCTTTTAGCAGTCGGCAACGCGCTGATCAGTCTCTGGTATTTTCCCAGGAACTCCAGGTGCGTCTCCAGGGCCCCAGCGCCGCCGCCAGGCGTGCCGCCGCCTGCCGCCGCCTGCCGCCGCCACGCCTGCCGACGCCTGCTCACACTTGGAGCCCTTTGCCTGGCACGCCTGCAGTGCGGCGCCACCATGGCGGGTGGCGGGCTGAGAAATGAGGACTTCCGCAAGCTGCTGGCTACGCCGCGGCCGGGCTCACGCGGCGGCGGCAGCGGCGGCGAGGGCGGCGAGGCCGAGAAGCAGAAGAAAGCCAAAAAGCCGGGGCCCAATTACCGGCGGGGCGGCAAGCCAGGCGCCAAGGAGGGCGAGGAGGACGAGGGGAACAAGTACAGGTGCGCGCAGGTGCAGCAGCCATCTGCCCACAACGTGTGCACAGTGCTCACTGCTCACTGAAATGCAGCAGCAGCCTCACACAACAAAGCCCCCATCACCCCCCCCCCCGCTGCAGGGACCGCGCCGCGGAGCGCCGCAAGGGCCTGTCCACCGAGTTTGAGGGCGTGCCAGATGACCTGGTGGGCCTGCTGGAGGGCAAGGTGAGGGGGCGGCTCCTCAGCTGGAACCGCTTGCCCTGCCTGGTTGTGTCGGCTGACCTTAGGCAGTGCTGGTAACATATGCAGCAGGCTTGGCTGCAGCGGGACTGTGAACAGCGGCTGGTTTTGACCGGATCCCAGATGCAATGCTATCGTCTGCGGCGGCGGCGCGCAACCACCCAACAGAGCCATCCGCACCCCTTCTCCGTCCCCTCCCGCCCTCCGGGCGACTAGCTGGCCCCCTCAATCCACACCCAGGGCATATTCTTCTTTCTTTCTCCCTTACCCAGGGCGACCTGCGCAACGTGTCGTACGAGGACTCAAAGTACCTGGGCGGTGACGTGGCGCACACGCACCTGGTCAAGGGTCTCGACTTTGCGCTGCTGCACAAGGCAGGTTGCGGTTGGGCCGCGGGTGTGGTGCGGTGGGGCGGCTTCGCGCCGGCGGCGACTGCTGCTGGCCGCGCTGCTGCACCCTCAGCAAAGCCGCCGCGACTGGGGCTGTACATGCTGTTACCTCAGCAGCCTCACCCGCAGCCCCCTCTTCCTGCCCCCCTTCCAATCTGGGCTGCAGGTGCGCGCGGAGCAAGAGGCAGCCAAGCGCAGCGGCAGCGCAGGCGGCGAGTCGGATGAGGAGGAGGCACCCGCACTGGCCAAGCCGGTGGCGCTGCCGAGCGCTGCCGCGGCGCAGCCGGTGAGTCGGCAGTGGAGTGCCGCTGCCTGTATGTTTGTGTGTCTGTCGGACGGGGCAGCTGTGCAGCGGTTGCTGTGATGCAGTGATGGTGCACTGCAGGCCTGGAGCCAGTGTGGTTGTTGCTGGCCTGGCACCGCATTTCGGTCTGCAACGCCAGCACAGCCACCCAGCCAGCAGTGAATGCAGCAGCAGCCCTAACCAAGTTCTCCCTGTGCCGTGCCGCCCTTCCACGCTCACAGTCCACCTTCACCACACCGCTGGGCCGAGCCGTGCACGGCTTTTTCTTTGACCCCAAGCAGCGCGGCGCGGGCGTCCCAGTGCATGAGCTCTTCCTTCCCAAGTGAGCGGCGCGGGGTCTAAATGGCTGAATGGCATTCAGTTGGGGATGTGATGCTTGAATGCACCACAGTGGGCGGCAGCGCACCCGAGTCACCTGATCCAACCTCCAGCCCCGACCACAAACTGGGCGCCCTCCGGCCTCCCCCAACTCTGAGCAGGCGCACCGCTTTCGTGTACGAGCTGGACGACCCCGATGCCCCCGATGTGCCCACCACGCTGCGCCGCTCTAAGGACGACTGCCCCAAGGCAAGCGGCTGGCAGCTGGGCTGAGTGTCTGTTACGGATATGGCGCAGTTGTTCGGGGATAGCTTCTGATCTGTACGGGGCTGGCCAGATGCGCCAACGTGCCTGCAGGTGCCGCCGCTGCCCTGACCTTCCACACACCACCCCTGGATGCCCCTGCCGCGTGCCAACACCCTGGGCGGGCTGGAAGAGTGCATGCATCATGCATGCCATTGTCTCACAGGCCGCGCTGCGTCACGCGCCGCCTCTCTACCTCTAAATTAACAGGTCAAGGAGATGGCGATGGGAGGCCTGGACAGCAGCGTGCTGGAGCGCATCGCCAAGATCATGAGCTACATGACCGTGGCGGGTGAGTACCTGCTGCCTGCTGCCTGCGGGCGCCGCTCAAATGACTGACCGACTGTGCCTCCCTGCGCCTCTGCCGCTGTCGCTACTGCCTTTGCCCCGTGCTTTGTTATGCATGCACCTTGCTGAGCCGGCATGCCCTGCTACCTGTGCAACCACTGATGCCCCTTGTGCAGCTGCTGCGCCTGTCGCTGCCCTGCCGCCCTCCTCGCTCGCACAGCCAACTCGCCGCACCTGCACATCTCTGCCTGCCTCGCTCCCTCTCCAGGCGGCGGGCGCAAGAAGCTGAAGAGGCGGGAGCGCGAGGCGCTGCTGCAGCAGCACGGCATCGCGCTTGCGGGCCAGCTGAAGAGCCAGGCGGGCGGCGAGCAGCAGGCAGGGGGCAGCTCAGGCGCAGGCGCGGGCGCAGGTGCCAACGGCAGCTCCGGCCCTGCCAGTCAGGATGGCCCGGCAGCGGCGGCAGCGGCAGCAGCAGTGGGCGCGCCGCCTCCGCCCGACGAGGACGACGACATTTTCGGGGATGCTGGGACGGACTACGTGCCCACCGTGAAGGACAAGGAGCGCATGCAGCAGAAGGCGGCGGCGGCAGCAGAGGCAGCGCGGCGGGGCGGCTACTTTGGGGGGCGCGAGGACCTGCATGCAGACCTGCCGCCGCTGCCCAAAGACGGTGGGCGGGTGGGGCAGCAGGCGGTGTGTTGTGCAGATGGGGGAGATGCCGTGTTCTCAACCGACACACAGCTGCCCCTGACACGCGGCAGAGTCGCGGCGTTTGCAACTGGAGAGTCTGTCAGTGGAATGTTTGGTGTACGCAACTGACACACGGCTGTTTCCTTGCTGCTGCAGACGACGGCGTGCCGCCGCCGCCGCCTCCCCCCGAAGAGGGCGAGATCATGGGCCCGTCTGCAGGTGCGCTACCGCCTGCCTGCCAGCTCCCATGCCTGCTCTCCAGCTGCCATATCTGTTGCTACTGAGGTGCTGCGTCTGGAAGGGCGCCGACGGCTATCTGTGACAGGTGTGCCGTGCCGCCTGCCAAAGTGCCCACTGAAGCGGGCCCCTGCTTTCCTTTCCGTGGGCGCAGGTCCGGCGCGGCCACCAGCCGGCTACGATGCTGCTGCTGCCTACGGCGGTAAGCCTTGCCTGCTGCACCGCTGCTGTGCCGCACTGCGTTTGAGTGGCAACACAGGTGGCAGCTGCAGCGGCAGGTGCCCCACGCCAGACTGCATGCTTGCGCTTAAGCAGCCGGCGCTCTACCCAACTGCGCATCTTCCGCAGCCGGCCAACCCGCACCTCCCATCCTGTCACTGCAGCCTACCCAGAGCCCGACTCGGCGGCGGCGCAGCAGGCGGTGGCGGAGGCGGTGCGGCAGGAGAAGGCCAAGGAGAAGCGGCGGGCGGAGATGCTGGCGTCTGCGAACAGCGGTGAGGCGCAGGGCCGGGGTACGGTTCGGCGCACAGCAGGGCTGAACGCGGGTGCGGCCAGGCGGCAGGCGGGTAGGAGAAGCGCCTGCGCAGGCATTTTACAGTGTGCAGCTTGCCTCGCACGCTTCCCACCACATCCTGCCCGACCCTGTAACGGCCCCACCCGCGCCCTGCCCTCCCGCCAGACGCCTATGCCGAGTGCTACCCCTCCTACTACGACCACGGAACGATGCTGGAGGACAGTGACGATGAGGGCGGCGCCCCAGTGGAGGTGGGCGGCTGGTGGAGGGAGGTTGGCAGGCGTACGCGTGTGCGCGGGGCAGCTTGCCTCTCTGGTCGGCCCTGCCGCTGGATGCCACCAGCCGGACGGTAGGAGGGAGCCCATCTGCTTGGCAGCAGACGTTTGCAGCTGACGGCCTACTGATTCATCGGATGGCTCAGCCAACACCACCCCTGTGCGGACCGGCAGTTTGCAGACACAGCTGTAGGGATGCCTGCACCGCAGTGCGCTTGCGTACAGCTGCCGCTGAACCACAGCCGCTCCCCCACCCCGCTGCTTCCGATTGGCGCAGCAGCAGGCGCTGACGCGGCGCGACTTTGCCAACGATGCGGACTGGGAGGAGTATCAGGCGTCAGGCATGGCCCCCCGCCAGGCGGAGGGCCGCGCCAAAGTGGTGAGGCGGGGGCGGGGCGGGAGGGCCGCCAGGAGTTACTCGGAGCGGGATGTCGAAGGGGCGGGCAGGCTGGCTGCTGGTGCGGGGAAGCAGCAAGGTTCCAGGGGCGTGTGCGGTAACCAGCAGCTGTGCGTAAAGCCAGCCAGCCAATACTGTGTGCGCCTGCCTGTCCCTCGCTGCCCACCTGCCGGTGGGTGGTGTCTGCCTCTTCACTGGCCATTCCCTTGTGCCTGCCCACCTGCCGGTTGGCAGTTGCCGTCACGAAGTTGCTGCTCCCGCCGCCCCTCCCGCCCTGACCGCCTGCAGCGCCAGCAGCAGAAGGAGTCCAGCAAGGAGAAGAGCAAGATTGCGACGCAGCTGGGCAAGGTGCGGCGGAGCGGGGTGGGCGGGCGGTTCTGCACGAGCACGCTGGGCGGGCGATTTAGCACGAGCAGGCTGCTGAGCGTGAACACAGGCTGGGGTTGATGTGTGCTGGCGCTGGGCTGTTGCGACTGACTTGACCACCGCCGTGCTGGCCCACATCCAGCTGTGCCGATTGCGCGCCTGACGGCGATGCCACAGCTGCAGTGCACCCCTGTGCATCGGTTTATCTGGTTCCCATGGCGTCTCCAGTGCCCCAGGCAACACATCCACCCGATGCAGTGCCGCCACACCTGCCTCCCTGCCGTTCAGATGCATGCAGGCGACCATGGAGGTGGAGGGGCAACACGACACGCTCTATCCTTGCACGTCATGCTGCAACTCAGCCCCTGTGTGACATCCCTGTGTGATGTCCCTGCCATGCCAACTAACTGCAGATCCAGGATCATGGAAGAGAAGGGCACCAGGGGCCCCTTGCCGCGCCCGCATGCTGCAACTCAGACCCTTAACGATGCCCCTGCGATGTCCCCTACGTTTACAACTGAACTGCAGATCCAGAAGATCATGGAAGAGAAGGGGCACGACCATGCGGCCGCGTTTGCCAAGCCGCGGCGCGAGCGGGGCGAGGGCGGCGACGAGGGCGGCGGCGAAGGCGCAGCACCAGCCTTCACCAAGAAGCGCCGCATCTGAACCGGTCACATGCATTTTCGAAACAGCGAGAGACGGGCACACTTCGCCGCCCCTGCATGTGATTTTCAGTCCACGGGCCGTGCGTCTCTCCCCTTGTTGCGAGCCTGCATGTGACAGTCACCATTACACGCCGCTGTTGGGCACAAAAGGCGGGGAAGAATGGCAGGCTGTGATGCTGCTAGGAGGTTCGAGGTTCAGGAGGGCAGGGGGGAAAGGGAGAGAAAAGAGGACAGAAAAGACTAGGCAGGTCGGCGACGGCCGACCGGTATTAAATACGGACACCAAGACGATCCACATATGTTGTACGACTCAGGCATGCCAAGTGATGCACAGCGTCGGAGGGCCAAGTTATGCAGGTTGGGGGGAAGGGGGCCGGTGTCGCAGCGGCTGGATACACAGAGGTTGGGGGAGACAAATGTGGCTGACGGCAAGCAAGGTACCTTTTCAGACAGCGAGTCTGCAAAAGAGCCATGCGTAGCTTTGGTAGAATAAAGAGAAGAACAGTGAGAAACGAATGGGTGTTGGATGAGAAGAAGGCCAGCGCTGCACGATGTGCTCGGGGAACTCAACATTAGTATTCAACGCGGCACGGCTGTGCGGCTTCAATCAAGCGAGCAGGATGCGAGAGGGTTTGGGCAGCACAGTCTCAAGGGAGGGCGGTCAAGGGCATGCTACAGCAGCAGCCCACGGGAAGCGAGAAGGGGAAGTTATGCAGTCGTGAAGGAAGATGCGAGGTTGCGCCGAAGGGCCGGCTCAACTTGCTGGGCCGTCACTGGGTGCGCCCATCCACACGGGACACCTCAATGTAGACATCGCCGCGGCCAGGGCTCACACCGGGCGCCTGCCGAGGCGGCCAGGCCGGCACCGCGGCAGCTGGGCTGCCAGCCGGGGCGCTCGCGCTGGCAGGCGGCGGGCTGGACGGCCCAACAGCCCTGGATGGTGCCGGCCGCCCCGCGGCATGCTGCAGCTGCTCCACCTGCTGCTGCAGCTCGTACAGCTGCTGCCACTGCCACTGCTCCGCCTGCTGCATATCCTGGCTGCCTGCAGGAGGCAGGCTCGGCTGCCTGCCCGCAGGCGAGGCAGCGGCAGCAGCACCCTGCAGTACGTCGCCTGCCAGGGCCGTGGGTGAGCTGGGCAGCGTGGGAGAGAGGCCTAGGGCGGCCAGCTCTGCCAGGGGGCCCTCAAGGGAACCCATGCTGAGAGCCGCAGCTGCAGCCGCTGCTGCAGCCTCCAGCTGAGCTGCCGGCATGAGGGTGCTGGCGCCATGCACACTCGAGTCGGCCGGCTGCGGCGGCGGTGGCGGCGAGCCCGCCGCAAGCGCTGCTAGACGGCAAGGGGGAGGGACAGCCAGGCGATTTGGGGGTGAGAAGGCGTGGCAGCTCCAGGACCGGGAGGCGCAGAACCTGAACAGAAACGAAGGCGCAAACAGGCTGCAGCCAAGCAGGCGACCCTCCGACTACCAACCACCACGAGGCTCACCCTGCATGATGTCAGACGGGTCGCCGATCAAGTCGGTGCAGAACTCGTCCGCTGCGTGCCCCAGGAAATCCAGGATGGCCCAGCCGAGCAGGTCGCCGTCATCATCCTCTGGAGGCGCGGCCGGCATTGGCTGCTGCACGGCAGGCGCGGCAGGCTGAGCTGCCGGCTGTGGCTGCTGGGCAGCAGGCCTTGGGAGGTGTACAGGCGCCCCCTGCCAGCGAGCCTGCTGGGCCAGCGAGACGGGCGCTGTCACGGGCAGCTGGAGCGGCGGCAGCCCGCCCTGCGCGCTGCTGGCGTGGACGCCTGCTGCCGGGCCTTGCTGCTGCGGCAGCAGGTGCAGCGGTGGGGACAGACTTGGCGCAATGGCCTCCTGCAGCAGGTCCACCAGGGAGAGCGGCTGCCGCGCGCCGGTGGGGGGTGTGAGGCTGTTCGCACTGCCGCGCAGAGCAGCCGGCGGCAAGGGCGAGCCGCTGCTGCCCAGCTGCCAGTCCCCCACTGCCGGAGTGACGGCAGCATACGCCACGCCGCTGGCCGCGCCCTCATCGCTCACGCCTTGCATGCTACCCGGCCCGCCTGTTGCGCTGGGAGCCGGGCTGCCCAGGCCTGGCGTGCTACCCGGCCAGCCTGTTACGCTGGGAGCCGGGCTGCCCAGGCTGCCACCCCTGCCGCTGCTGCCCGCTCGCAGGATCTGCTCGTCAGGCAGGCTGTTGATGCTCAGGCTGAGGCTGCCGCAGGCCCGCATGGGCGAATGCCGCTTGCTGAGCCCTTCCTGCCCTGGCGCCTGCTCACCATCCAGGCTGCCCTGGCTTGAGCGCCGCTTGCCCAGTGCCAGCTGCCACTCTGCCTCCTCACAGGTAGGGCTGGTCTCGCCAGCGGCGCGAGAGGCCACTGCCGCCATGCTGCGGCGCTGGCGGCCTGCGGGGATGCAGGAGGCGACGGGCTCAGGGTCAGGCACAGGAGGCGGGCGCCTAAGCTCAGGGGGGGTACTGAGCTAAGTGGACGGTTTAGTCACCCATTAGCTCTTCATAAAAGGCTGCCTGCCTAGCTACCTGCGGCGCCCAACCCCCATGCGGGGCCGCAGGGGTGTTACTTTCACCACAGACAACCCATTTGCACCACATCCAGCTTCACCACCAGCCAACCCAAGCACTGCGGTGCACAGCAGGCCCCGTCACTAGCAGGCAGGACGGGCCAGTGCCCTGGGACGTTCGTACCAGAAAACCAACAGTTTTTGGCGACCCCAGCGTCAAAAACTTGACATCAGTCCATGGATGTTGGGCGGCACCCGCCGACGGATTCAACACCCGAGTCAGCACACAGCCGCACAACGAACTCACGCTTCTCCAGGCTTGCCACGCACGAGCGGCGGTCGCCGCTAAACATCTCCAACGGCTGCAGCCTGGAGCACTGCTGGCAAAAGCGCATGGCTTGCCCGTTGGCATCGGTGATGCTGTATGCCTTGCCGTGCGCCACTGCGGCATGGAGGGGGGAGTGGCAGAGCAGTTGAGCGTAGGAGGTTGCAGGGCTATGAAGGGTCACATGTGCGGCGATGCGGCCATGGGTGCTGTGACACAGGGATTGGCAGCCACCAGCACGCCCATGCACGTGCGGCGGACAAGTACGGACTGGCAGCCCGCCGCAAAGGCTGGGTGGGCCCGCGCCTGCCATCGAGTGACTCAGAGCAGCAGGAGGTTGGTTGCACGGAGGCGGGGCTGCTCACCGCAGATGCGCACGCGCCGATAGAACGTGGCCAGCCCCTCCAGGTCCTGCCCACACCCAGGCACCTGCAGGCATGAGTATCAGAGCAAGGCTGAGCCTGAGGTGAGGGCAGCCAGCGAGATGGCCGCGGCAGCGAGGTGTGCGCCCGGCACCGCTGCGGGACGGCGGCGGCGGGCAGTGCAGGCACGAGGCTGGAGCTTGTCGCTCGCCCTCTTCGCGTGTGCATGACCCCGCTGCACACTTGCCTGGCAGTGCAGGGCCGCCGCGCTCGCTGTGGACGGTGCGGGCTCACTGCCCGCCGCCTGCTGCGCTGCGGCCGGCCCCGCTGCCTCTTCGCTGAAGCCCGCTGCCTGGAAGTTCATCGGGGTGGCGCAGCAATCTCCTAAGCTAGGCAGGGCCGCGTGGCCCCGGCTAGGTCACGCCGTTCCAGGGCTGCTGGCGGGCTCGGCAAGGTCGCAAACGGTGGGGAATGCCCCCAGGGAGTGGTTGCTAAACTGCATGCAGGCCTGATGGTGCGGGGAAGTTGCTGGAGCTCAGCAGGGCAGCGCAGCGTGGTGCGATAAGGTCCCAATACAGCCTGCCAGCCAGCCTCGCAGGGCGGTGACCTGGCCCATCCGACGCGCCCTACAGCTGCTGGACAGTGTTATGGGCTGCATGGAAGCTGGGACGGCCACCCAAGTGCGCACCAGGGCAAGCCCAGCTGGAGCGGCGCTGCCGCAAGGGCGCCCGCGGCCTGCGCCCGCCCGCCGCTGTTGCCGGCCGGCGCTGCAGCGGAAGCTCACAATGTCAAACAGGTCGTGCAATGGCCTGGTTTGCCATGCGTGTTTGTTACACGGATGCAGGTTTTGCTTGTCAGGCGGACGATTGGCTGGGGGGCGCCCACAGAGGCGCCTCCCCTTTCCAAGCATTGGTGGTGCACAACGGCCATGTAGCTAAGGCAACTGCGTTGCAGCAAGCAGCGCTGCTAGCTTGCGTGCCACTTCACTGGAAAAACTGAAGCCAGAGCTCAAAACGTTCGGATCGTCGGCGGCGCACAATGAAAGAGACCGTGTCACAGAGTGGCGGCCGAGTCAGGAGAAACGCAGATGGGGAAGCGGGGTATGAAAGCAGGTCAGACTACCGGCCGAGTTGCCGCAGGGAAAAAGGAACTGATTGCACAAAGTGGTAGGCAGGAATATCTGAAACGGCCGCAATATCAGTGCGGCAGGAGGCGCTCGCAGCGCCAAGCCATAGGCCCTTGCAGCGCTAGCGTGTGCGCGGTCAAGGCGCGCCTTCGACATATAGGTTGCGGATGAGCAGGACCGCAGCGGCTGCGCCCGCCGCGAGGTTGCACCCGATCCAGAACCAGTCGACCAGCCGCAGCACAAGCTGCCCAGGCTGCTGCGGTGGCGCCGCCACGTCGTCCACGTGATCCAATTCCGCAAGGCGGGTAAGCAGCAGCTCCATGCGCTGCTGCCGATCAGATGACATGCCTTTGTAGGCGCGCACGCCCGCTGTGGCAGCTGCAATGCTCGAGGTTGGCAGGCCGTCCCCACCGCTTTTGCCATCGGCTGCCAGGCTGTGAGCGCTGCGGCTGCTGCCCTCAGCCGGCCGCGCAGCCAGTGCGATGGCCGGCAGCAGCAGGCGGGCGGTGCGGACCCAGCCTTGCTCGCCGCAGGACAGCGCCAGTGCGCAGGCGAGCCGGCTGACGCGCTGCACCGCTGCCGGCTGCAGGCGAGGGCCCTGCTCCGCAACTTGCATCGCATAGCCCAGGTGCAGCAGCAGGCTGGCTGCCTCTTCTTGCGGCAAGCCAGCCAGCCCCGCCGCAAGCTCGGCGACGGCGAGAGAGGCAGTGACGGGCAGGACCAGCAGCGGCACGGCGCGTGACAGCAGCGCTCCTGCGGCAAGGTAAGTGGACGGGAGGGGCAGGGGGTGTGTGCCAAGAGTCAACGTCTCATATCACACTTGCACAGCCCTGCAAATGTGGGCGTGCACGTGAGCAAGCCAAATGCATGGAGCGCAGCTCAACCAGGCCTGCCCTTTCTGCTCACCTGCCGCCGCTTCAAACTCAAACAGGCCCCAGCCCTGGGCAGGAGCCGCCAGCTGCACCAGCAGCGCATCCTCCCCAGCCGCCAAGTGCACTGCAGCGAAGGCTGCCTCTGCCGCAGTGGGTGTTACGGGGGCGATGGTGACCGCGGGTCCGGCTGCGCTAGGCGCCCAGGCGCCCTCGCTGTCGCTCTCACAGTCGCTGTCGGCCGAGGGGCGGTCGGCAGTCGGCGGGGTGGGCGGCTCCTGCGGGCCGTCAGCTGCCGCTGCCGCGGTGCCGGAGCGGCGCACCCCCAGAACTGTCACAACCTGGTGCCGCCCACGGCTGCGGCAGTGCAGCGTCACGTTGGGGTCTGCCAGGGCAGGCCCCACAAGCACTAGCTGGATGGGCTGGCCGCTGCCCTCGCTGCACAGCACAGATGGTGTGACCAGGCGGGGCGCCGCCAGCAGCTGGGCAGCCGTGCTGCCTGGGCTGGCGGGCAGCGGCTGCGCAGCGATGACGCCATGGTGCGCGTTAGCTGCCGCCAGCTGACTGCCCGCCTGGACCTGCAGCAGGAGAAGACGCGAGCCCGACGCTGTGAGCAGGCAGCCAGCTGCAGCATGCGTATATGCCTGTAACAGCCTCAGCCTCCACGCTGACTTTGCAACCCTCAGCCTCAGCCGTACACCAACCAACATGGCAGCAGCAGTGCTTACCAGGAGCTTGAGTGGAGGGGCGGGTGCGCCGCTTGCAGCCTGCGCCTTGGCCACCGCCGCAGCCACACTAGCCGCCAGCCCGCTGGGGTGCGAGCTGTGCAGCTGCTGGAGCTCGGCTGGAGAGAGCAGCGCTGTGACGGTCAGGCACAGGCAGCCGTGCCTCAGCGTGGCCTGCGACGTACGCAGGAGCGCGGATTGCGCCCAGTCAGGCGGCAGGGCAGCACACCACGGAGCTGTTTCCAGCACAACGTTTTCCTGGTGGAAACACAGGCTGGTTGAGCTCAAGGCTGGCCGGCATGCAGGCATGCACACCTGAAGCACAGTGGGCGTCAGTGCCATGGCCATCTGCAGCTGTGCCTGGAGGTCAGGTGGCAGGGACTCGGGGGTGGCACCAAACAGCTGCAGGGTTGGGAGGCAGGCGGGCAGCAGCAGATGGAGCTCCAGGCTGCAAGTGCAGGTTGCGCGGCACAGCGAGCCGGTGCGGTCTCCTGCAGTGTGGACCGGAGCGCAAGATGCCTGCTCTGCTGTCGCACAAGACATCCGCACAGCCCACACAGAGCAGCAGGCCACCCCACCTTGATGCAAGCAGTCACCAGCTGGTCATCGGCCCGCTGCCCAGGCCAGCCCGGCAGCCCTGGCTGGGCCGGACCGGTGGCTGACGTGGCGAGTGCCGCAGCATTGCCGTCGGCAGCATGCACGTCGAAGTGCGGGGCTGCCGCTGTCTCCTCAGGCCCGCGGCTGCCGCTGTCCCTGCTACTTGCTGGGCCCTGGGGCTGGGCCGCAGGCGGCGGCGAGCGTGCAAGCGCAGCAGCGCCAGGGTGGGCTGCCGCATGTGCCCGCGCGCCTGTGGCCGGCCCAGCGGCAGGCGGCGGTGCTGGAGGCCAGCTGCAGGGGTGCAGCGCCGAGGGGTGGAGCGGTTGCCACCCCTCCGCCAGGCTGTTGCCCGCATGGGAGTCGCAGTCTGACATGAGGGGAGGTGGAGGAAGAGGCGGCAGGTCAGGCGATGGTGGGCAGAAAGCTGTGCAGCCCCTGGCCAAGACGAGTGCAACAGCAGGCAGAGCTGTGAGACCTGACACGCCGTCCCACGGCACACCCAGCAACAGCACGCGACGCGGCTGGAACATCTGTCCGGCACGGCCCCCAGCCAGCAGCTTGGAGCAGGTGCAAGCTGACAGCCTGTCCGTCCGGCCTCCCCATCCCGACCGGCCTGCCCGCCCGGCCTCCCCATCCCGCCACCACCCCACACGCAACGCACCAGCCAGCAGCACATCCGCCAGGTCCTCAGGGCTCAGCTGCAGCAGCAGGTCCAGCTCATCCTCATCCGGCAGCTGGGAGCCCACAGCGGGCGGCAGCGCCAGCGGCTGCAGAGCCGGGCCGGCAGCCGCCGGACCCACAAGGTCACTCAAGTCGAGCAGAGGGCCGCCCCCGGCGCCACCCAGCATGGCGGCCTGCTGATGCTGCCCTGCCCCGGCGGCGTGCAGCGGCAGCGGCAGAGCGGCTGCAGAGGCTCCGTCAAAGGGCAGGCCCAGCGGCGGCAGCTGGCCCATTCCAGCGGCTGGTGCCTCAGCCAGGCGGTCCAGGCTGCCGCTGAACAGCACTGCTGATGCCCCTGGAGAGGCGCCCGGCAGCCCNCCTCGCCGCCGTCGCTGCTGCCACGCCGCCGGCGGCCGGGGCTGCCGCGGCTGCGGGTGCGCAGCTTGGACTTGACAGCGGACGGCAGCGCAGAGTGCTCGCCGCTGCTGCCTGCGCTGCCGCTGGCGGACCGTGACTCTTGCTTGGTGGCACGCCGCTTGGGCTGCGGCGCTGCCACCTCCTCTTCTTCTTCATCATCTTCCTCCTCCTCGGTTTCACTAGTGGCGGCCTTTTTGCGGGACACTACGGCCATCGTGCGCCGAGCGCGCCCTGCAGGAGGGGGGTGTGCACAGCTGCATGGTGCTGAGGCCCGCACAGGCAGGCATGCTTGCTAGTGGCCCTGATTACCTCTCCCCCCGTCGTGTGGACCATCCGGGGGCCTATCACTGTATTGTTCGATTCAGACAGGTGTAAAGCCAGCCAGCCAGCCAGCCAGCCAGCCAGTGCGATCCAGTTGTGGGGGCGCATGCGCTAGCGGCGCACTCACGCTTGTCGAGGCTTGCCGCGCACGAGCGGTGCCCCCCATCAAACATCTTGAGTGGCTGCAGCTTGGAGCACTGCTGGCAGAAGCGCATCGAGCGCCCGCTCGCGTCGGTGATGCTGTGCGCCTTGGCATGCGTGTCTGAGCAGGGGTGGGGGGGCCAGCCGTGCAGGTGAGTGCCAGGGCAGGGCGCACAGGTTGAACACGATGCCGCAAGTGAATCTGTGCCATGCATCTCACTCCTTTTCTGCTTTAGGCACAGATGCGGGCGCGCAAGGTGGGTACGAGAGCGCGCGCACGATGGGCGGCAGCAGTTGCCGTCGGACACCCTGGCGCAGGTGCAGCCACGGTGCGCCGGCTCACCGCAGATGCGCAGGCGCTGGTAGAAGGGGCGCAGCCCCTGCATGTCAGCATCGCAGCCCTCCACCTGCAGGCGCGGCACCGGAACAGGAGAGAGGGCGTCAGCGAGGGCGGGGAGAGCACTTAGCGCAAGGGACCGGCGGCGGCCGCGGGCGGCACCACGGGGCGCTCCCCTGCTGCCGCTTGGAGCGTGTTTCTGGCAGCCTGCTGATACCATCCGTCCATGCGCCGGGGGCAACAACGTACAAACCTGGCAGCGAACTTCCGTCCGTCTCTGCTTCTTCGCGGCGGTGACCGCCATGTCGTCCCAGTCATAGTCGCCCACAGACCAGTCCATGGCGGCGGCCGCGCGCCCCGAGGCAGGCCCCAAAGTGGGCGGATGGGGCCCGAGCACCCTCTGCCGCGGCTGTCAGCAAGCAAGGGGAGGTGCAATAGGAACAGGGAGTGCCGCAGACGGAGACTGAGACCTTGGCAGAGAGCGACCTGGGGACGAAAAGGACTTTTGTCACTGCCGGCTCGGCGCCCTCGGTGGGGCGCCCTCGTGGCGGCGCCCATGGCGATCGCTGGCAGGGCCCCAACCCGGGGTTGCCGGCAAACTGACATGTGTGCAGCCAAGCGAGGCGCAGGCTGATACCAGTCCAGTGCGTGCCGCAGGACCGCTCAGCTCAAAGGCACAACTCCAGCGCCTCACGTGGAGCGGCTCGGCAGCAGCTCGGCGGTACGCCTGCAACGCTGCGCCGGCCCAACCTGTCAGCGCAGCGTAGCCACTAAGCAGACAGATCCACAGCAACGTGACAGGCTGAGAGACAGGATGGGCAGCTTTGCGTCCTGCCACTCTGCTGTGCAGCTGCCCGGCCTGCCCAGCCTGCCACCCACGTTGGGTTTGGGCCAAGCCCTACCACGCTGCACGACTCTGAGTGAGCCCAGGACGCAGGTACACAAACCGTTCTACCACTGTCAGCGTGCGCATGCATGTTGCCACCCATTACTCCAAAGTCTCCGGGCCGGAGGTGCTGCAGCGGCATGCTGCGGCGGCGGCGTGTCGGGCCCAGCGCCGCCGCCCGACATGATGCGCCTTGCCTGCATCATTCAGTCCCCATTCAACCGGCACCAACCATGATCCCAATGGTGACGGCCCAGCAGCATGCAGCGCCCTGCAGCGGCAGATGGGCTTTGGCCCAGCCGCTCAGGCGCCCCGTTGTGCCATCGGCTGCTGGCAACCTCATTTGCCTCAGGTGCAGCGTTGTTTCAGATGAACACATCGCTGCTGGAGGCTGCCCTGGCCGAGCACGGCGACCCAACTCCGTGCCCACGCCTCCCCTGTGCCTCCGCAGCCCGCAGAAGCGGCTAGCAACATCATGGGCGACCGATTCAGGACGCACTTGGCTCAGCGCCGCAGGCCGATCACCGGCCGCCGCCGCCGCCGCCGCCGCCGCCAGCGACGACTTGCCGATGGCGCCGCAGCAGCCAGTGGTCAAGGTGTGCGGCGTGACGAATGCAGAGGATGCAGAGGCAGCCGCCGCCGCAGGTGAGATACCAGAAGCGGAGTTCTGCCACCATGCCACCATGTGTGTGCATTCTCAGCGTGCCGCACCTCGGCAGCAGCGTGCCGCCCTGCCGACCCCAACCGCCTCCCCGGCCCCCCTGCACCAGGAGCCAGCCTGATCGGCATGATTCTGTGGCCGCGTGCCAAGCGCAGCATCTCGCCTTCTGTGGCGCGGCAGATTGGGGCGGCGGCCCGGGCACACGGCGCCGAGCCGGTGGCTGTCTTTGTGGATGAAGATGCAGCCACCATTGAGCGGTGCGCCGGCAGGGGTGCTGGCACCAGCAGCCGCTGAGCCCTGGTGTCGCCTTCTACCTGCCTGCATCTGGGGTGGGGCAGCACGGCATGCCAGTGGTGCCATGGTGCACAGATGGCTGGACTGTTGCCATGACTGTGACGGCCCCGTGTACTCTGGCCCCTCACCGTTGTACCCGCAGCGTGTGCGAGGAGGCGGGTGTGCGCATTGCCCAGCTGCACGGCGATGGCGCCCGAGCAGCGCTGGCGCACCTGCCGGCCCACCTGGCAGCCGTGTATGTCATGCATGCTGATCCGGCCGGCCACCTGCAGACGGCACCGCCGCCCCCAGGCTGCCGGTGAGTTGATTGGGATGCGGCCACGGGCTGCCGGTGAGTTGGCTGGGATGCGGCCATGGGCTAGGCCCAGCATCTGCAGCTGCACCGCACACCGCAAACCGTGCCACGCCCAATCCCTAACCTCGCTGCGGCACCCTACACTGCCCCAACGATGCGCTGCCACACACGCCCAACGCAGGCAGCCGCATTGGATCGTGATAGACAGCCTGCAGGGCGGCAGCGGCCAGGCCTTTGACTGGCGGCAGCTGCGGGAGCAGGCGGCAGGCTTTGCGCCGCTGGCCTCCCACGGCTGGCTGCTGGCGGGCGGCCTCACAGCGGACAGCGTGGCAGGTGCGCGCGGGTCTGGGTGCTTGGTATGACAGCATGTGTGTGTGCCGGTGATGGGGCAGGGCTTGTACTGCGTGTGCACAGGCGAGGTTGAAACTACAGCAGCGTGCCCCGCTCCCGCGTGGGCCCACTCTTGTCCCCAACCCCCTCCACCACTGTGCTTCAGAGGCCATTGCCACTGCGGCCCCTACCGGCGTGGATGTCAGCAGCGGCGTGTGCGGGCCAGACGGCTTGAAAAAGGACTGGGGCAAAGTGCAGGCCTACTGCTCGCGCGCGGCGGCGGCGTTTGCAGCAGCAGGGGCGGCGCCGCGGTAGGCCGGTTAGCGCTAGCGCTGCATGTGACACACTGCGCCTTGAATCTGTCTGTTTTCTGGCACCACTGCATTTCATGTTGGAGTCACAATGTGATGACATGACACGGGCACTTGGGTCCCAAGTATGCCTCAGCCCCGCTGGCCTCAGTCCTCGCGCTCTGTCGAGCGCAGCGGGCGCCGCTTGCCGCCGTCGCCGCCGCTCGCAAAGCCCTGCTGCTGCGTCACAAACACGGCCGCCATGATGACCATTAGGGCCGCCACCAGCGCCGAGAAGGGCAGCGCGCCCGGGTGGCGAACCTGCGCGGGCGCCAGGACACGGTAGCACAGCACATGTTTGCATGCCTGGGGCAAAGGTGCTGCCAACAAGCCAGCTTGCGATGATGCCGTTTGGACAGCGCGTAAGGCGCAGAGCAAACACGTGGCGCACACACAGGCACGCCATGGCAATCGTTTGAAATCCAGGCGGTGCTTCAGTGCAGGCCCCACAGCCCGGAGGCAGCGCTAGGGCCGGAGGTGCATGCAGCCAGCCGGCAGCACCATGCCCATCAGCAAGCCCCACCTGTGCCCACGCCCAGATGCCGTCGTGCGACACCAGCAGCACATCAGTGTAGCCGTCAAAGTTGAAGTCAGCCAGCTGCGGACAGCAATGGGGGCAGCAGGGGCAGAGGGGACTGGATGTCAAAGCTCGCAAGGCCAGCACGGCCAGCGGCCAAGGCATCACCGGATGGGCTGCTAGGATCCAGCAAGCAGGCAGAAACCACGCTGTGCAGTGCAGTGCAGTGCTGTGCAGTCCTGTGCTGTGCTGTGCATCGTGCATGCTCTGCTGACCTGCAGCGGCATGGCGGGCTCATCAGGCAAGTCCCACGCCTCCACTTCCTCGCCGCCCTGGCTCAGCACCACCGCTGCCGACTCGCCGGCTGCAAGCAGGCAGTATTCAGAGAAGGGTCAGGTGGGGGGAATATCCTGCACCGTGCTGTGGGATAGCACCCGCAATGTGTGCCGGGCAACAGCCCAGCTAAGCAGCCAAGGGAGCCGCAACAGGGCTAACGCCCATTGGGTTTGGTGCGCACCTGCCAGGATGACGGTCGGCACGGCGTGCGGGCGCAGCGGCATGGC
Organism: Chlorella sp. Dachan; assembly: GCA_006782975.1. NCBI lineage: Eukaryota > Viridiplantae > Chlorophyta > Trebouxiophyceae > Chlorellales > Chlorellaceae > Chlorella > Chlorella sp. Dachan. The sequence goes on along the minus strand of RRZL01000080.1, from coordinate 5,232,960 downwards.
ACGCAGCGTGGGCACAGCGCCCGGCACATCCTCATCCTCGCTTGCCCGCCAGCTGGTGCCCGCGCTGTGCTGCACGCCGGGTAATTGGGGAGGGTGGGAATGGAGGTGGGGTGAGGCATGAAATGTCGCTGTGCACAGGCCAGGCTACTGCTGTGCTGAGCCGGGCACCCCAGAGGCAGGGCCACAGCTGAACCCCGCCCCCCCACCTGCCACAGCAAGTCTCCGGCCGAATCGTACGCAGTCACCTCCCCCATGGAATTGAGGAAAGCCACCATGCCTGCGGGCGGGTGGGCGGGGAGCGAGTGCCCGCTGCTGGGAGAAGCTGTGCCGGGAGTAGCTTCGCAAACCATGGCGCGGCAGGTGCATGCAACTGACCCAGGGGTCCTGCAGTCCTACACCTGCTGTACGCCCATCGGGGGGGCAAGACACCAAGGGGTACAGCAGTGGCGGCGGCTGGCTTACCCTTCTGGCCCAGCCCTGCACGGTACTGGCCCTTCTTGCCCGGCTGCGGCAGGAAGATGGGCGGTGCGACCTGCGGCAGGGGGCAGGCAACCGATCCGGGCACCCATGGAGCGTGGGGCAACGAATCAGGATTCAAGGGAAGACGATCCCGTACCCCTGGTCCCCGCGGCTCTCTTGCTGGCCAGCCGCAGCAGTCATCGACTCGCCTGCTGGCAGGCTCTGGAGGCTGACATTTTGTCCCAACCGCCTTGCAAGCTGACTGACACCATCGCGAGCAGCCCGTGCGCAGCATGCCAGAAGCCACAATAAGGTGGCGCCCCTCCCAACCAAAGCGCACCTCGATGTCACGAAGCACCTCGGACCGCTGCAGGTAGCGGGCGCGGCCTGGCCGACACACGGTGCCGTTGAACAGTGGGAGGCGCGCGGGGATGCCGGCTTTCACTGCGAAATCGGAGCAGGCAGAGGGGCACTGTTTTGGTGAGATGTGTGGCAGTAGAGCAACCAACACAAGTGACCGCAGCTGCCGGTCAGCTAGCGTCCCGTAGGCGGCCCCTTGGCTATACGGAAACCAGAGGCAGCAGCGGCGCACCCGGCATCCAGCAGCAGCTCAGGACAAAAGGGACAAGAAGGCAGGGGCCACACCAGCAGCAACCAACCCGACAGCAAGCATAACAACAGTTGGTATTGGCAGCAAGCAGGGAGAGAGGTATAACGTGAGCAGCGCACCCGACATCCAGCAGAATGAAAGCGACGGGCGTCAGCGGCCACACCAGCACTAGCGCACTCCAACTCGAGCATGAAGACGCGCAACAATGGCAGCAGGCAGCAAGCAGGCAGGAAGTTCTGCAGTGCACCCGACATCCAGCAGAAGCGGCCGCGCTCGTGGCCCGCGTTGAAGGCGCCCTCGTCCAGCGCATCCTCCAGGTCGCCGCCTGCGGGGATCATGGGCGGTCCAGCTGTGAACTGGCCAGTGGTGCTAAAGGCTTGGGCGGTGCAAGCAGCAAGGCGCAGCACACTTGCCTCCTCAACATGCGGGGACAGGGCAATGACACGCGGCACCCCTGCACCCCGAAATGCAACCCGGCCTGTCCCACAGCATGCGCATAGCAGCAGCAGGAGGCGGTTGCACGCACCTGCTGCCACCACATACTCTGGCACGCCGTCACCATTGAGGTCCACGTGCAGGCCTGCAGCAGCAGGGGCGGTATGGAAGGTGCGCAGGTCATGTGGCGGCTGGTGTGCAGCTTTGCAGCGGCCCCGACACTCGTCCGTGCATTCTTGCAACCATGCGAATGCTCTGGTTGCGGGCCGGGCACGCGGGAGCGAGCAGCCGGCCCACACAGCCGCTGTGCAACAACAAGTGAGCGGCAGCGCAGCTGAGAGTGCACCCGCGTGCACAGTGCAATGCCGCCACGTGCAGCCCACTGGCCGGAACCCAGCTTTCCTTCTTGTCGCCCCTGGCTCACCCGGGTTGGGCAGGTGCAGGCGGCACACGGTGCGGCCGCTGAACAAGTGGATGGCCTCGATGCCCTCCTCTGTAAAAATGGGGACGAAAGCAACAACAACCACACCCAGTCAGAGCCACAAGAACCACGGCAGGCTGCCAAGCTACCGACTGGTGTGTATCATACAAACGGCAGAGCCTGTGGCAGCAGCTGCGGTAGTTGCCACGCACCCAGGTGAGCAACCACCACATTGGGCGGCAGCTGCTGCTGGCGCCGCGCCGCACGGGGGCCGCTGCCTGCCTTGACCATCTGCGCAGCAAGTGCTGGGGATATTGTTTACTTTTGGCCTGCCAGATTAAACACTCGCCGGATTGAGCACTTGCCAGGGTTGATTACACACCAAGCTGCAGCGGCACAGCAGCATGCAGCACAATGCGCAAATGCCTCGACTCGCTCTCCTCCCGCATGGCAACAACTTTAACAAACCCCGTGTGTTTGCTTCCAGAAACAGAGTTACATACGAACTCTGTGAGAAGTCTTGAACCAAAACCCCATTAAAAATGTCACCCCCACCCTGCTCACCGCAGTCACCACCTTGCCCACGGCGCCGCCCTTGCGGTCTGCTGCCGCCTTGGTGGCCGACGGCGTAGACTTGCCCTGCACGTCGGCGGCGCCGCTCTGTGCGTGCGCTGATAGCGCAGCAGCGGCGGGGTCTGTGCCGGCAGCGGCAGCGCCCTGCAACAAGCGGGTGGCAGCAAGTTCAGAGCTGGCGTAATACGCAGAGTTGGCGCACTACACGCAGCTGGCGTGTGAAACCAAACCAGCAGCTCTCCTCGGCCACCACCTTGTTGTCCTTGAGGGCGCCCACCCTGCCCAGCTGCTGCTGGCTGTAAGGCCAGCAGTGTGAGACGCACGCCTGTCCTCTTGCCCCCCACCTTTTTGGCCTTGAGGGCGCCCATCTTGCCCAGCTGCTGCTTCTGCGCCCCCGTGCCCGCCTTGGTCTTTTCAAACCGCATGGGCACCAGCTTGGTGTCGTAGGGGGAGCTCCAGCTGCGGGGCGGGTAGAATAGTAGTTAGTTAAAAGTTGGTTAGACTACACTGAGTTGAATTTTGAGCCCCAGCTTGGCGTCGTATGGGGAGCTCCGGCTGCGGAGAGGAACCAGGGGAAACACGACTCTGATCAGCATCCGTGCGTAGGGGGAGCTCCAGCTGTGGGGAGGAACCAGGGGACATTGCTCTGATCAGCATCCGTGCAGGCACCAGCTGGGCGTAGAAACGGGAGTGCCAGCTGCGGAGACGAGTAGGATGGCGGCTGGTCTTAAGATGGATGTGAGCCCAGCTTGTTAATAACGTTGCCTTGTGGCTTGCCACTGCTGAAGTGCCGCATGTCCGCCAACACACGCGGGCGTTCAGTGAAGGCCCACAATGCCTTCCAAGATGGCTTGCAGCAGCAGGCTGGCGGCCCGACTAGCACACCTGTGTGGTAGCGCCGCCAGCACCGACAGCCGGTAGTCGCGGCAGGAGGCCTCGCCGTAGTGCCGCCCCTCCGACTGATGCAGGGAAGCAAGGGCAGAACAGGGCAAGTGGACTGGCTGGTCACGTGCAGCGGTCGCTCAGGCAGCAGGCAGTGGCTGCTCAGCAATGTTAAAAGGCCCTCGCGCACCTCTTTGGCGCGCATGTGCAGGGCGAATTGTGCTGCACACCAGCATCCTCACACAGGACATGTGCAGCTGCCCAACACATCGCATGGCTCAAAAGCACCACCATCACCATTACCACCCACCCACCTCCTCAGCACGCATGTGGAGCGCGTGTTGCGCCACCACCTCGTCCTGCAGCTTTCCCAAGTCGTGCTGAAAGTCCTTGGACTGCACGCAGAGGGATGGCCGGCAGGCAGGCAGGCAGGGAGGGTCACGCCTGATGCGCGCGGGATCGAGGGGACCAGCTGCAGCAGGCAAAGTCAGTTGCGCTGGCTGGCAATGTGGACGCGCGCCATGTCAGCCGCCACGCCTGCTGCCTGCTCCTGCACTGGCCCACCTAAGAGCCCAGCTGCCCCCCAAACCCCCCAAACCGCCCACCTCGTGCACCCAGCGCAGCGCGCCGGTGCCACCCTCAAAGCCAAAGTATGAGAAGTGGCGGTTCTCCTGGCCCAGCCCTGTACGCTCCTGCAGGCAGGTGGGCAGCGATTAGGCAGTTGGTCAATGGACATCACAGCAACTGCAGGGACAACAGTGGAACGGCTGGCTACGTAGCCAGGCAGCGCAGTGAAGGCTGGGCTGCAGCTGTGGCGGCAAACGCCATCTCTGCGCTACCACCACACACCCCCCGTCAGACTGAATTCCCAGCCACCCCCCGTTGGACTGAATTTCCAGCCACCCCCCGTTGGACTGAATTTCCAGCCAACCCCCGTTGGACTGAATTTCCATCCACCCTGGGTCACCTGGTTGGCAGTGCCGCTCTTGCGGCCGTGGGCCCGGAAGCGAGCCAGCTTCTCCTCCCTCACAGCCTCCTCCAGCTCGTTTTCTGCACATCGGTGGTGGGGCAGCGTATGCCAGGTGGGGTTGCACTCGCCAGGCGTGCTGCGTTGGAAGCGCATAGAGCAGAAGCCCGTGGGCCGCCAGTGCGCCAGCAGCAGTTGCAGCTGGCCACACCGGCGGCGCCGAATACTTTTCATGCGGCCGGCGGTGCAGCATGCAGGACAGCCACTCCATGCAGCAGCCACAAGGCACGCTGTGCAGCTTGAGGTGCAGACTTCTACGCACCCAGCTCCTCTCGCTGGGCCAGGGTGAGGGGAACCACGGAGGCTCCCACCACCACCAGGCCTCGGTCCCCCTCCTCCTCCCCGCCGCCAGCCTTGCCCTGGCTGATGCGCTGGTCTGCAGGGCAGCCAGCGGAGGCATGTGAATATGCAGGTTGTTGGCTTTGCGCCTGCCCACGGTGCCGCTGCCCTTCCCACCGTGGCTGCCAACCCGCAAGTATGGAGCTGCACAGCAGCAGTTCCAGCCTCAAGCAGCTGGCCACCCCAAGCAGCCGACCAGTGGACGGCGCAGTACAGAGCACAAATGAGGTTCCACGGAGCAGCTCCAGCCCCACGCAGCCGGCCACCCAGGCCTCACCTGAGATGTGCACAGCCACCTCTCGAATGCCGCCATTGGGAGGGTAGCGCGGCTGTGCAAGGGCAGGCGGGACACCAAGTCAGGCGAGGGTGTCAGCCAGGACGCAACTTCGATCAAGCATCTGCTGCCTTGGCAGCAGGGATGCAGGCCGGCCTCCAGCGGGCAGGCGCTCCGCCGCCGCCCGGCCTCATCAAGGGAGGGCCGCCCTTGGTTGGGCTTGGGCTTCAGCTGGATTCGCTCCACTTTACACAACAATGCAATTTCAGCAAAGCCCCTCCTCTCCGCCAATGCAATCAACACCTGTGCAATCGGGCAACCGGCGCAGCCTGGCAACCGGTGCAGCTGAACAGCCGTGCACTCATCAGGACCTGCCGACTGCCACCTGTCACCCAGTCTCACCCCCAAGTCCTCCTCCCACTCCTTCTGCAGGTTGTGGTTAAGGCAGATGACCTTCAGGTCGTCCGTCACAAGCACCACCACCTGCGCGGGGTCGGTTGGGAGGGAGGGCAAGGGCAGGAAGGTAGGAAGGTAGAAATCTAGGGAGGTATGAACGGCATCGGAGGGGTCACCAGCACCGCCACCTGCGCAGTGGGGGTTAGAAGGGGCCGAGGGCAGGGGCAGGACAGGTGGGAGACGCGGGAAGGGGCACAACATGGCAGAGCAGGGAGGTGTGGAGTCGCCAGCACCTGCGCAGGGTCGGTTGGGAGGGAGGGCAGGGCAGGGTCGTTCGGTTGGGAGGGCAGGCGAGGGCAGGGGCAGGACAGGTGGGAGTCGAGGGAGGGCGGCTCGGCAGAGCAGGGAGTTGTGGGGTGGCCAGCACCACCACCTGTGTGGGGTTGGAAGGGCAGGCGAGGGCAGTCGCGGTCGGTTGCTTGCCGTCCTCAGAATGCATGCCGCCTGCAACTGCCACCCGAGGGCGCAGATGCACACACATGGGACACCCGCGACGAATGCAGCAGCCAGCATCTCCTGATGTGGGGCGACCTCCCAACCCTGCGCCGCATCAGCGCAAAACAACAGAACCCACATCGGCAACCCAAAAGATCGGGCAATCGCACCTGCTTGCGCGGCGCGCGGACCAGCTCCTTTGGGGGAGGTGTGAGGTAGCCGCTGCGCAGCGCCGCAATGCGCATCTTGCCGCTCATGTCCAGCTGCACCTGGGACAGCAGCTGCAAGCGGGCGGCGAGGGTGGCGAGGAGGCCCCCAGAGGAGCTTGAGGCTAGCAGTGTCTGGGTGGGAGGTGTCTAGCAGGTGCCTGGCTGCAGCAGGTGCTGCCGCCCCTGCACACCTGCCTGGCAGCCGCACACGTCCACGGGCCATCCCACTGCACCCATCCCAACACCTCCCCAGCCGCCGCCACTGCACACCGCTCACCTCTGCCTGCGCAAAGCCGTCGCCAAATTTGCGGGGCGCCAGCAGGCGCAGCAGGCCATCGGGAGTGGCGGTCAGCACCTCTGGCTTGCCATCGCCGTTCAGGTCGGTCTGGACAGATGTTTACGCAAAAGGGCAAGCAATCAGCAACCAGGGGGAGGCCAGATGTTTGCGAAAGGGGAGGCATCAGGCAACCAAAGTAGCGGGGACGGGCCAGGCGCACGTTGCAAGCTGTAGCCACACACGCACACACCCACACCCATACGCACACGCTGCAGGCCACGGCCGCGCAGCAGCGGCAGAGGGCAGGCGATGGGCAGACGGCCCCCAAGGTGCCCTGCGCACCACGAGGGGCGGCGGCACGGGGTGCGGGTGCTCCTCTAGCTCGTGCTCGCCCTGGGGGGCATTGTCGAACTCGTGGTACCTGCAGCGTGGCAGCAGCAGGAGTAATTGGCGCCTGCAGGAGCAACAGGCGCCTGCACTTGGCTGGGCGGGCAGCCAGCGGCCAGGATAGGGGCGCCCAAGGTGCAACAGCACGGCGTCAGCCCAGCCGACGCGCTCACCAGGCCTTCTTGAACTGGTAGGGGCCCTCCCGCTGCAGTGAGAGCCACAGCGCGCCCACCGAGAGCAGCAGGATGCCGAAGTCGCGCTTCAGCATGGCGTCGGCAGCGGCGGCGGGAAAGGCCTGGGGCGCGGGAGGACCGGCGGCCTACTGCAGTAGCCTCAGACGTTAATCGAGTTGGAGGTCATGGGGAGGGCGGGCAGAGGGTGTGGCACTCGAGCGCGGGGCCTGGGCGCAATCAGGGCTTGCACGCCTGCCGCCACCCACTGGTTCCAACTGTGATCGATCAGCGCTGCTCGTTTGTCGCAGAGAGAGGGGCAAAGGCCGCCTGCCCGCCCATGCAGAGAGATGCACGACCTGTGAGCCTCACTCGGCATGCAGCGGCGCTCATGCTCACTGCACACTTGCTTTAAGTGATCCAAGCCAGCAAGGTCTGCGCAGAACCAGCCACCCCGCGCCAACCACTTCCTGCAACCTGCCTGTTGCCCTGTGCACCCTTTCCGGCTCAGCCTGAAGCTCAGCAGCAGGCTGCACGCACGACAAGATAGGTATCAGTCCCGGCGAGCCTGCCTTTACTGCAGCGGTGGCAGCGGCATGAGTCCCACCCTGCCTGCTGGCGCACACAGCCCGACGGTAGGCCATCGGGAGGTGGGTTTGTTGCACCATGTCGCCCTTCTTTCACTGCTGGCACTTCCGTCATGCCGGTTACACAGCAGCGCCGCGTGACTTGCTGCCACGCCGCTCCCGCTGCGTCACACATCGCCGCTTGCCGCCAGGGTGGACAGGATGAGCCAGACGTGCAGGCCCGCGGCCGCTGTGACGTAGTAGTGCAGCAGGTGCTGTGCACGGGCAGGTGGGGGGCAGGGTGAGACAGCATTGCGAGCCTCGGCGAGGCGAGTGCTCAGAGCAACCATGCAGAGCACCACGCCTCAATGCAACCAAGCATACAACAAGCAGCAGGTCCCCGTGCGGCCAGCCAGCAGCATGCAAACAACCGAGCAGCTCACATGATCAGTGAGTCCGGTCCACCTGCGATGCAGTGGTGAGCACGGGGTGGAGCTCAGATGAGGAAGCAGAAGCTGGAGCCCGCTTCCGGCCAGGCCAGGCAGCAGCGTGCTTCGCTCTCTCTCAACAGCATTCACGGTTGGCCCCGCACAACCGCACCCAGTCCCGCGTGCCCCGCAGCGCACCTGCTGTGCCCGCCGTTGCGCAGGAAGGAGAAGGCTCCAGCCAGGTACAGCGCAAGCTCAGCCACCATGGTCACGCTGGCCAGCTTGCGCCAGTACAGCAGCACTGCAAGCACAAAAGGGTGCAAGGTTCAGCAAGGGTGCACAGCCGAGGGCGCGGCAGAGCGGCAGCGGCAGTTGAGGCGAACGTGCTCACTGTGTGACGCGGCGCTGCCGGCTGCAAGCCAGCATCCGGATGCAGCAGCACAGCAGGGCACGGTGCCCACCTGCCACGGCGCCGCCGCTGACGAAGCCAGCCACACGTGGCGCAGGTGGCAGAAAGGCGGCCACCAGCAGGCCGGCTGTGACCCAGATCATGGGGGTGGGCACGTGCCCATGCTCCTGGGCCTACATGGGCAGAGCAGGGGATGCAGGGCAAGCAGAGCGTAGGATGTGGAGTTGGGAGGCCGGGCGGGTTCCTCACACGCTGGGCAGGAATGCCTCTGGTGCGCTGGCACCAGGAGACCTGCAGCCATCATGCAACTGTGGGCAGCGGCCAGCCCTGGCAGCACGCAAACCGCCCGCACCATCAGTGTGGTGATGGGGGTGCCGACTATCGTGGCCACGATGCCAATGTGGTCAGCCTTCTCCTGCACAGTTGTTGCCACAGGTCGACGGAAACGGTTTTGAGCTTTATTAAACAGCAGCTGGCAGCACGCACCCGCGGGGTGGTCGACGTACCATGCCAGCAGGGTGGTCCAACGCAAAGGCAGGCGTGGCGGGGCTGCAGGTGTCACAGGAGCGCGCGTGGCTCCGCAGCAATGCAGGTTGCAGCGATTTGCTGCGCCTGCACCCTGCGGCTGGAGGCACCGCGCGGCTAAAACAACGCAGCAGCACATCGAAAGCCCCCGGACGTGGCAGTCAAGGCAGCAAGCAGCGCAACCGAGCCCCCTTGCCCCACCCCGCACCAGGGGATGGCTGTCAGGGTAGACATGCGTCAATGCGGAGCACAGGTGGGTGGCGGCAGCGCAGCAACAGAATAGCGCCAGCGAGGGGCCGCCCGGCGCCATGCCTGCGGCACAGGCGAGGAGAGCAGCCAGCGGCGGGGTGAATGCAGGAATGGCCCCAGCCCCTGACGGCACTTTTCCCAAGCTGCGGGTAAACAGGCACACTGCACTCCCACACAAACGTGCTGCCGCAGCCACCAGGGACCGTTTCCCCCCCCCCCC
>RRZL01000080.1:5197467-5208537 GCA_006782975.1 Chlorella sp. Dachan | reverse complement strand
GGTGGGTGGGTGGGTGGCGGAGCAGGTAGCGGGGCAGAGTTTCTGGGAGAGGTGCGTGACTGCTGATGCCTGCGACTCTGCACAGCCGGCCAGCAACCCTCTCAGAGCAAAGGCATGCCCAGCAGCACCCGCGCCGCAGCTCACGTCCTTGCCGGGCCAGTTGAGCGCGCCATCCTGGGTCCAGCCGTAGCCTTCGGTGGCGGTGTCGTCAAATCGCTTCACGCCTGGGCGTAGGGTGGGGGGTGGAGCAGAAGGAGGGTCAGGTGGGATGGCGCTGTCCTTCAACTGCGTCACACCCGCAGGCGCGACAGCGGGCACCCAACAGTGCGGCTGGCTGGGCCAGCAGGGGCCAGCCGGGTGCACACACCCGCCATGCCCCCCACATCCCTCAGCAAGCACTAGCAACCGCCACAAGCTAACAGCGCAGCAAGCACGCGCACCTTCCCGCTCCAGCAGCGCGCAGACCTCCACCCCCGTCATGCTCTCCACCTACCTCCATCAGATTTTCAGCACACACTAGCAATCCCCACAACCAACCGCGCGCACCTTCCCGCTCCAGCAGGGCGCGGACCTCCGCCCCCGTCATGCTCTCGACAGCCATCAGCTCCTTGGCGAGGGCGGTCAGGGCGCGGTAGTTGGTGGCCAGGCCGTAGTACGCCTTCGCCTCCGCCGCCTCCACAAGCTGCGGGATGGCAAAATAATACACTGTGAGCAGCGGTAATGAGCAGTGAGAGAGGGGAGCTGCAACAGTAGAGCAGAAAGTCCGAAGTACGCCTTGGCCTCCGCAGCCTCGACCAGCTGCAAGGTGGCAAACCGAGAAGTGGCGATGAGCAGTGAGAGGGGCAACAATAGAGCGGTGGCCAAGCCGAAGTACGCCTTGGCCTCCGCCGCCTCCACGAGCTGCACGGTGGCAAGGCGGGCAGCGGCAATGAGCAGTTGGAGAGGCGAGGTGCGACAGTCGAGCGGCCGCTGGGGGCCAGCCCACAAGAGGCCAGGACATCAAACACAAAGCCGTCTCTCCCCCTCTAATGATCTCATACCAACCCCAAGAGAGGCGGCAGCCAGGCGCCCACCACCTGAACCCCCTCGCACGCAGCGCAAGCTAAGACGCGCGGCCACATCACGCAGGCCAGGCTGGGCAGCAACTAGCTAGTCAACTAGTCCGGCATCAAGTTAAGCAAGGCACCTACCTCCTCCACCTCCTCGTACGCAATCACCGCCAGCTCAGTCGAGATGTTGGCCACGGCACGCCTGCGCAGGAAACAACACGGGGGTGGGGGGATTGCCAGCTGCCATGCTGAACCGCAGGTCCCAGGTGCGGGGTGGCAAGCCATGTTGCACCGCAGGTCCCGGATGGCGCTGGCAATGCCTCCGCCGCCACGAGCGTGGGGCAGGCGATGACAGGCGGACCACCTCGCGCTCTCCAGGCAGTTCAGCCGAGCACTCGTGATGCCTTAAAAACGCACGATGCATCCCTGGGCCACCCGCAGCTTCGCTCACCCCGCGCTCTTCAGGTAGTTTTCTTCGTTAGTCATCAGTGAAACGGGGCCCAGCCGCTTGCTGCAGGGACACGGCGGGTGGGCAGGGGCGGGTGTGATCAGGGCAATATCAGGTGACAGGCGACATCAGGTGACACCAGTGCAGGGCCGTGCACGGGCTCTGGAGGCAGGGCCCAGCCGCTTGCTTCAAAGGCATGGGAGGTGGGCAGGGGTGAGGTATGGCAACGGCGTGTTGGGCACGCAGCAGTGCAGGGCAGGGCAGAACCAGCCTGCAGGAATGATGGCAGCAGGAGCATGCCACGGCAGAACACCATTGCCCTCCCACCTGAAGCCACAGCGGAAGATCATTTCGCGCGCGATGCGGTTGGCGGTGGCCATGTCGGACGCGCCTGCAGCGGGCAGTGAGGGGGCGGGGCAGTGCACAGTGACGGTCCAGGCTGGCTGACTTCACCACTTGGAGAGAGCATAGTCTGGCTGGCCCAGACAGCTGGCTCAACACCTCTGCCCACGCCCCCACCCTGGGAACAGGCTGTGCGAGGTGGGGAGGCAGGGGCCAGAGGCAGCGTGCTGGTCCAGACCGCAGCTGCGGCCGCATGCAGCGAGCGGCAGCACACGGCGCCTGCCACCTGGCATGCAGCGAGCGGCAGCACACAGCGCCTGCCCCCCCTGGCACACCGCGAGGCGGTGCACAATCCACTGTCCGACAAACATCCACATGCAAAGAGCAAAGAGCTGCCGACCGCACCTGAGGTGGACACGTTGCCCTCTCCCAGCACCAGCCGCTCCGCGCAGCGGCCCGCCATGGACACCACCTGCGAAAGAGCCAAAACAATTTAATAACCATTAACATCTCCTGATTTAGGGAGTGCTGAAAATGATGGCAGTGGAGCAGTTTGTCTTGTGAGCGGGCGCGAGGTGTAGACCGGCCGGCACTGAGGCAGCCAACGCAGAGCATGCAATGTGACCACTGTTTCCTGTGATAGATACTTCACAACAAACCCCGTGGGCGTTGTGGCGGCGCTCCCTTCACAGTTCCCAACACACCAGTTCGCAGTCCCTAAAACACACTAAAGCGCAGCCCCCTGCCCTCACCATGCGAAACCCACCGCCCCCCTGCCCTCACCATGCGGAAGCACAGACCCCTACCCACACCATGCGAAAACGCAAAAAATACACTAAATCACAGCCTCCCCCCGCCCTCACCATGCGCGCCTCCATGTAGCCCTTGGTCACGATGCGGCTCTCAAGCGCCTCCTCCTGCAGGCACAACAGCAACAAATAGAACCAATTGGACCGGCACACTTAGCAAAACGCCAGGTGTAGCAACGCCTCCTCCTGCAGGCGCAACAACAACAACACTGTCCTTCTTCAAACAACAAAACCAGTTGGGTTGGCGCGAGGGCGGTGGGCCGGGCGCAGCAGGGCAAGAGAACGAGTTGCAAAGAACGGGGGGCCGGGCGCAGCAGCGCAAGCTGAGAGTCAGTGCAAGGAGCGGTGGGCCTGGTGCAGGACCCGCCTAGCACAGCGGCAGCGGCAGCGGCGATAGGATCTGCCAAGCGATGCAGTTGGCAGGCAGCGCTTCAGGCTGCACCAAACCCGAGGCAGCCCAACCCGCACGAACCCCAAGGCAGCAGGATGGCGAGAGGCAGCTGACGGTCAGGCCATAGGCAGCCCGCACGAAACCCGAGGCACCCGACCCCAACCGCACAAAACCAAAGGCGCCCCAGCCCCAACCCACCCTGGGCAGGAAGTATGTGTATCCGCTGGCGCCGCCGCCGGGGCACACCGACACGCGCTGTATCTCGTCAAACTTGGGGGTGAGGTAGCCCATGAGGGCGCGGCCCGCCTCGTACACTGCGGGGCGTGGCAGGGAAGGGAATGCAAGTGGCTGAGCAAGTGGCTGACGAGTTATCAAGGGCACATCCCTAGTTGATTGATAAAAAGTAGCCCAAGAGCGCACGGCCCGCCTCGTACACTGCAGCAGCGAGGGTTGGCTTTCCTTCAGTTGGGGGCAGACAAGGTGAGAGCCCAGAGGCTGTGCCGGCGCAGATACAGCGTGCAGGCGTGCAACCGTTTACCGTTAAACCCCCCAGGGCTACTACAGCGTGCAGGCGTGCAACCGTGTACCGTTAAACCCCCCAGGGCTACTACAGCCTGCGCATGCGTGCAACCGTTTACCGTTAAGCCCCCCAGGGCTACTACAGCCTGCGCATGCGTGCATGCCAGCCCGCGAACCTGGACCGCCCACGAGCTGCGTGTCAGCCGGCCCCCGCCCACCTGCGATGCTGCGGCGCATGGGCATGGGCACGAGCTCGTTGTCGCCGCCGGTGACGCCCCGCCCGCCACGCTGCATCTGCTCAGGCGAGAAGCGGAGGGGAGGGGGGCGCGGGGAGGGAACGGCAAGGGTGAGGGGACTGGGATGGCTTAAAGCTGACATGCCGACAGGTCAGCCTGCTCCCGTCATGCCGGTGCGCTGTGCAGGGGCACAGCGGGCATACCGCTCTTCGGGCATTGGAAACTGTGCTGCCCAGCAGCGGGCATACCGCTCTTCGGGAATTGGAAACTGTGCTGCCCAGCAGCGGGCATACCGCTCTTCGGGCATTGGAAACCGCGCTGCCCCACCCACCTTGTCGCGCTGGATCTTCTCCAGAGCCTCAAACACCTCCTTTTCGCTGATGTAGGGCTGCTGCTGGCGCACCGCCAGGATGGCTGCAAGCGTGGCGGGAGGGGCGGTGGGTGGTGAGGGGAGGGGGCATACAAGCAGCAACCAACCGATGCACAACCAACGGCTGCAACAGACGGCCAGGCGGTTGGTTTCCTATCGACGTGCGCAGAGGTCCGGCTAATCCATCAGGTCAGGTAGCTGGGCGCCTCCCCCCTTGCAGGGCCAGAGCCGCCCTGGGAACTAAGCAGCAAGCTACGCTACGCTGTGGGCCTCCTTAAGTGACTAATCACCCAACCGACTGGTTCACCAGGTTCGTGAGGGCAGCGCACGCTTGAAGGGACAAGGCTCAGCAACGGCACCTTTCTGTGGGCCTCCCTCCCTCCCTGATCAATCACCCACCCGACTGTTCACGAGCCCTGACCACTCACCCGACTGGTTCATCAGGTTCATGAGCTGGGCGCCCGTGAAGCCGGCGGTGGCGCGCGAAATCTTCTGGAAGTCTGCAGGAGGGAGGGAATAGGGGGGTCATTGTGGAAAAAGGGGAAGTGCGCAACACCAGGTGGGGCTCTTCTGGAAAAAAAGGGGAGCAACAGGCGGTTGGGCAAGGGGGCCCCCAGCAGCAGCAGCAGCACTGCACGCGGCGGGCACACCCAACCTCCGAACACAGCGCAGCTGCCGCCTTGCAGTGAAGCCTCCAAATGCAACACAGCACAGCGCAGCACAGCGCTGCGCAGCGCACCCAGGTTGGGGTCCACCTTCTTGTCGCGGGCATGCACCTTGAGGATTCCGATGCGGCCCTGGGGTGGGAAGGAACGACATTTCGAGGCGGGGTAGGAGCGACATTCCGAGGCGGGCAGGTTGACGCGTCACGCTACCCGCTGCAGCACGCGAGGCTGCACGCTGTCTGCCGCGCCGTCCCACCCCAGCATCACAAGCACACTCGGCACTACCTGCCCTAGCCGCCTGCCCCATATCACCGCCTCCCCATCAACTCGACATGTCAACTGGCGCACCACGAGGCGGACGCCGCCCACCCTGACCCATCCATTCAACCACCCAACACCCACCCATCCATCCACCCACCCATCCCCTTACCTCCACATTGGGCAGCGGCAGGTGCACGATGCGGTCAAAGCGGCCGGGGCGCGTCAGCGCCTTGTCCAGCGCCGATGGCCGGTTGGTTGCCGCCATGACCACCACCCCTGTGTTGTCCTCAAAGCCGTCCATCTCTGTGATATGGGTTTGTAAGAAGGGAGGGAGGCCAAGCGTTTGTGACAACAGGTGGCAGCCAACCACCCCGACAGCCGCCCAACTCTGTGATAGGCGGGTCAGGGAGGGAGGTGGCGTGTTGAAGGGCGGGTCAGCTAGCGGCAGGGCTAACCACCAACAGCGCCGATGGTGTGCCCTCGTGTGCAGCAAGTTGATGCACTCAAGCTGGTGTGAACCGGCTCGCCATTGCTGTCCTCACTGCCACAAGAAATCAACAACAGTGCGCATGCCCAGCGCACCCGTCAGCAGCTGGTTGATGGTGTGCACCGACTCGTCGTTGCCGCCGCCACCAAAAGAGCGCGCCTTCCCCACGCCGTCAAACTCATCAATGAAGAGGATGCAGGGGGCCTGCGGCGGGCATGGGGTTGGCATGCAGTGGGGGTTGGCGTGAGATGCAGGCATAAGGTGTTTGGTCGGCGGCAGCAGCAGTGGCAGCCAAGGCGTCGGGGGCGAGGGTGCAGGGGTGGGAGGATTGAGGGGTGCGGGGAGGCTGCCTGGCTGCAGGCAACAGGCGGCAAGCCTGCTGGGACAGGACGCAGGGGCAGCATGACCCCATGCACCCCATGCACCCCATGCACCCCATGCACCCCGCCCAGCGATCCGCCTTGCCCAGCCAAGCCACAGCAGCGCAAAAGGGCAGGCCAGCCGCTCACGTTTGTGCGTGCCTGCTGGCACATGCTGCTGCCCCCGGCTGCGCACACCCAGCACCACCACCCCGCCCCCCTCTGGGCAGCAACGGGCAGCACAAACACACCACCACTTGCCCAATGGACAGCACACACCCAGCCCAGCAGCTCACGTTTTTGCGGGCCTGCTGGAACATGTCGCGCACGCGGCTGGCGCCCACTCCCGTGAACATCTCCATAAACTCCGTGCCGGCTGCAGCAGGGATTGAACAACAGGACGGAAAAGTAGGCCACCGACACTAGTTTCGCCAGCCGGCGCAAGTGCAAGGACAGTGCAGCCGGCTCTTGAACCGCAGCGCTCGTGATCGCAATGGAGGTGCGCAACAATCGCCCCTGCCCCACTTTGAGGTGCGCAACAAGCGCCCCTGCCCCCACCCAAGGCGCACCGATGGAGAAGAAGGGCACGCCGGCCTCGCCCGCCACCGCCTTGGCCAGCAGCGTCTTGCCGGTGCCTGCAGGCAGACAGCAAGTAGCCTCAGCGTGGTACACCAGACCAACCAGGGGCGTGGTAACGATGATCAGCCCGAGGCAACCCAGCGGCGGCCCGCATGAACACCAGCCCACCAGCATGCAATACCCAGTGGGCGGCCGAGGCAGCGGCCAAACAAGCCGCCCTTTGTACAAGGTCGGGGCTTGGAGGCCCCTTCAAGCCCCCGAATCACCTCCCATGTACACAGCCCCCCAACACACAAACACCCCCGGCAGGCCGCACGCACCTGGCGCGCCGACCAGCAGCACGCCGGCGGGGGAGCGGGCGCCGAGCGTGAGGAAGCGCTGGGGGTCGCGCAGGAAGGACACGATTTCCATGATCTCCTCCTTGACCTGTGAGGGATGTGTGGTTCACGAAACGCTGTTAGCTGTGGGTGGAGTAGGGTGTGACAAAAGCGCCCAAGCAATGGAGCAGCCTCCAGGATCGCCTCCCTGACGTGCAAGTGCGGATACACTCACAACTGTGTGAGCGCCCCGTGCAGGCGGGCTGAGCCATGAGGGCAGCGGCAGGCAGCGGCTCCAACTCCTCATGCGCGACCACAGCATGAGTGGACAGCACAGGTGGCACCACCAGCCAATACAAACCAACCACGCACCTGGTCGATGCCGGCAATGTTCTTGAAGGTCACCGTCGCGTCCTTGGCCTGCACGCGGCACAGAGTGGCGGGAGGGCGCGCGGGGTGCTTGGGAGGGCGGGGTGCATGGGAGTACCCAGGGGCCTGGCGGATGCTTGCGTGAGAGAGCTGTGCAGGCGGCAGGGGCTGGTGGATGGCAGGGCCCGGCACATGGCGGCGGCAGCGCGGCGTGCCCATGATGGGTGGGCGGCAAGCAGCTCACGGCACTGGCACTGGTGCGGCATGGCATGGCATGGCATGACATGGGGGGCCATGGTGCGCCCGCGCATGTGCGCTGGCATGGTCACAGCGGAATGGACACAGCATGCCATGCCGTGCCATGCCGTGCATGAACAGCGGGATGGGTGTGCATGCACACCATGGAATGCCCTGCAATTGCACCACGACAGCATGAAACAGCAAGGCAACCAAACCTTCGCACCTTGATGACCTCCAGCTTGGCGCCGCCAAAGATCTTGTCCCGCTTCTTCTTGCGGCCCAGCCTGCGCATGGGTGGGTGGGTGGGTGGGTGGAAGATCAATTGAGTTAGGGTTGAGGGGTTGGGAAATCAGGGGGCATGCTGGCAGGGTGGTCATCCATGCCATGCCCGCCCAATGCCGTTCCACTCGCGCTCATGGCATGCCGTGCCCGCAGCGTCCCTCTTGCAAGCCATGCCATGCCATGCCATGCCATGCCATGCCCGCAGCGTCCACTTGCAAGCCAGCCTGTGCAATTCCATGCCATGCCCGCAGCGTCCACTTGCAAGCCATGCCTGCACCATGCCATGCATGCCGCCATGTCGCACCGCCCGCTCATGCGCTCTCAAACCCGAGCCCCCTGCCCCGCACATCCCCCACAAAACGTCCCCGCACATCCCCTCTCCCTCACCGGAACGCAAACTTGATGAGGAGGAAGGAGAAGAAGATGGGGAAGACGAGGCGGGCCACGGCGTGCAGCATGGGCATGATGGGGTTGATGGGCGTGTCCTGGATGAACACGCTGCGAGTGGAAGAGGGGGCATGGCGGGGGAGCAAACATTTAGCATTGCATTGCTAGGGGCGTCTTGAGCTGGGTTGATGGGCGTGTCCTGGATGAACACGCTGCGAGTGGAACAAGAGGGGGCGGAGAGCCGTTCAGCATTGCTAGGGGTGTCTGACCTGGGTCGACTGTCACATATATGCAGATGACAGCACGCGTTGGCCATGCTCCTCCACACAATGCACCGCTCGTACGCTTCACGGCAGGCCATAGCCCGCCCGCCATCAGTCCGCACTCCCCCAACCCAACAGCCAAACACTCGCCCATACTCCAGCAGCACATAAGCGCCGGCGGGGCAGCAACAAAAAACAGCGCCCAGCCGCTCACCCGTGCTCCAACAGCACGTGCGCGTCAGCAGCAAGCGGAGCAGCAACAAAACCAACGCCCCGCAGCGCACCCGTGCTCCAGCAGCACACACACGCCAACAGCAAGCGGGGCAGCAACAAAACAGCGCCCAGCCGCTCACCCGTGCTCCAGCAGGTGGTCGTAGAGGTCCGGGTCAAAGGGCAGCCCCACCTTCTCTGCAGGGGATGTTAAAGGAGAGCACAGGGGACAAGGGGGTGGCGAGGAGGGGCTGCGTGCAGCAGAGCGGCCTCGTGCCGACGTGGCGACCATTGCTGTTCCTGCCCCCTACCGCAAGGCATGCTGCACCCTTCATGTGGGCCCAGCGCATGCGTGCCATGCCGCCCCGCAGCATGCCCAGCCATGCCATGCCATGCCATGCCATGCCATGCCCAGCCCTGCCATGCCATGCCATGCCGCCCCGCGGCGCACCCGTGCGCACACCGCCGGGCGCGTTGGCCTTGGTGGTCACGTAGATGGTGCGGCGGTCAGTTGAGTAGCGCGCCTGCGGGACCCAGGCACCAAGGAGGCATACCATGCAGGTGAGCCATGCCATCTGGATTGATGCGCTGGGGTGCTAGCGCCAGCGGGCCAGCCCGCCGCCGCGCCACAGCAACAACACCGCGCATGCTCCATCCTGCGCCCAGCATTCGCACAGCCAATTATGGCCAGGCCGTGCTGCGGCAAGCAATCATCAATCGGGCGGCAGCTGGCGGTGCACGCACCGTGTCGACCTTGCGCTCGCGGACCAGGTTCCAGAACTGGGTGTATGTCATGTCCCGCATCTTGTCGGGCCGCCTGCAACAGAGCAACGCTTGCAAGGGGTAAGGGCGGGCCACTTGTGGCACTGGAGGGATTTGATTCGTGCGGCCGCACGCCGCCTTCAACAGCTGTCCGTCATCAACAGGCATGCAAAAGGCACCACATACGCAGCGACCCGTCGCAGCTCACCAGGCGGTGACCACGCCAAAGTTGTCGTTCTTGGCAAACTCCTCGCCACAGCAGCTAACAAAAGGAACCACACATGCAGCGACCCATGGCAGCATTACGCAGCTCACCAGGCGGTGACCACGCCAAAGTTGTCGTTCTTGGCAAACTCCTCGGTGCTGGGGATCTTTGAGGGGTCGGGCACCGTGGACTGGGTGGGGTCCCGCACCTTCTTGCCGCCCTTGGAGGGCGCTGCAGCAGGCGGGCGGGGTGAGAAGCAGGTTACTAGAAACTCTTTCGAGGTTTTGGGGGGGTCTCGCACCTTCTTGCCGCCCTTGGAGGGGGCTGCAGCAGGCGGGCGGCAGGCGGGATCAGGAGCAGGCGACTAGAAACCCCGTGGAGTGTAAAAGAGAGCAAGGAAGGGGTGGGGCGTGCCAACCGCTGGCTGCCCTTCGAGGGCGCTGCAGCAGAGTTGAGCAGTGCAAAGCAACTGTGAGCAGCCCGTAGCAAGCGTGTCGCCCGACGGCTGCATTGCAGCGGCCGAGCTGCGTTACTGCGCCGCATACCGGCCCGCATACCGGCTCGCAAGCTGGGCTGAATGCCCAGCACCTGCCGAGCATGCCATAACACTCGGAATGCCGTGACGCTTCAACCGCAACACATGTCCACAGCCATCCGGCAGGCTAGCTGCTGCTTGGCAACCTCCGGCGCCTACCAAACCGCCTCCCCAGCTCATGCGCAGCAATACAGTATGCGTTAAAACCCTCTCCCATGCAGCAGTACATGCAGCAGCACATGCAAGCAATGTGAACGAGGGGACCCACCCTGCAGGCGCTTCATCAGCTTGGACGCCTCCTCCCCTAGCTTCTCGTCCGCCATGCGTTGGACGGCGGCGTTGGACTGTGCCGACACCTCCTCGGGCGACTTCCAGGACGTCTGCAGAAAGAATGAAAAGTAATGAAAACGTTATGTCAAATTGCTAGCCATTGCTTTTACGGAACCTCCTCGGGGGACTTCCAGGACGTCTGTTGTTGAGGGTATCAGAACAGGAGGTACATCAGGCCAGGAACGATGCAGCTGAGCCTGCCACACCAGCTGGCACACACGCCCACCAACTGCCGTGCTAACCGGCAGTGGCGAGCACAATGCTGCCGGCGGGACGCTCAGCTGCAGGAAACATCCAACAACCACGGGGCCCGTGCCGGGCGGCGCTGGTGAAACAGCAAGCGGCAGAGCCTGCGCTCGTAGGCAGCCGGTCACAGTGCCCAAACAGCCCACCCCACAACCGGCAAGCCGGCAGGACAGCACCACACAGCTGCCCACAGCCCCACGCACCGCGCCCCTCTCCACCACCAGGCCGTTCTTCTCCGCCGCCGACTTCTTGCTGCTGCCCTCCTTCTTGCTGCCGCCCTCCTTGGCTGCCAGCAGCATGCCTGTGTCGCGCCAGCCGCGCTGCTGCCGCTCAGCATCCTGCTGCAACTGCTGCTGCTCTGCCGACTGCGCCACCGCTGCGGGCGGCGGCGGCATGGGCGGCGGCGGCA
>RRZL01000080.1:5148908-5187832 GCA_006782975.1 Chlorella sp. Dachan | reverse complement strand
TTCCTGATGCTGGCCAGCTAACCTGCGCCAAATTGACGCCAGAGGTGCAGCCAGTTTGGACCTTGTCATGTGCAACCACCCACCTCCCCCCCGCCTGCAGCTGATTGCGCCCACCATCCTGCCGCGGCCCACCGGCGGCGGCGGCTCCCAAGCCACCGCTGCTGCCGCTGCCGCCGCTGCTCCAGCCGCCGCTGCGGTTGCAGCCAAGGCGCCGTCCGCGCCAGCAGCACGCAGCCACAAGAAGGGCGCCAGCGGCAGCAAGGCAGATTGTGGCAAGACCAAGCTTGTGGGTGCTGCCAAGGCTTCCCACGAGCGGGCGCTGGCCCGCAAAGCGGCCGAGGCGGCGGTGGCGGCAGCGGCAGCGGGCCAGGCCGCCACTTCAGACATGCAGTCTGTGCTAGAGCCGGGGGGCAGCCAGCCCATGCCAGGGCTGGCACCCAGGGGCCAGGGGGCGCCGCCCCCCGCGCTGCAGCAGCGCGCGCAGCAGAACGGCGGGGGCGCGGACAACAGCAGCGAGGGCGATGCAGCCGACCTGTGTGCCTCAGACTCTAGTGAGCCCGCCGGTTGGGTCTAGTATTGTAGTGCAGTGTGTAGGTTGTTGTTGTTGTGTAGTGCCGGCATGCATGGCCTGCGCTGGCCCATGCTCTGTGAAACCCACCATCATGGTTGGTTTGGTTTGGCTGGGTGCATGCCATGCTGACTGCACTATCAGCCCGAGTCTTCCTGCTGCCTTGCCTATCATGCCGCCCTCTATCCCCAGATACCATCTCTAACAACCCCGTCCGCCTTGCCTCCCTGCCGTGTAGTGAGCCTGGGTGCATCAGTGGGTGGCGCGGCCGGCATGCTGGGCCAGAGCGGTCTTGAGGCGGCTAGCGGCATTGGTGCACACGGCTCGGTGCTGGGCCAGGGCAATGATGACGCGCAGGTGGGTGGCCACCTGTGCGCCCTATCAAGGCAGCAGGGCGGGGTGCTACCCCTCCTTGGCGCCTTGCCAACATAGAGGCATCACAGCGGCGGTGCCTCACATCGGTGGTGTTGCGCGAGCTGCAATTCTAACCTGCAGCTCGCGTTTGCTACTTGGTTGCTGGCGCCGGCACCTCTGCGCAGTGGAGTATCGTGCGTTCTCCACCCCTAGCCTGCTTCCCCTTGCTGTTTTACGTGCAGGACACGCTGTGTTCGCCGCGGCACCGCATGAATGCAGGGCTGGCGCCCGCCGCAGCAGGTGCAGCATCAGGGGCGCCGCCCTCCTGGTGGCCCAAGCAGCCGCCGCAGCATCAGCAGCAGCAGCAGCAGCAGCAGTCGGGCAGGCCAGCCGCCATGGCGCCAGGGCGGCCGCCCATCCCTCCAGGCATGCGCTCGGGGCGTGCTGGGCAGCCTCCCACAGGAGCCAAGCAGGCCGGCGGCAGGCAAGGGGCGGCGCCAGATCTGCAGCAGGCAGGGCGGCAGGATGACAGCGGGTCACCTGACCTAGAGACCACAGCCATGCAAATGGATGTATCAGGCCTCTCCCTGTCAGCGCCGGAGCCCTCGGTGGCCCCGCCTCCCCCGCCGTCTGTGGGCGCAGCAGCCGGGCTGCCGCTGAGCGCAGCACAGCAGGACGCGCTTGCGGCGGCAACCAACGTGCCTGGCACGCAGGGCGTGGCGGCGGCGGCGGCGGGTGCAGCGGCGGCCACCCTACCGCCCCAGCTGGCTGGTTACTACCGCTGGCCGGGCGCCTCCCTGCTGGGCTGCCTCAACCGCTTCACGCATGCAGAGCAGCTGGGGGCGGGCGAGCGCTGGACGTGCGAGAGGTGCGGGGCTGTGCAGGGCTTGTTGGAGGGTGGCTAGCGGCACATGTCCACCCCGCCATTGCTCAACCTCCGCGCTCTTCGTTTTTACCCTGTGGCGCGAGCCTGGTCTCACCCTTTGACCCTGGGCCCAGCCTCCTCCGCCCACACCACCCTTGCCGGCCTGCAGGTGCCTGAGCAGCGCGCATGCGGTGAAGCAGCTGAGCCTGCGCCACCTGCCGCCGCTGCTGGTTTTCCATGCGAAACGCTTTGAGCACGCGGGCGGGCTGCGGGCTGTGGCCAAGAAGCTCGACACTTACCTGTCCTTCCCGCTTAGGTGGGTGGCTGGGCTCGGGCTGGGTGAGCTGGGGGCGGCCGCAGCGGTTCAGCTGCGCCGCACTGCCACCCATGTTGGCAGCATGCACATTGCGGTTGGGCGTCGTGCTGACCCCTTTCCCTTGCTCCGTGGCATGCACCAACATCCTCCCCGTCCCGCCCCGCAGCGACCTAGACATGCGGCCCTACCTGGCGTCTGCAGTGCTGCGCAGCCGCTTCCGCCTGCCGCCGCCGCCGCCCGCGCCTGCGCTGGCCGCAAAGGCACGCCGCGCTTCCACAGGCCAGCTGGCGGCACAGCAGCAGGATGGGCATGTGCAGCAGCAGCAGCGGTCGCCGGCTAGTGAGGGCGGCGTGCGACGCAACCGCGGCCATGCAACAGCGGGTGGTGCAGAGGCGGCGGCAGGGCCGGACGGAGGGGCAGAGGCGGCAAATGGCGTCACAACCGACCCCGGCCAGTACTTGTATGATCTGTACGCTGTGGTCTGCCACCGCGGCAGCTTCCAGGTGCGTGCACCTGTATTGTTTATGGACGCAACAGCGGCGGCTGTGTACCTGCATGGCCCTGCTATTTGCTGCTTGCAGCGGCCGCAGTGCGGTGTGATGTGTTGCGTTGGTGCTCAACTCTTCGAGCATTTCCCCGCTGCAGGGCGGCCACTATGTCGCGTACGTGCGGGCCGCTGATCGGCGCTGGTACCTCTGTGACGATGCCTGGGTCACCGCATGTGAGGCTGCTGCGATGTGGTGTGGTGCAATGGTGTGGGTGCTGGATGGTAGGCGCAGCTGGTGTCTTCACAGGCCAGGTTGCCACGGCACCCATGCCTGCCCGGCCCTCGCTCATCCACTGTGCGGCGCACCCACTGTGTTGCCCACCCTGTACCTGTGCGCGCAGCGGACGAGGAGGCGGTGCGCAACTGCCAGGCCTACATGCTGTTCTACGCCCAGAAGCAGCTGCTGGAGGGGCGGTGAAAGGCTGTTGCTAGGTGGCGGCACCAGGAGCGAGCGCCCGCACCACCGCAGCTGCCCAGCGCTCACACGCCTGCGCATGTACACTAGAACGAATGCATCCCTGCCATAATACACGTTGGCTTGCATGTATATGTGATATCAACAGACCCAGGAGGCTTTTGAATTGCGCCGGCTGTGGATGTGGCGATGGGGCGATTGTGTGGCACGCTGCTACGGCAGCAGGGGCGACAGCGGCGGGAAGTAGGATCAGGCCTCTAGCGGGGCCGATCGCTTGCATAGCGGGCGATCGCAATCACTTTGTGTGTCTGGAAGCAGGCGGAAGCGGCAGCAGGCAGGTGCGAGTGCTAGTGGCTGGGGCGAGCTCCCTGCAGCGCAGCGCTCCCCGGGCGTGTGCACAGCGATGACCGGGCAGGCAGATGTGCGGGCCGTGAGGGCCTACTAGCGAGGGAGGGCTGCCGCTGCCGCCGCCGTCCGTCGCTCCGCGGCCCCTCCACGCAAGCTCGGCTTGGGGACCGCGTTGGTTGGGCACCATTCCACCAACGGCCCAGTGTGCCCGTTGTCTTCCTGCTGTCGCAGGAATGTTGCTAGCCTTCCTGGCCAGCCCCAATGGCCGTGCCTGGCTCACGACCGTCGGCAGTGCGGTGGGTAGCCCCTCTCTGCTGCCGCAGCTAGGCAGTACATGCCTCGATCGACTGCTGCCGATGCCCGCCCTGCTGCTGCGCAGCCTCCACTCCGCCCTCAAAAACCGACGGAATTGTTTCCACGTTGCAGGTGGCGTACCTTGGTTTCTGCGGGGTGGTCGGCAAGCTGCGCCTGCTGCCCTCCGTCCTGGCCCGCAAGCTGATGCACATAGGTGTGCCGACTTGCTGTTTGTTGTTGTTGTGCGTTTGGCGAGGGCCACCTGCCGGTGCCCAGCTCCGCCAATGCCCTGGAACCCGAAGATGCCTTGGAAGATGGAAACCAGCCTCGCCGTACCGCCCGTTGCCTGCAGGCACCGGGCCCATCTACATGCTCTGCTGGCCTCTCTACACGGCCGCCCCCGCCAGCCGCTGGCTGGCCGCCTCAGTGGTTGTGGCAGCGGGGCTCAGGTTTGCCTTGGTGGGCAGCGGCGCGGTGCGCAGCGAGGCGCTTGTGGCGGCCGTCAGCGTGAGTGTTGCTGTGCCGATCACAGGCGCCGCATGGGTGGGCTGTGCTGACCAGAGGAGCCGTACAGGTGGGCTGTGCCGCAAGCAGCCTGCCGGAGCGTGTGGCGCTAGCGGAGATTGTGTCCTCGTGCTCGCTCCTTCTGCCAAGCCATGCACAGCCCGCCCTGCCACTCACTTGCTCCACTCCTCGCCTCTGCACTGCCAGCGCTCCTCCACACCGCTTCCCCGCTTCTCCCCGCTCCAGCATGCTTGCTCAGCTTCTCATCTCTGTGCTAGCAACGGCCTCCGCTCCCCCGCTCCCCCCTCTGCTGCAGCGCACCGGGCGGCGAGAGGAGCTGCTGCGGGGGCCCCTGTTCTATGCCCTTGCGCACATGGCGGTCACACTGGCCTGCTGGCGCAGCAGCCCCGCCGGCGTGACAGCGCTGGCTGTGCTGTGCGGCGGCGACGGCCTGGCAGGTGGGCTGGTCGGCCAGTCTGGGAGGTTGGTGGTGGCTGAGGGGGCCTTGATGGACCCTGCTGCTTATGGTGATCGCATGCCACCCCAAACAACTCATTTCGACATATATACAGCGTCAGCTGCTGCTCACTGCCTCCCACCGCCCACGCTACCCCCCTGCCTCGCAGAGGTGGTGGGGCGGTCGGCCGGCAGCAAGACAGCCCGCCTGCCGCACAACCACGCCAAGACATGGGCGGGCAGCCTGGCGTGCTGGGCCGGCGGCGCAGCTGCTGCGCTGCCGCTGCTGCTGCACTTCCGCAACCGCGGCATGTTTGATGCGGCAATAGTGGCGGGAGGGCCTGCTGCTGCAGCGGCGTTCAGCGGATGGCGCCTGGCGACAGGCGTGGCGCTGTGCTGCGGTGTGGGCGCAGCTGTGGAGTCGCTGCCACTAGGAGATGCCGACAACTTTGCTGTGCCAGCGGCAACCGCGCTGGCTGCCCGTGCCTACTTTGGCAGCTAGCGGCATGGGTCCTGCATGCTGCACTCGCCAGGCAAGGACTTCCCGTCACGCCCTTTGGGCGGCTACCTTGCTCCCCTGCCTCGGCTACTGTGCAACATATCACAGCAACGCTGTGCGTCAATGGGATAGGGGTGTGGGCGCACATGACCTGGATGCACTGGAACACACGCGAGGGTTCTGCAGGCCTTGCGGCAAGCCCAGGAGCACATTCAAGCTGTTCCGGCCAATGGGTGGAACTGGCGTTGGGTGGAAGATGCAAGAGTGCTGCGAAGGAGGCTTTGAGGGACCCCAGGCAGGTGCAGTCACAGGCAGGAGGCAGGAGACGAATGAAGGGCAATGTGTGGCCATTGACTGCCTTTCAACAACGCAGGGTGGCATGCTGGAGTCAGTTCGGTTTGCAAGGAAGGTGGGCACAGCGGAGAGCTCGGCGAGCGTTGGTTCATGTACGGGGCGTTGGAGGCATAACACGTGTGAGAAAGAGGGGAACCTGGGGACTGATTCACAGGGTGGAAAGGGCATGGGTTAGGCACTCGAGACGGTTTTCGGCCAGCCGCTACTAATCATGCCGTCATCGCGGTGGCATGGAGCGGCAAATGAGCAAGTGTGGGTCGCCTGCCACGCCGAGTGGCGGCAGCGCCTGGGGACAAGGCGGCGCATGATAGTTGTCAAGAGGCAACTGGTGCCTTCCATGCAAGCACCCAAAGCTCACCGCGCCTGCCACCATGCGGCATTCCAGGGCTGCACATCGCTGCCTGTGGTGACACATGCGTACAGGCGCGCGGGCGGGGGCGCAGCCTCTGCCACTGCTGCGCCGGCGGACGCCTGCCTTGCTGCGGGCACCTGGATGGGGCCAGTGCTGGGAGGCGCCAGTGCAGCCGGCCCAGCGGGCAGACAAGGTGCTGTTGCGGGCCGGTGCACCGCCGGGGATTGGCCAGAAGGGCCGCCGCCCCATGCAGCAGTTGTGAGCCGCACTGCCTGCTGCTGCTGCTGCATGTGAGCTGGCTGGCTCAGCAGCTGCGGCTGCTGCCCCCACGACCAGGCGATTGGGGCTGGCCAGGCTGGCCAGCCATCTGCCACCAGGCTGGACGAGGCAGGCGGGAGGCTGGGTGGGAGGAGGGGAACATGCCGCAACTCGTGCTGCGCGGCAGACGCCACATGGCCGGGCACTGGGATCCACGGGCAGCTGCCCGTCGTCAGCAGCAGGGGCTGCGCCGCCGCAGCGCCGCCCAGGCCAGCCGCAGCCGCCGCAGCGGGCCCTCCCTGCCATCCAGGCGGCCCCGGTGTGCCGAGCCAGCTGCTGCTGTCAGGCTGCATGCCTTGGAGCTCTGGAGGGGGGAGGGGCTCCTCGCAGAGCAGCAGCGCCTCGATTTCCGCCTGCCAGCTGGCGTCGTCGCCTGCTAGCCCTAGCCCGTCAGTGCTGCCGTGCCCACTGGCTCCCTCCAATGCGGCTGCTGGGGCGGCTGGCGGCAGGATGCGGCCTGGCAGGGGCGCCACCGCAGCAACCGCGGTGGCCATGTGCTGCTCGCTAGCACGGGATGCTTGCCACTGCGTCGAGCACGGGTCAGCTGAGGCCGGGTGCAGCCCTGCCGCAGGCCAAGGCGCTGGGTGGCTGGGGGCCGCAGAACCGTTCGCTGCACCCTGCGCAGGTTGCGGTGGCGGCAAGTGCCCATGGTGCTGTTGCGCAGCGGCTGCTGCGGGCGGTGACCTCGCCTGGCCCTGCT
The DNA here is from genome assembly GCA_006782975.1 of Chlorella sp. Dachan. Classification (NCBI taxonomy): domain Eukaryota; kingdom Viridiplantae; phylum Chlorophyta; class Trebouxiophyceae; order Chlorellales; family Chlorellaceae; genus Chlorella; species Chlorella sp. Dachan. Next base: position 5,180,942 of record RRZL01000080.1, on the reverse strand, counting down.
GCTGCTGCCCTGCCTGCTGCTGCTGCTGCTGCTGTGACGGCCCTGGCTGCTGCTGCTGCTGCTGCTGTGCCGGCTTGGGTGCTGCACGTGGCTTGCGGGGTCGCCGTCGCTTCTTCTGGCCCTCTGGCTGCACAGGCTGCGCTGCCGTGCTGCGCTGGCTGGCGCCTTGCTGATTCGGCTTCCCGCCAGCCCGCTGACCGCCGGACGTTTGCGAGCACCGCTGCACCTGCTTCCCCTGCTCAGCACCGCTCTTGCGCTTGCCGCCTTGCTCCTCCGCTGCTGGCTGCTCGCGCTTGCGCCGCCGCCGCTCCTGGTGCCGTCCCAAACTTGCACGGCAGCTGCGGCGCTCTCCATCAAACTGCTCCAGCGTGTGGAACTTGGAGCACTGCAGCAACACGGCGGTGGTAGCAGGAGGGCAGCGGGTTGAGGCGGGAGGGGCAGGGGTGCAGGGTGTGCTCCACTAACGATGCATGCATGCATGCATGTGCACGTGTGCATCCCATGGGACAGCCCAACAAAGAAAGAAAGAAAGAGTACGCCTTGGGCGTGGATTGAGGGGGCCAGCTGGGTATTAAGCCCAGAGGGCACCAGCCAGCCACCATGTGACAGCCCACTCCTGTGCACCCCAGCAGGTTCTTCCTGAGAAGGAGGCTGGCAGCTGGCAGCTGGCACGAGGTGCATGCATCTGGCGCCCGGCTGGTTGGCCCCCGGCAGATCATGGCTGCATCCCCAACCGTCTGTGAGGTCCTTGGCACAGCTGTTATCTTATTGTTTGATTCAGTCAGGTGTAAAGCAAGCAAGCCAGCCAGCCGGCCAGTCAGCCAAACCAGCCAGCCAGCCAGCCAGCCAGCCAGACAGACAGACTAGTGAGTTGCTCCCCCACCTGCTGGCAGAAGCGCTGCAACACGCCCGAGCCATCCAGTGCGATGGAGGGCACTTGCGCGTGCGTTTTGCAGACTCGGTACTCTGTGGGTGGCAAATCAGGCGGCAGGGAAGTGAGTGTGGTGCAGTCGTGCGGGACAGCAGGGGCGTGGACATGTGTCGCCATTGTCGGCACAGGCATGTGCCGGCTCACGCTCAGTTGGGCAGCTGTTTGCTCAGCACGCCCACTGGAAGGAGCCACGGGTCACTCACTCCAATGGAAGCCACGCTCTAGCTGGGTCGGGCAGCCTGGCACACGGCACGTCCGCGCCTGGCGGGCACGCGGCGGCGCCTGGGCGTGGCTGCCGCCGCCGCTGGATGGCTCGGGGCTGCTGCACGAGCTGCTGGCCGGGGCATGGTCGGGTGACATGCGGCCGCTCCCTGCACATATGATGGCACCCCAACACCAGGAGTTCTTTTTTCAGGGCCATACAGGCTGCTGCAAGCATCGGATGGATGAGGAGTTGCCCCGTGCAATCCTGCACGAGCGGTGAGCGGGTCGGGTTGCGGCACCGCGACCCGCCGCCGGCAGGGCACATGGCAGGGTTGGAGCGCCCTGCAGGCCTTGCGCATCGGTAGAGATGCAGACACAAAGAATCGTGGGACGGGCTCACGTTGCAGACGGCAGGCAGAGGAGCCGGCGTTCGCTCCCGAGGGCTCGCGCCGCAGGTGCCGTGGGCTCCCGCCGCCCGCTCCAGCCAGACCTGTAGGCCCTGCTAGTGCCCGGAGAGTGCCGCGAGCCTCGTGTGCCGAGGAGGAGGCTGGCAGTGCTTTCCACGCTCTACGGTTTGGGCCCCGAGGGCTGCGCTATCGTTTATATGTGGTTGCGCAGGAGGTCGAGCAGGGCTGGCCGCACCATGTCGTATTACGATCGTATGACGATGGTGCTTTGAGGGGCGGAAGCCAGTCCCGCCGCAGCGCTAGCAGCACGTGAAGCCGGGTGCAATCTAGCCAATCACCAGGGTTTCCTCTCCAAAACTGCACAAAGATTGTCACAGCAGCTATGCACACCGTTCGTTGCGTTTGAGGGACAGCTGGCCGAGGCCCCGTGCCCCCACTTGACCCCACTGCCCCCCCCTTGCCAATGCTGCTTTGCGGTTGCAGGTGGTCCAGCAAACCGAATCATCCATACACCACGTAGGGGCCGGCTTCAGCTGCTCCCCAGTCATCCGGGGGCTGCTGCTGCTGCTGCTGCTGCTGCTGCTGTTGGCGGTGCTGCTGTTGGCGGTGCTGCTGTTGGCGGTGCTGCTGCACAGACGCAGCTGCATCGTGCAGCTCATCCGCTGCTGCCGCCGCCGCCGCAGGTGCTGCCTCGCCACCCTCTGCGCCGCCATCCGAGCTGCCGCTGCCTGCGCTGGCGCAGCAGGCGCTGCCGCTGGGCACCTCCACGAGCAGCAGGTCTTCGTCCGTGCCAAAGCACTTGCGCGCCGCCTCTAGCCGCTGCGCCGGCACCCACAGCCGCGCCCTGTGTGACGATGCATGGGGGTCGGGAGGGGCCGCGCTTGTGGGATCAGGCAGGCGGCACATCATCAGGCAGGTGCATGTGCACAAGCCAGTCCCCATGGCACGCAATGCGCATGCTGCCTCCCAACCTTGTCCAGCCAGGCGAGCACCGAGGGAAATGTGGGGCCATGACTGAATCGATAAGACATCAGCCGGGTGGGCACACACCAGCACACAACAGGGCACGGCACAGCACAGCATGAGCAGCTCCCCCACCTGTCACTGGAGGGGTCTCGGTACTCAAATTCATCGCTGCGCGCATCATAGCCCACCAGCACCACATAATGGCCCAGGTAGCCGACCGGCGAGCCGGGGCAGCTGAGGGTCGTGCCTTCTAGTGCTGCCGGGCTGCCAGCTGCCACCGCAGTTGCCACCGCTGATGAGATGCAGCGGGCCGGGCTCTCAATGCGCGCTGCGGGGGGCATGGGCACGCCCTGCCACGGCTGGCTGCTGCTGGCTGCTGGGACTGCTGCTGCCGCGGGCTGCTGGGTGTGCGGCCCTCCAGGACCCCCCGCTGCTGGCGCTGGCATTGCCACCTCGTCCTGCCCTGCTGCTGCCGCTGCTGCCGCTGCTGCCGTTGCTGCCGTTGCCCCAGCGCCGCCGCCGCTGCTGGATGGGCAGGGCGAGTGGCGTGCTAGCACTGCCCCTGCGCCGTCTGCCTCGCCACCGCCGCCCTCGCCGCCGCCGCCGTACTGCCCTACCTGCCAGCTGCTGTGGTGCGCCGCGGTTGCGCTGCCGAGAGTAATTTTGTCAACAAGCACCAGCGGCAGACAGGTGCCGCCCAGCAGCAGCGCCTTCAAGTCTGCAAGAGGCAGCGAGCGCTGGTGCACAGGGATGCCCGCAGCCGGCGCCGCCTGCAGGTGTGAGCAGGGTGGGCGGCAACCAGGCGTCAAGAGGGGCGGCTGGTGGTTGGGAGCTGATCGCGGCACGGGTGCGTTGCAAGTTTGCAGAGCTGCCGTGCACGGTGCATCCAGTGCAGGCGGCATGCAGTGGATGATGCACCGCCCTGCAAGCACCAGCGGCGGCATGGCGGCGGGCGCCTGTGGTGCAGCGCCTGTTGTGCAGCCTGTGGTGCAGCGGCGCACCTTGAAGAGCTCCTCTACACGGCCGCTGTCGCTGGGCATGTGCTCCGCGTAGAATCGCTCCCCGCTGTATGCCTGCTCGGTGAGGGCAGGCATGGAGGGTCAGCAGCAACACCAGGATCACCAGGATGGATGTGGTCCCAGGTGCGGGCTGACCGGCCCTCACATGCTGCCTGCTGCTTGAGCTGCCTGGCGCCTCGTTAGGGCCGAGCCGGTCCACAGCCACCGGCCTGGTTGGCACCACTCAAGCTGTGCATCATCCACCGACCACGACGGCCCCACTCAAGCTGTGCAGCAGCCACCGACCTGGTTGGCCCCAATGGTGACGGTCAACATCTGCACATGTGCGCCGCAGGCCGCCAGCAGGTGAGCCAGGTCGATCGTCCAGATGCTGTGCGTGGAGCACAGCTGCAGAGAGAGGGCAGAGAGGGCAGGCAGCAGGGAGAGGAGGAGGAGCAGGCGTGAGGAGCGCTGCGGACGCCTTGGTGCAGAACACGTGTGCCACAAAGAATGAGCGCAACCGAAAGATGTCCTCTCCGGCCACGCTGCAGCGGGTGAGGTCACGCATTGCTCCCGCTGCCCGCCCGCACCCGCTGCAGCGTGGCCATGTTGTGGTGCCGCATGCCCAGCGCACGCAGCACCATCAGCACGCACGCCAGGCCGCAGTCCCTGGGGAGTTTCGGGAGTGGGGCAGGGGGAGCGGCGGCGGCGGTGGCGATGCGGCGCGTGCCGTAGGAGGTGGGTGGCATGGGTGTGGGTGCAGGTTCAGCAGCTGGCACTGCTCACTCAGCAGCAACCATCCCGCAGTGCTCACCAGTTGTCGACCTGCTGGAAGTGGGGCACCCGGTGCGAAAAGGCAGGCGGCAGCTCGAGCGGCGGCGGCGGCGGCGCTGCTGCCGGGTGATCGGCGGCGGCCGGCGCTTCTGCTGGACATCCATCCTCGTCTGCCGGACTGGGCAGTGAGGCGCACTGGCCCTCTGGCCTCCTGCCTCCTGCCGCCATACGGGCGCGCTCGGCACCGCTCCAAGGGTGGCAAAGGCAGTCGAAAGTGGCGGATCAATGTTCACAGAACAAAATCAGGCCCCAGCGACCGCCCTGCGCAGCACGGCTGTCGTGGCACACAATGGCGGCTGGGAGGCGGGCAGCGGCGCCCCGCACACCGCTGCGCTCTGCACTGGCGTCCAGGCGCGACAGGCCGCCCCAGCACCCCTACTTTGAAGCGCCCCAGCAGCAGCTGTGCTCGGCGCTCTGCTGCAGTGGCGCCGGCGATTCCAAGCGGCCCATCACCTCTGCCACAGCCCATCTGCACAGCGGGTGGCCCAGCAGAAATGGCAGCGCTGCAGGCCATCGTGGCCGGCGATGCCGCTGCCTTTGAGCAGCTGTGCGCCATGCTGATGAGCTCGCAGAATGAGCAGCGGTCGCAGGTGCGCGGGGGGTGCAGGCTCGGCGCCGCCTTGCTGCAGTGGCGGCGGGCGGCGCTGCCGCCGGCGGGTGGGCCTGCCGGCCGTGCCGCTGCCCCGTGGGTGCCCCAGTGGGGCTGTGCAGCGTCTGATATCACAGCCTTTAATAGATGCCATAGTGCGGCAGGCAGCCCAGCTGTGCAGAGCTGCCCAGCCAGCTGCCTGGCTCGCCGCCACGGTGCCTGTGACCCCAGTGCCGTCCCGCAACCGACCGCGCCTCGCTGCGGCCGCAGTGCCCGCACACCCGCTCGCCAACGCTCCTGACTGTGTATGTGCCTCCTTGGCAGGCGGAGGCGGCGTTTGCGGAGCTGAAGCAGCACCCGGACGCGTGCGCGCAGCAGCTGATCCGCACGCTGCGCACATCACCCAGCCTGGAGGCACGGGCGCTCGTGGCGGTCCTGCTCCGCAAGGTCAGCACCCCCTTCCTGCAGTGTGATTGCTGCCTGGCAGTTGCACGGAAGGGGCCTGTGATGCTGTGGCTTGTGCCGGCTCATGCGCACAAGGCTGCTGCATGTGTGCTGCAGCAGCTGCCGCAAGCGTGCAGTGTCGCCGGCGGCGGCAGTTGGTGGACGGCTGGCGTAGAGCGCCTCCGTCTTGTCAGTCTTACTACGTTTCAGCCCAGCTTCGCCCGCCTCGTTGCATCACTGTCTATTCGCAGGTGCTGACACGTGACGACTCCTCCATCTGGCCCGGCATGAGCGCCCCCGCCAAGCAGGCGGTGAAAACAGAGATGCTGGCATGTATCAAGGAGGAGCAGCAGCGGGGGGTGACCAAGAAGGTGCGCAACAATCAGCAGCACTGGGCAGCACTGGGCAGCACTGGGCAGCAGTAGCACTGAGCAGCCGTCTGCCGGTGATGGCTGGTGGTGGTGGTCATGGAGGAGGGGAAGCAGCAGCGGGGGGCGGCTGGAAAGGGGCGGCCCCCTGGCTGGGTCACAGGCTCGGGATGCGACGGCCAGGCGCTGCACGTGCTGCGGATTGCGGCACTCTGACTGCGTACCTGTGCTCATGCCGCAAGCCCGCACCGCTGCTGCGTGCGGTGCCTGATGTGCCGGTCTGTGGCTGCGTGTGGGCGGGAGCTGGCTGCACGCCTTGCTGGGCACTTGTCAGGGTTGCACACAGTGCAGTGTTCAAGCTCGTTGTCTGTCCCACTGGCTTCAGGTCTGCGACTGCGTGCCGGCGCTGGTAGCGCGCCGTGCTGGGCACTTGTCAGAGTTGCACATGGTGCGGTGTTGAACCTCACTGTCTATGCCCTGTATTGCAGGTCTGCGACTGCGTGTCGGAGCTGGCGGCGGGCATCATTGAGGACCAGGGCTGGCCCGAGCTGCTGCCCTTCATCTTCCAATGCGTGCAGTCAGGTGCGTTGTTGGTGGCTCATCCTTGTTGGTTGGGGGGTGGTTGCCTCGCTCGCAGGACTTTGGCGGCCCTGTTCACTTACTTGCATGGTACTGCATGCTTGCTCGCCACCAATCTGTGCAGGCGAGCCACGGCTGATGGAGAGTTCGCTGGCTATATTTGCAGTGTGGCCGGCCCTATTTACTTACTTGCATGGTACTGCATGCTTGCTCGTCACCGCCTTGTGCAGGCGAGCCGCGGCTGATGGAGAGCGCACTGCTCATCTTTGCCGCGCTGGCGCGCTACGTCATGGGCGTGCTGACGCAGTACATGGGCACGCTGCACGGCGTGCTGCAGGTCAGCGGTTGGGGTGGGGTTTTCGGTGATGGGGTTGCCTGTTGCTTGCAAGGGGGCTGGAGGTGTTGGGGTGAAGATGTGCGGCTGACCAGCCTGGTTGCGCCTGCACACTCGAGGCGGGGCTGCTGCCTTCTGATTCGTCTTCTTCCTCATCTTGTTGCAGCAATGCCTGGGCCACAACGTGAGCGACGTGCGGCTGGCGGCCATGAAGGCCACCTGCGTCTTCATCTCGGAGCTGGAGAGCGCCGAGGAGCGGGACAAGTTCCAGGTGTGGGCAGTCGGGTGTTACTGCCCCCAGGTTTTAGTGCAGTCGGGATTTACTGCTGTCAGTTTTTTTTGCTGGGCATGGGAGTCAAAGCGGTTTCATTGCGCACGCCATGGGAGTCAAAGCGGTTGGGCATGCATTGCGGCAAGCTCCCATGGGCCACCCCACCCGGCCCCCATAGCTTCTGCCCTCCCCTCGCCCCCCGCCCCTGCCCGCAGGCCATCCTGCCCGCACTGCTGGCCTGCATTGGGCGCGCACTGAACGAGGGCGATGAGACCGCGGCGCAGGTGGGGCCCTGCTACTGCTGCTGCGTCAGGCCTGCTGATGCTGGCGGACTTGCGCGGGCGGGACGCCCATGCGGCGTGTGCACTCGTTGCGGTCAAGTGGGGGCAGAGTGATGTTGCCCATTGCTGTCGCCGGTGCTACCCCGCTCCTGCCACAGCATGCCCAGTGCAAGCTGTTTGTGCTGATACTTGCATTACACACACTACCTTTCTGCTTTCTGCCTTATACTGTGGCGCAGGAGGCGATTGAGATGTTCATTGAGATTGCGGAGTCGCACCCGCGCTTCCTGCGCAAGCAGCTGCCTGAGGTGGTGGGCGCTATGCTGCAGGTGGGTGGCTGTTTTTGGGGGGTTGGTTCTGTTGCGCTGCGCTGCGTTGTTGGGTAGGGGCTGTTGCATGTGCGAGCAGCTGCCCGAGGCGGTGGGAGCCATGCTGCAAGTGGGTGGGAACGGAGGCTGCCCTGCTGGCCTACCCTTTGAGCACTCGTGCTAGGATTCAGCCTCATGATTGCTCGGCTGTTCTGCTGGAGGAGGGCGTGCGCTGCCTGGCCGCCTTTCCTTCCTGCCTGGCCGCCTTCCCCTCCTGACACCGTTCCACACTGCCAAATTTATTTCAGATTGCCGAATCAGACCAGTTGGAGGAGGGCGTGCGCTGCCTGGCCGCAGAGTTCCTCGTCACGCTGTGCGAGGCGCGCGAAAAGGCGCCCGGCATGATGCGCAAGCTGCCACAGGTGGGGCTGGAGGTGTTATAATTGTGGTAGGGGCTGGTTGGTTGACTGGTCGGTTGGACGTGAGCGGGGATGCGCCCGGCATGATGCACAAGCTGCCGCAGGTGGGGCTGGGGGCATTGCTGAGGCACCATCGATGTGTGGGAACTGGTTGGGCCAGCGCAGTTGCAGGTGTGCGGGGATGCGCCGGGTTGATTGATGCGCAAGCCGCCACAGGTCAGCAGGGGGCAGGGGACTGTTTGTACTTGTTGTACTTGTTGTACTTGTTGTACTTGTTGTACTTGTTGTACTTGTTTTTTCGGCTGTCTTGGCCTTCCCTGGTCCTGCTCTGGACGCACACCTCAGCGCCGTGGTCAACACCTGGCATGCCGTATGTGCTGGCCCTCACCGCCCCGCAGTTTGCCGACCGCCTGTTCAAGTGCCTGGCCATGTTATCTGACACGTTGTTTTGCTGGCCTCACCGTTCCCCCCGCAGTTTGCCGACCGCCTGTTCAAGTGCCTGGCCGTGTTATCTGACATGCCGTCTTATCTGACANCGCAGTTTGCCGACCGCCTGTTCAAGTGCCTGGTCATGTTCCTGCTGGATGTGGAGGACGACCCGCAGTGGCACTCTGCCGAGGACGAGCGCTTTGAGCACGAGGGTGAGAGAGGGAGTGATTGCCAGTACAGTGTAGTGGCTTGTTGGCTGTGACAGCGCCAATTGCAGACAGTCACACTTGGCCGAGGACGAGCGCTTTGAGCACGAGGACGAGGGGCTAGCCAGGTTTGGGGTGGGCAGCAAGCTGTGTGTGTGTTTGCGACGGGTTGGCCGCCTGCCGAGTGCGGCCGGCATTTGGTCAGAAGCGCTAGCTAGCTCCACCCTGGCTAGCCCATCATTATTTCAGTCCCTCTGCACTCTCTTCACTCGCTCTGCACTCCTCTTCACTCCTTATCACGCCTCTGCCTTTTCAATCCCTCCTCACTCCCTCTCCCTGCAGGCGAGGGCGAGCTGTTTGACTTTGGCCAGGAGTGCCTCGACCGCATCGCCCTCTCCCTGGGCGCCAACACCGTGGCTGCCGCCGCCGGCGCGCTGCTGCCGGTGCGCGGGGCGGGGCGGGGTGCGGCTTCCTGGTGGCCGGGATGCAGGGTGACGGGGGAGCCGCATGCTGGGGCAGCCAGAGAATTACGTCCTAGTGGTGAACGGTTGCAAGCTGGGTCTGCAGCTTGCCGGCTACTGGCCTGCCTTGCGAGCGCTGGTTGGTCGCCGAGCTGCCGCCCTGAGTGCCTTGCCCCACTCCACTGCCTTTCTTGCGCCTGCAGGTGCTGATGGCGGATGGCGACTGGAAGAAGCGGCACGCAGCGCTCATCACCATCGCGCAGGTGTGCACACGCATCCACGAGCATTGGACCCTTGGACTGCACCCGCCCCGGCGGCAGTGCGTGCGGTTGCACCTCCGGGCTGCGTCTAGTGCTGTGCTGCTAGTGCTGTGCTGCGCCCGGTGCCGTTGCGCACCCTGCTGCAAGCTGCTCTGTGCTGACGTCCATTCGTCCCTGCCGCCCCGCTATTTCTGATGTTCACAGATTGCCGAGGGCTGCGTCAAGGTCTTCCTCAAGCAGACCGATGCGCTGACCGCGCTGTGCCTGCAGGCGAGCGCTGCGGCCTGCCTGCTGCCGCTGGGCGCGGCTGGGGGGCACCAGCTGCTGCTGGGGCGCCTCCTGGCTGGCGTGCTGTGAGCAACGCAGTCTCAGGATGGCTGCCGGACTGCACAGCACCACTGCACGCGCGCAGCGCCACCTGCCCGCCAAACAGTATCCCCTTCTGTCTGCCTGCCGCAGGGTGTGGCCGACGCGCACCCCAAGGTTCGTTGGGCCTCCTGCCAGGCGCTGGGCCAGCTCAGCACCGACCTGGGGCCAGACCTGCAGGCGAGTAGGAAGCGAGCGGAGTGGGTGGGGTGGGCAATTGGTAGGGTTGGCTTGGGGAATGGATGGGTGTTTGGTATGAGCTGGGGGGTGCTTGGTAGGTTTGGGGTGGGGGTGGGGTGGCAATCGGCCATTGGCTGGCTGGCTGGCTAACGACTGCCCCGCACCCCGCCCCTCACCCTGCCTCACACCCTGCCTCTCATTCTGCCGCTCGTTCGCTGCCCGACCGCAGGAGGAGCAGCACGCCAAGATCCTGCCCGCGGTGATGGGCCTCATGGACGACTTTGCCAACCCGCGCGTCCAGGCGCACGCCTGCGCCGCCGTCGTCAACTTTGCGGGTGCGTTTTGAGTGGGTGTTGCGCTGCACGATCATTGGTGGGTGTCCAGGTGCACGCCGGCACCGCCGCAGTAAACCTCGCGGGCGCGGCGTGGCCTGCTGCGCTGTGGCTGCACTGCACAGTCGCCTGCGGGTCATGTGTCAGGGTTATTCAGCCCGGGCTGCCCTGCCCACATCATGTGCTGCCGAAGCGCCCTCTGCTCCCTCCACTCCCCTCCCCTCCCATCCCCACTGCCTGGAATGTGTCCGACTCTTCCTGCCCTGCAGAGGCGTCGGACCAGGACACCATTGCTCCCTACTTGGACGCCCTTATCGGCAAGCTGCTGGCCCTGCTGCAGCGCGGCCGCCGCAACGTCCAGGTGCAGAGTGTAGGGGGCTGCAGGCGGCCGGGGGCGGGGGGTTACTGGTGGGCTGCCGGCAGCAGGGTCGCGACCTGCACTGGTGTGCTGTACCCGGCCGGCCGCCAAGTCTGACGCCAGTTTTGCACCCTGCAGCTGTCCTCAAGGCGGCCTCCCGTTTGTGGTCTAGTGGGCTGGCGCTAAGCTGTTGAACTAGACTAGACTAGACCCGTTTGTGGTCCACCGCAGGAGGCGGCGCTGACTGCCATCGCCGCTGTGGCCGACACCGCAGAGGTGCGCCGCATGTTGTGGTCGCCCGGGCGGCAGCACAGCATACCCGGGCTGGGCAGCGTTGAGCCTGGCACCTCCTTGCTGCTCCCGTGGTTGCATTGCACCCACTTCTGCACCAGCGGCCGCAGCATGGTGGCGTGGCCACTCCGACCCAACTGTCTCCACACCTCCTTTTCAATGCGTCATGTGCTCATCCCTCCTCTCACACCACCCTGCCCCCAGGAGTACTTCATCAAGTACTATGACTCGTGCATGCCGCTCATGACCTCCATCCTCACCCACGCCTCGGGTGTGCACCGGCGTATGAATAGGTGGTGCTTGCGCATGCGTGGCCATCTAATCTAATCACTTGATGCTGATTACCCAACCAGTGTGCTGAAGTCGGTGTGTGTGTGCTGAGCGAGTGGGCAGAGCATGGCCGCAACGCCGAGCCGCCCGCGCTTGCTGGCGTAGCACTGGCATCATATGGACCCCGCGCATTGTTTCAATCTAGCGCCCCCGCCCCGCCTGCTTTGTGCGCCCCGCAGGCAAGGAGATGCAGCTGCTGCGCGCCAAGGCGCTGGAGTGCGTGAGCCTGGTGGGCCTGGCCGTGGGCAAGGAGCGCTTTGGGTGAGCGGCGGCTGCTAGGCATTTGCTACGCAAGGCTTTGTGCAACAGGCAGCCAGTGCGCGGCTCGTTGCACTTGATATGCACCGCCCACCATGCGGGCTTGCCGCAGTGCGTGCGCTTCTCAACGCCTCCTCCTCCCGCCGGGTGAACTGCACCTGTGCTCCCTGGGAAGTAACCAACTCACCAATTATTCATCTAACTAACCAATTGGCTCCCCTTGAACCCTTCTCCCTGCCGCAGTAACGGCGCCAAGGGCGTGCGCTTCTCAACGCTTGTCCCTCCCACCCTGGTGAACCTTACCTTGTAATTTTCTCACATGAACCGCTCTGGCAACCCTTCTCCCTGCCGCAGCAACGACGCCAAGGGCATGCACTCCTCAACACTTTCCAGCTCCAGAGCTGAAACACTCCCTGGCAACCCCTTCCCTCTGCCTGCAGCAACGACGCCAAGGGTGTGATGCAGTACATGCAGCAGGTGCAGGCGGCGGGCATCGACAACGACGACCCGCTGTCGTCCTACATGCTGCAGGTGCGAGTGGGTGGGGTTGGTGGGTTTGGTGGTCGGGTTTGGTGGGTGGGTGGACCGGGACCGGGATGGGGTGGGCTGGTCAGGTGACGAAGCCATGAACTGCTAGTGATGGGTGGGTTTGGTGGGTGGGTTGGACTGGGCAGGTGGCTAAGCCAAATACCTGCTCCCTCCATGCATCTCTTCCTTGTGCCTGTGTGAGTCGTCTTGCCAGCCAGGGCCTGACCACACACGTGCCGCCCGCTGCGCAGGCGGGCGCCCGCATCTGCAAGCCCCTGGGCCAGCACTTTTTTGCCCGCTCTCCACCATGCTGTGCCAAACAGCCCATTGTTTGCAACCCTGCAGGCGGGCGCCCGCATCTGCAAGACGCTCGGCCAGGATTTCCTGCCCTACATGCCGCTCGTCATGCCGCCGCTGCTGGCCGCCGCGCAGCTCAAGCCCGACGTGGTTGTGAGGTGGGTCTCGGGAAGCCATACCGTGTGGGTCTGGGCCGGGCGCACTGCCTGCATGCCTGAACGGGCCCAGCAGCACAATGTGCGCCCCTCGGCCAACAAGGCTCTCTGTGTTTTTGTGTGCGTCTTGTGCAGCGACAACCTGGATGGCGAGGACGAGGAGGATGATGACGGCGAGGTGAGGGGGGCGTCGGCACTGTGCGCTACGTGCGCAGTTGGCACTGCGCTAATTGCGCAGTGCTGCAGCAAAAAGTAACGGGAGGACAGCTCGTGCCGGCCCCGTGCATGGGAGTGGCCAGCCGCCGTGCCGCCACCGCTGACGGCCTGTGCCTGTGAGGCATACGCCTGAGGTTTACCGCCCTGCCTGTCGCCGTGCCGCCGCGCCCGCCGCGACCTGCGCCTGGGCGTCGTCCGCGTCTGAATCGCCGCCCTGCCTGCCTGCCGCCAATTCTCCAATTTCGGCAGACGGAGACCTTTATTGTGGGCGGCAAGCGCGTCAGCCTGCACACCTCGGTGCTGGACGAGAAGGCCACTGGTAGGTTTGATGCCGCTTTGATACAGGCTGAGCAGCATGCTACCCCTTCTTTGGTTGACAAAAAGCGTCAGCCGGCACACCTCAGTGCTGGACGAAAATGCGACCGGTGGGTGCTGTGCTCAGCTGCTGCCCTGAGATTGGGCAGGCCACGGGGCTGGCAGGGAAGGCCATGTGCTGCCGCTCTGCTTGCACCGACATTGTGTGGCAATTTCGTGCCGCCCCACCCCGCAGCCTGCAACATGATTCCCTTGCCTGCGCGCTGCTCACCGCCTCCCCTATCTCTTCCCTCCCCCCTTACATGCAGCCTGCAACATGATCTGCTGCTACGCCGACGAGCTCAAGGAAGGCTTCTACCCCTGGGTGGAGCAGGTGCGCCAGAAAGAAAGAAAGAACGAATGCGCCTTGGGCGTGGGTGGAGGGGGCCAGCTGGGTATCAAGCCCAGAGGGGAGCAGCCAGAGGGAGGCCAGGCTGCTCAGCGGTACAGCCTGTGCCGCAGGTGCGCCAGGCTGCTTAGCTGCGCAGGCTGTGCCGCTGGTTTAGCAAGCAGGCTGCTCAGCTGGCCTGCCTTTGCCGAGGGTGCGCCAGGCTGCGTAGCTGCACAGCCTGTGCCGTTTGTTTGCAAGGTCTAGGTGCTAGGTTGTGCCTGCTGGTCCGCTGGCCATGTTTGCGGCGCAGTGTGAATCAAACAAGGTGTCCCGCTCATTTTGCTGCCTGCCTGACTCTGTGCCCTGCCCTTTCTGATGCCGCATGTCACCCAGACTAAGCGTGCCCCAGCAACGGATGCCTTCTGCTCACCCTTGTGCCGCTGAACCCCTCCCTTGCTCCACCCCTCCCTCCACGCCCTGCAGGTCACCCAGATCATGGTGCCGCTGCTCAAGTTTTACTTCAATGAGGACGTGCGCGCCAGCGCAGCGCAGGTGACGATACTTCTCTATGTGTCGGCGTGTGGCGTATTAGTCCCTTTTTGGCTCATTTTAAAAGAATCCGTGGAACGAACGAGGACGTGCGCGCCAGCGCAGCGCAGGTGCGAATGCGTTTTCTTCCATTTGCTTGGGTTGTATCAGTCCCTTTTTGGCTCATTGCTCATTTTAAAAGGAATCCGTGGAATGAACGAGGACGTGCGTGCCAGCAGCGCAGGTGATGGTGTTTGTTGGGGTACTAGTCCGGCCGGGGTTGGGGTGCTAGTCTGGCGCAAGACCACCCAGCCTTGCCCTCAAAGCTGTATCGCCCCTCTTGCCTCACGTCGAGCCTTCCTAAGCTCCCCTGCTCCCTTACTCATCCCTACCCCCCACCTACGTGTTCCACACCTGCAGGCGCTGCCCGAGATGCTGCGCAGCGCATCATCCCTGCACTTCCGCTTTTTGCGTTGTCATTGTTCATCCACCCCTCCTTNCGAACAGGCGCTGCCCGAGATGCTGCGCAGCGCGAGCCTGGCGGCATCGAAGGGGATGGGCCCCGACGAGGCATACGTGCGCAACATGCTGGGCTTTGTGTGGGGCCCGCTGCTGGACGCCATCCCCAAGGTAAGATGCGCAGCTCCTCCTGGCTCTGGTCCTCCTGTTCATGTGCGGATGCTTCTTTCCACAACACATGCTGGGCTTGGTGCGGGGGCCGCTGGTGGGCGCTGGCTGTCCCCAAGGCAAGTCAATCATCAGTGTGCCGCTCGTGCGCCTAGTGCGTGCGGCGGCCTGAGCTTGCCCCGCAATGTTGGCAACGGCGGTGCCTGTCTGTCCGTAGAATGATGTTGCCCAGGCTCAATGGCCTGCCACTTTGAACTCAAATTGAGTGCAGGAGCCGGACATGGAGATTTTGGTGAACCTGCTGGAGGCGGGTGAGTGTGGCGGCTGCCCTTGATTGCGCCCCCCGGTGTTTGTGTTGCCGTCCATCCAAGTCGAGGGGCTGCCCGCGTCTGCAGTGCCTGGCTACGCAGCTTGCCAAGTGGGCCAGCCTTTGCCTGCTGCTGTGGCAACATCCGCTTGGCTCCATGCCCTGCCCACTGCCACCCCGCGCCTCCGCTTTCCGGGGGTGCTACACTTGCTCACTTGCTTGTTTCGTGCTCAATCGCTTCCTGGCTGCAGCCGACGAAATCATTGACATTGTGGACGGGCCCAAGATGCTGGCGGTGGAGCAGGTGGGGCTGACATGCTTTGCAGGCCTGCACACACTGCGGCGCACTGCTCCAGCCGCTTCCAGCCGCGTGCCTGGGGCATGGCCTGCAAATGCCATGGTGCCCACACTTGCCCTCCCCCACGGCACCTGGCCAGCATCATGCGACAGTGCCACTCAGGCGCCTTCCGTGCGGCTTGTGATCCCGCCTGTCGCACCCGCACCCTCGCACCCTCCATGCCTGCAGCTGGCCGAGCTGTTTGCCAAGTTCAGCGGGGTGCTGGAGGAGTATGAGGAGCGGCGCGCCGAGCGCATGCAGCGCATGCAGTCCGAGGCGAGTGTTGCTTTGTCGTTTTTAAGGCTGGCACTGTCGGCTTGGGGGCTGGTCCTGGCGGGCGGAGCGCATGCAGCGCATGCAGTCCAAGGCGGGTTGCTGTGTTGAGGCTGGGAATGTTGGCTTGGGGTTGGCTTGGAGGCAGGTCCTGGAGGGCGGAGCGCATGCAGCGCATGCAGTCCAAGGTGCGTTCCCCTGTTGAGTCTGGTTGAGCCCCTGTGGCCACCCTCCAACCGCCTGCCGCAGGATTTTGACGCGGAGGAGCAGGAGCAGATAGAGGAGGAGCACGAGTCGGGTGAGTGCATTCGCTGGCTGTGAATGAGCTCTGGATTATTTCTTAGTCTCATGAAGATTGGGCCCCTAGTGGGCTGGCGCTAAGCTGTTAAACCAGACTAGACCTGTGAATGGGGCATTCGCTGCTGTGAATGGGGCACGCTGCGTAGCTCGGATGCGCATGTGAGTGCATTTGCGGCCTGAGAATGGGGCATGTTGTGCAGCTCAGATGCCGCTCCGCTGCTGGCCCGGCTTACAAGCCGCGTGCTGCCGGCGGCTGCGACCCACGCGTGCGCTCGACCCGCTGGCCTGAGCCCAGCCCTCCTCCGCCACCCTCCTGCTCCGAGCCCAGCCCTCCTCCCTCTTCCGCCCTCCCGCTGCAGAGACTGAGCTGCTGGACGCGGTCGGCTCCTGCATCACCACCGCCCTGCGGCTCTACGGGGTGAGCTGATGATTTGTTACCTTTAAGCTGGCCTGACTGTTGTGCCGGCGTATTTTTGTGCACCACCACCGCGCTGCGGCTCTACGGGGTGAGCACATGAAGGAGTTGATGGTTGGTCACCGCATCCCGGTCAGACAGGGCTGACCACTTGCAATGACTGTAGAGCACCTGGTTGGCTGCATCCAGCTGGCCTGCCTGTTGTTGTGCCGGCATTCCCTTGCGCCGCCTCCGTGCCGCGGCTCCACGGGGTGGGGCCCCAGCTAGTCCCAGCTGCTTGCAAGTGGGCATTGCTGAAGTGCAGTTCTGTTGTGCCCACAACCAACCGACCATCCTTGCATCCACCGCCCTGCAGGACGCCGGGCTGCCGCTGGTTGAGGCGCATATGCATGCCCAGATCTGTTTTCGTTTTACTTGCACCTTGGCACTTCACTTAACCGCCCATTGTCAAACCACCAATGCTCACAGGACGCCGGACTGCCGCTGGTGGAGGCGCTCATGCCCGCGGTGTCCAAGCTGCTTGAGAAGGGGCGCTTCCCCGGTGGGTGGGGGCATGCACATGGGGAATCCTGCTGCGCCCTGGGCCCCCCTCGCTGGTGTGGCAACGTACATTTGATTGCACAGGGCTTTCCCCTGGGCTGCTATTTGCGCGGCGGGTGGCCATCTGTGTGATGGACGTCACATTGTTGCCAGCCGCTTGACTGTGGTTGAACGACAGGGGAACGGCAGCCGAGCCTTCCACATTCTGTGTTATGCATTCTGCAGAGGAGCGTCGCGTGGCCATCTGTGTGATGGACGACGTGCTGGAGCACTCGCCGGCGGGCGGCGCCAAGTATGCGCCACAGGTGCGATTGGGTTCCTTGGTGCTGCACTGGGCTATGGTGGGGTGTGTGGACTGCGGGCCGGGGGTTGGCACCTTGGCGCCAAGCACGCGCCCCATGTGGAGATGTCTTCCATGCCTGATGAAGCTCTGAGGAAGGGGAGTGTGCCGCAATCGCCGTGGGAAGCACCGAGGGAAACTGCAGTGAGCGCCAGACGCTGAACATCAGCCCACCGTTCCCCACTGCCCTCTGCCCTCCCCCGCCCGCAGGTGCTGCCGCTGCTGCTGCAGGGCTGCGCCGACCGCGACGTCAACGTGCGCCAGTGCTCCGTCTACGGCCTGGGCTGCGCCGCGCAGCACCGGTGAGCGGAGCGGCGGGCGGATAGCTGCACGCACATATTTTTAGGGTTCACTATGTGCGGTGACTATGCACGATTTGCATGTGTTGAAGCCGGCCGCCTGCCGGGCCAGCAGCCTGTGTTTGAGCCAAAGCACAGCAAAGCGCCTGTGTTGAGGGGCTCCCTTGCTGGGGCCGCTCTTGCCACGTGGGCGCCAGCTGGGACCCAACCTCCAATCCAACTTTGGGCGCCGCTCTTCCCATCCGCAGGAGCGAGGGCTTTGCGCCCCACGCTGCGGCGGCGGTGCAGGCGGTGCTGGCGCTCCTCCAGGTGGGCACAGCTTTTTTTCGCTGCAGCACAAATCAGCTTTGGCAGCCAAATTGGTCCCTGTGGATGCTCTCCCCACCGCCCCGCTCTCATGTGTCTGCCGGCAGCCAGCCATGAGCGGCACACAACTGATAGCCTGGTCCCCTCCCAATGCGCAGGCGCCCGACGCCCGCAGCGACGACAATGAGCTGTGCTTCGACAATGCTGTGTCTGGTGAGGAGGGCGGTGCATCCACAGCGCCCGTGTGTGCAGGTGGCGGCAGCAGCCGGGCGCGTGCTACAGGAAGGGGCGCTTGCTGTGAAGCGTGGCCAGCGGCTGCGGCCGGGCATGCCAGGTCGTTTCCTGCTGCCAAGACTGCGCTGCGCCAGCTGTGCCCAGGAAGCGCCCAGGCAGCACCCACCCATGGTGAATGCATGCCTGAGTGAATGAATGACTGACCCTCCTCCTCCTTGCACCACTACCATGCAGCCCTGGGCAAGATTTTGGAGCACCAGCCAGGCGCGATTGACGCGTCCGCCGGCGGCATGTTTGTCTCGCAGGCGAGCTTTGCTGCTGCTCCTGTGACGCTGTATAGGGTTCATGATGGCGTTTGTTGCTTGCGTGGCCTGCACGCAGCGTCGCGTGCAGCCACGCAGCAGCATGTCTGGATGCATGTGTTTGCCACAGGCGGGTGGCGGCAGCCAGTAGGGACGGCTGCATGCTTTCTTCGTGTTGTCTGGTGACTCGACCCTGCACCTCTACGCATCCGCGCATGCCGCTGCGCAGCAGCCTGCCTTGCTGCATCACCAACCCCGATCGTGTTGGCTCAATGTTGGCTGAGTGTGTGCCCACCTGTTGCCGCAGCTGCCGCTCAAGGCCGACGGTGTGGAGGCGCGGGCGGTGCACAAGCAGCTGCTGGGCTTCATCCAGCGCTCCGACCCGCGGTGAGGGGCGCTGCAGTGGTGTGCCGGGGCGTTCCAGAAACATGGCAGGACGGTGGCCATGCACTGCCTATGCGCGCGTTTGTTGCGGCCCCCGGCTCCGTGGGTGGCGCGAGGCTGCTGGGTGTAGCCGGCTGCTGGTTGGGCAGAAGCCCGTCGACCCATCTGTCCACCCCCACCCACCACTACCAATGCCCTCCCCCGCCCCCGCCCCGCAGCATCCTGGGCGACAACAACGCCAACCTGCCCAAGATTGTGGAGGTGTTTGTCAAGGTGGGTGTGTGGCATATTAATTGAGTGTTGAGGCTGCAAAGCAGGTTGGCGGGTGGTGGATTGAGTGTGGTGGATTGACTGTCAAGGTGGGCGGGAGGTGGATTGATTGTGGAGGTGGGCGGCTGCTGAGTTGGCTGTCCAGGGAGTGGGCATGTGGAGGCGGTTGTCAAGGTGGGCAGGTGGTGGTGGATTGAGTGTCGAGGGCGTGGGCAGGTGGAGGAGGTTGTCGAGGTGGGCTAGGGCAGGGTGGCTAGGGCCGGACGGTGAGCTGGGAACAGCCGCACTGCAGCTCCAGCACTGCATGCGTGTGGCTGCCACCACCGCTACTGCTGGAACAACAGACCGCTGGTGCGGTCTGCCTCCATGCGGCTCCGCCTGCTCAGCATGGCCGCCTGCCTTTCGGGCCCTCACGCTCCGCACTCTGCTTCCATTTTCCACACATCACCACAGGTGCTGGCCAAGGGCGACAAGCTGGTGGATGCTGATGTGGCCAAGCAGATGGCGGCGCTGCTCAAGCAGATGCAGGTGGGGTGGGGGGGTGGGGTGTTGGTGTTCGTTGGGGGGCACGGCTAGGGGTGGCGCCTGGCCGCGCGGTGGTTGCATCTGGGGCATCCGGTGTAACGCTCCACTTCCTTTGCATCGCGTTTGGTGTCTTGCTGCAGCCGCCTGGTCCTCACATCCTGAGCTGAGCGAAACACCGCAACCTGTGCTTTGTGCGGTGAGGGCGTGCTGCCGGTGGCCATCCTGCGTCCGCTCAACCAATCATCACGTGCCCACCCTCGCTCCCGCCTGTGCAGGCTGCGCTGCCGGCGGAGGTGTTCCAGGGCTTTGTGGCGGCGCTCAAGCCCAAGCAGCAGCAGCGGCTGCAGGAAGTGCTGTCCGCCTGAGGCGGCAGCTTGCCGGCGGCCAGCGCTGCAGCTGCCAGTGCTGGAACAGGCTGCCGCTGCCCGTCACCTTGAGGCCCGCTGTCGCGCCGCGGTCGACCTCGAGCGATGGGGCCCCGTCCGGGCACAGCTGCCGTTATATTGCGGCTGGCTCTGGCTTGCTTGACTGCCCTGCGGTCGGTGCTGCTTCATCCAGCACGCCATGGCAATCTCCTTTGCCACGTCGCCGGAATGATTTTTTGAAGCAGGAGCACCTGTGGAAAGGCGATGGGAGAGGAGGAGACACACCTTGCCACCATGCCCCCGCCCAGGAAATTGCAATCCGGGAGGAAAGTCTGCCCGGGCTCCGGACGGACTCTGCCATAAGGTCCAGTACCGGCTGGCACGACAGTTGAGCAAGCGGGAGGTCGCGGGTTCGAGCCCCGCACGGAGCATCCCGAGCTCCGTTAGATCAGTCGGTCAGATTCGCCCGTCTTATAGCTTTTTGTTCATAATGATGATTGTTTGCTTTTGTTCATGATGATGGTCAAATGATTGCACGCCTGACCACGTGCTGCCACGCAAACACAGGGGCACACGTTTGATGCCGGCATGGCAGCTCCCCGCTCTTTCCCAAGGAGCCTGAGCTTACATTACTGTGTTGTGGCGGGCACTAGAAATCGAGCGACAGCAGCAGCCGCCGCATGCGCTGAAGCGCGGGCGGCATCTCTGCACGCGCCGTCTGCCCCTCTGCCCGCTCCTGCCACTGCTGCCGTGCTGCTGCCGCTGTTTCGTTCGCAGTCGCCCTCGCCGCGCGCGCTGCTGCCGCTGCTGCCGTGGCCGTTGCCGCAAGCCCCTGCTGCTCCGCCGCCAGCCGCGCTTGCACCTGCTGTTCCGCCGCCAGCCGCGCTTGCTCCTGCTGCTCCTGATGCTGCCGCCGCCGCTTGGCAGGTGCCTGCTCGGCAGGTGCCTGCTCGGCAGGCACGCTGGGCAAGTTGGCCGCCAAGCCGGCAGGCATCAATGGTTGCTGCTGCTGCTGGTGCTGCGACGGTGACGGCTGCTGCTCCTCGCGCTCCCGCTCCCGCTCCGCCGCTCTCTGCCAGGACAAGTGAGGACTGGTGTCAGCGCGTGGCCCACCATGCTCTGAAATGCATGCCATGCACCTCCATCCTCCCCAACACAATGCAAGCAGAAACAGGTGCCGAGCCCCAAGCCACAACAGGCATCAGCGCACCTTGGTCCCCGCCGCCGCACCCTCCAACCAGTCACAGATTCCGGCCTGCTGCGGCTGCTGCTGCTGCTGCTCTGGCCATGTGAATGGCTCGTCATGCTCAAGCGGCGGCAGCTCAAAGCGCCGCGTGCGGCTGCCGCCGTCACTGCTGAGCGGCAGTGCGCCCTGCGGCACCTCAACAGCGCCCTTCAGGGGCGGGGGCTGACTGGTGCCTCCAAGGCTGCATACCATGCCCATCTGCTGCTCCTGCTCCTGCTGCAGCTCAGCGCGAGAGGCAGCCGTCGGCTGCCCCGGCCCCTGCGGCGGCGGCAGGCATGGCAGCGCCGCCTGCACTGCGGGCGCCAGTATGCCTGCTGCCGCCGCCTCTGCGGCCTGCTGCTGCTGGAGCCATGCCTCTGGCAGCTGCGGTGGGCCATGCGGGACTGCATCCTCCTCCTCTACATCCTCCTCCTCCTCCCAATCCTCCTCATCGCCCTCCAGGTCCCACACCGGCGGCAGCACTGGGGCGTACGCCCACAGGTGGCCGCCAGCTAGCTCGCTGGCTGAAACCTCCAGCCACTCGCCCGACCAGGTGGGCAGCCGACAGGTGCCGTTGCTGAACGTGTGCTCAGCAAACACCTGCGCTGCCACCCAGCACTGGCGGTCAAATTCCGCAACCGCAGGGGCCAGCTGCATGGCTGCGCTAGGGCCACCGCCCTCTGACAGCCGGTGCTGCACTAATGCCATGAAGCTGCGGTAGGCGTGCTCGGACTGCCAGGAGGCTGCCCGCAGCGGGCTGTTACGGCAGCAGACGCTCCGCCGGCGCCGCTCCTCCACGATGCGCATCATCACATCTGTTGGGCAGTCAGATGGAAAGGAGGCCGACAGCGAGGGGGACTCATGGTTAGCCATGCAGCCACGTTGAGACCGCATCCATGACGCCCGGCACACACAACACATCCTACCCAGCACCCCATCCATGCCTCACCGTGCCGCGCGGTGTTGCTGTCCGCTGCTGGCTGGTACAGAGCCTCAAACAGGTCGGTGAGGCCGATGCGCAGGTCAGCGCAGAAGGCATCCAGCTGCTGTGCGGCGGCCTCCATCGAGCACTGCTGCATGCTGGCTGCACGCTGCAGCAGGCTGATGATGAACCGCACACGGAACCAGCGCTGGTGCGCGGCGCTCTTAGAGCAGCGCTGCACCAGGTCTGAGCGCCACATGGGGTTGCTGCTGCGGCGGCCGCCCTGCTGCTTCTCCTCCCAAGGCTGCCAGGTGCTGTTGTAGGCCTCCAGAAGCTACAGGGACAGTGAGGGCAGGATGCGTACGATTAGTGCATGACCTTGTTGGCGATGATCAACATTCATGGTGCATGCCGACACAAAACCGCCTCGGGGTTCAAGCGCATTCGCTTCTAGCACAACTGGACCGCAGCTTGCAATGTGTGTCAGCAGAGCTCAGGCAGCTGCTCAAGCGCGCAGCCAGAAAGGCACACCCCGCTGCCCGCCAACTGAGTGCAGGCAGGAGCACGCGTGTGCAGCCCGACCGCGACCCGCTCCAACCCGCGCCCCTCTACACGTCCCCTTGCTTGTCGGCACTCCCTCCGTGTTTTGGTGCCAGCAGCAGCAGCCGCAGCCGCAGCCGTGCAGCCACAGCAGGCAGCACATGCGTGGCAGCGACCAGCGCCCCGCAGCGGCAGCACTGAGGGCAGCCCACCCAACAGCCAACCACTTGAGCAGCTGGCCAGCCTGAATGCACGCATGCATGCGGGCTTCACGCCGGCAGAGGTTGCACGTCATTGCAGGCAGCTGGGGAACGGCAAGGCTGGGGCCGCCCTGGCAGCCCTGGGCTGGCACTAGCACCGGCGGCGCTGTTCAAAACGCCTGGGTGCGCACCAAAACGCATGCGAGCTCTGAGCGGCAGACGATCTCGGCCTGCTGTGGCATGCCCCACTTTGCCCGACGCGCCTGATGCACGGCTGGCAGGGCAGCATGTCATGAAACAATTGGGCATCAGGAAGCAACACAGGTTCAGCAAGACCCACCTGCACGCAAGTCAGCTGCCCAAGCGGGCGCAGGGTGGGCAGTGGCTTGCCGGCGGCTGCCAGCTCCACTAGCATGGCCTTCAGGATGGCCAGCCGCAACTGCTCGCGCACAACACCTGCGACAACAGGCAAGGCAGATGCGAATATGCAAGTGAGTTCAGAGCGCGAGGTTGCTCGGACGTTCGAAACAATAACGACAGCACACACCTGGTGCACGTAGTACAGCATTCGGCATGGCAGCACACCTGCTGGACACAACCACACACGCACACCACCCACCGGCAGCCAGTCCTGCCGCCTCGCAGGCACGGACGTACAGCTGATTGTTGTTCTCGTCCAGCACTGGGTTGCCATCTCGGTCCCGCAGCGGCACCCGCATGTTGGCTGCGGGCAGATGAACGCATCAGTGACATTACAACACATGCAGGTTGGGCACACGAGCGACAGCAAGCGCATGCCAAAATGTACTGAGCTCGCTGCCTAGGTTGCGCCGCACTTCGCAAACTCCACCCAATGACCCGCTCCGCCTCCGCCCTCAGGCCAGTTGACCACTGCTGAACAGCCCTCAGCCCTCGGCCCTGCACTCATCACTGCGGCAAACTCCTCACCTGCTGCCTCCAGGTCCCAGAAGTGGTACGCATACATGCAGGGCACCAAGTCGCACTTGGGGCCGCACAGCGAGAGGTCGACAGGCGCCGCCAGTTGCAAGAGCGCATGCACCAGCGCCTGCAAGCAGGGCGACGCCAGCACAGACGCAGGTTAAGAGGGCGGGCACCGGTACGCAAGAAGGGTTGATGCACAGCCCCAAGGTGAACCAATCAGTTGGCAGCACCCATTCCTTCCATGCATGCACGTCCTAATGAGACAGTTGCAAGGCAATCCACCAGCCAAAGCATCCAACATGCCAGGCATATGCCAACAGGGAACCTGGCAAGGTGCCACGCCTCACCAGTGGCGGGCCAATGGTCAGCAACCGAGCCTCTTTCAGGCCATCTGGGGATGCAAAGTTCAGAGTCAGGCTGGTGGAGCGGCAGCGAGAGCGCAGCCCCTCAGCTGGCCTGGTTTGGTTGGCATGGTACAGCCCGCCGACGCCCCGCAGCAGCGAGCTGGCTGCGATCAGCAGCTTGCTGCCGCCACCGTAACCCACCGCTGCTTCCCGGGCTGCCGCCCCCTGGCCGTCGGCTAGCGCCAGCGCTGCCGGCGTGCTGTCATCCAGCGGCGCATTGTAGATGCCACGCCGGGCACCGTCCTCCCTCATGGCACCCTTCAGGCTGTCCCGGTGGTAGCCATGCATCGGCTGGCGCTTGCCGTCGCAGCTGAGCCCACGGTTCACAAACTGGTTGATGGCCAGCACGTTACTGCCGCCCGACTCCACGCAGCCAAGCAGCACAACAGTGACGCTGTACAGCGCTGCCAGCCTTGCCAGGGTATCGCCGCCGGCCAGTGCAGCCTGCACAACGGGCAGGCTGGCAGAGGTGTACTTGGTCGCAGCACGTGACACATACACATGCGGGTGAGAGGAAGGCAGGCAAGAGGCGGCGTGGCTGCGGGCGTAATAGTCCACGTGTGGCGAAACAGCAGGCTGCCATCACACTGCAGCGCAGGCCGCCATGCCAATGCATCCAAGGACGTGCCCCGCGCCCTTGCACAGCCCACCTTGACGCCAGACCAAGGCGCAACCAGGCGGTCGGCAGTCTGCAGCAGCTGGCCAGTCTTCAAGGCCGCAATGGGGACAACCCAGTGCAGCGGGGTAGGGATCTCAGCAAACACGGAGTCCACCGCTTGCAGCTGCTGCCCCAGCTGGGGCCTGCCCAGGCGCTGCGCCGCCTCTGCCACAGTGCCATGGGGCAGGCTGGGGTCAGGCCGCTTGCGTGCCTTGTTGCCTACGAGCTTGGTCTTGTGCTGCTCTCGCGCGGCATTAGGGCTTGCAATCGGATTGGCAGGCCCCGAGCTGCTGCCATTGCCGCCGCTGCCGCTGCTGCCGCTGCTGCCGCTGCTGCCGCTGCTGCCGCTGCTGCCGCTGCCGTTTCCTGTGCTGCCACTGCCATGGCTGGCAGCCGCAATGGCAGTATCAAACTCAGCCGGCGACTTTGCAACTATCTCCATGATGGCTGGCAGCGACATGCCAAGCTCATCCACCGCAAACAGCAGAAGCCGCACGGCTTTATCGACTTCCTCCTGGCCTGTGGCGGCCAGCGGAAAACACAGGGACACTGGCGTGAGTGGCAGAGCGACGGCGCGTGCCATGAGCGCACAGCCAGAGCCCCAGCTGCGATCCACACCCCGGCAGCACTCACTGGGTTCCGTGGCGCCGGCTCCCACCGGGTCCGGCAGTGCGGTTGGAGCAGCACCTGCGGTAAGGGAAGGGAGCGGTGGACAGGCGTGCTTCAGGCTTGCTAAGTGCATGAGAAATGCGGCTGGGTGGCTCCACGCCCATGCTTCTGACCCAGAGGTTTCCCATGCAGAACGGTCACAGGCGCAACTGGAAGCAAGGCCCGCACACACGCACCAAGCAAAAGTGCAGTCCTGGCAAGCAGCTCACCGGCACCGGCCCCAGGCGCAGCACCGCCGAGCATCAGAGCTAGCACCACGAGGAGGGCGACGACGCACAGGCATGCTGGGATGAAGGAGCTCCAACCTGCGGACCAGTTTCACGGAACAGATGGTTGTGAAGATGTTAGCAAGGCAAGTGGTGCCCAAATAGTGCGTGACCGGCCGCTACAAACCGGTCCATGATAACCATCCCTGCCTCGTGCCTCCCCTCCCGCCCTGGTTGGCAGGCCCACCTGGCGCTGCTACCGCAGCATGCGGCGACAGAGGTCGCGCGGCGTCGCACAGGCCCACATGGGCCAGCAGGGCTGGCAGAAAAGCGGGGCCGTAGCAAGAGGGCTGCTGCCGCGGCAGCAGCCGCGCCGCCGCGGTCACTGCGCCCAGCGGCGCCAGCAGCAGCGGCACCCAAAGCAGCTGCACTGTAGCAACGGCCGCCAGCAGGTGCATTGTGGGCAGCGCCCACACCGCTATCGCGGCGAGCAGGGCCACCATGAGCAGGATGCACAGAATGCGCGCACAGCGCTGCAGCAGCAGGACAGGCGTGGCGGCCAGACTGAGTGCCCCACAACGCACAGGGCGAGGGCGAGCATGGCAAGCATGGGTTTTCGACAGCACGATGCCACATGCAACGGCTGGCCACCATGCCCATCAATGGCGGAGCAGGCACAGCATGGTGCACCATACTGCAACAACACCAGCACACACCGCTGCGGTTGCGGGCGAGGCGGCGCAGTTGGGGCGCTGCGGTGCTTCGGCCACGATGGCAGCACGGGTGCCGGCGACCTACAGGGACAAAGGGGGGAGTGGGCAGGAGCTCAATGGCGAGAGTCTGTTGGGGAGGAGTCTCCAGGGGGGTGCGAGGGGCAGAGCGGCAGCAGCATCCCGTGCTTGCGGAAGGTAAGGCCTGCCAAGCAAAGCAAGCCGGCCCACCAGGCTGCCAGGCTGATTCTGCCATGGCCAGAACAATCAGCATCAATCCAGTTTGCTCTCGTAGCAGCCAGCCACTGCAAGGGCGCTCACGATCAGCGGGAGCAGCGCTTGCTCCAGCTCAAGCGCCTGCCGCACAGCAGCCTCCACCTGGGCATCCCAGTCCTGCTCTGGCGTCTGCACAGCAATTGAGTACGGAGCACAAATCAAGCAGACGCTGCTGCTGCCAACAGCATGGCATGACACACTCAACAGCATTGCCAACATGCACAGCGGCGCGCGCACTCCCAATGGTGTAAACACACACTACCCACCTCAAAGCTGACACAGGGCATGAAGCGGCGGCGGCAGCCGATGGGCTGGTTGGCCAGCGCAGGCCCCCCTGCGACAAACAAGGAGAACAAGAAACCCAGCATGGCAGGTAGCCTTGCAGCAGACAAGCTAGCAGCAAGCAAGCAGTCGCACAGGCGGCGCATCACACATGCTGTCGCGGCAAAGGCGGGCTGCACTGGACAGCTGAGTGGACCTGGTGGTGGGCTGGTGCATCGTGGTGGGCGGGGGGTGGTGGGCGGGAGTGGGCACAGTGGGCGTCTGGGTGGGCCGGCGCCATGCCGCCGCAAGAAGCTGCCACAAAACAACCGCACGCCGGTTGGTGGGCAGTGGGCCGAGTGGGCGCAGCATGCGGCATGCTTGAGCTGACATGGCAGCAGTTGGCGTCAGTTGGTGACGCATCAGGATGCAGCGGCGCACACAGTGCCAGCGCCAGCAAGCATCGATCCAGCGTGGCATCACCTACCCGCAGAGGCAGCGGGGGCAGCAAACGGGCGCTGCGGCAGCAGCAGCACCTCGCCTGCCCAGATGTCGATGTCTGCGGGCAGCTCGAACGAGCCTTCAGACGAGCAGGACGCCTGTGACGAGGAGAGGGGAATAAGGGGGATCACTGAGGCACTGCATGGGAGCCGACACGCGTCGCAGCGGCAAGCTGAGGGTGGCTCAGATCAGCCAGCCAAGGCCACATGGCACAGCAGGAGGGAGCAGAGCCACCTCCCGGACGGCAGCACGCAGGGGGGCCCACCTGCTGCTTCTCCGCCCGCAGGGCATCCAGCTCACGGAACACCAACTTTAGCTCCTTGCGCTCGCGCTCAACTGCTGCCGCCCACTCGTCCGCTCGCCGCTGCTGCTCTGCTGCTGCCGCCCGCTCCCGCTGCTCTCGATCCAGCCGCCGCTGCTCCGCCGCCGCCTTCTGCCGCTGGCGGCGACTGCTGCGCATGTTGAAGGAAACTCGCCGCGATTGCCGCCACCGCTCCTGTTGGGCCCCTTCCTTGGGAGGCGGCCCTGGCTCAGGCATGCGGCCAAAGCTGCCGCCACCCTCCTGCAAGCGCCACATGCGAAGCAAGTGAGGGCGCGGTCAGCCAGAAAGCAACCAGGGAGCACAGATTTTATGCGGCAGCAGCACAATGGCGATGGAGGAGAGCAGCAGCATCCGCCTGACAGCCCCCAGGCCAGCAACAGCGCCAAATATCCGTCCAACGGCTCTGCCCAGGCGCACCAGGCGCCTCTTCATTTCGGCTGGTGTGGTGGAGGAGCCCACATGGCACCATCTCCTGGCCGAATGAGCCAGCAGCACAATGGGCAGGTGCTCGTCGAGCCGGCGTGTGCTAGCCTCTGCTGCGGTTGCAATGAGCTCTTCCGCGTTGCAGTTGGTCGGGACAAGGTGGCCCAGGCAGCCCATACTGGCACGCTGCTGGTCCTCAGGCGGCTGATTGCAGGGCCCTGCCGCCGACGAGAGCGGCGGCGAGCGGCGGGCTGTGCCGCCGTCTGCGGTCGTCCCTGGCCACTCGCAGGCCGCAGATCGGGTGCCAGCTGTCGTCGCAACTAAGTGAGGCCGAGCCGTGCGCCGATGGCAGGCCCAGTGCGAGAACGCGATGGCAGCAGCGCTGCTGCCGGCCTGGCACGGGCGCCAAACTGCTTGATCGATATACTGCTGCGGTATGGAGTGCGCAAATGGACTGTGAACCCGTGGAGCTCTAGCGCAGCTCTAGCCATGCACGCTTGTGGCTTTTTGGGGTGCCGCTGTTGTCTGTGAGCAAGGTGAAGTGATGTAAACTAATCCAGGAAAGTCGCAGGCACAGCCGCCACAGGCATCGGCCGCCGCCGCCGCCGCCGCCGTTCCCTGCGCAAGGGGGGAACCGTACATATGGGCTCCCGGGCTCCCTGTCCCAAAGGCTGGCACTGGTCTTATGAATTGGCCCTTTTGCCGTTTTTTGCAAGTATCCATAACGTTCTGACTCCTCTTCAGTGCTCCGAGAGGGTCTGGGAGGCTGTTCGGGCGATTGGGCGGACAATACACATGGGCTCCCGCGCTGTACCACTGTGCATGCCCCGTGCAATCAGCACCAATCGCCGCGTTAACGTGCAATTGCTCCTGACAGGGCGTGCTAGTATATATAGTAGCTAGCTAGGGGGTGGAGCAGGCCCACGCGCATGCACATGTGATCTCATGTCGACTCACGGTTGGACGTCCCGTCCCACATGCCTGCCCCGACCTTTGCACCTGCACCTCCATGCTCCCTGCCTACTGCAGAATAGCGATCAACGCAACAACAGAAGCAGCGGGGCGCACCAGACCCGCTGCACGGGGCGGGGGATACGTGGCGCCTCCCCATCGCAGCACAGCGGGCGGCCGGCCGGCAACAGCACAGCTGGCCCCAGGGCCGTGCAGGATCGTGCCAGCCCCTGCTGCTGCACCTGCTGCGATGCCCCGCACTGCGCCTTGCGGCTTGGGCAACGATGGCGGGCGGGCGTCGTGCCGCTGAGAGGCCTTGGCGAGCCTATGCGGCAAGCTCTCAGATTGTTGTTACTACTGTGAAGCTGAACACTGCCAGCGGACCGTGCCGAGGCGCGCGGTGCGCGCGGCTGGAACGACGGCCCGCGCATTCTGGAGGCTTTGGGGGATGCTGCTGCTGCCGGTAAGCTAACATAAGAGAATAGGCACAGTGGGCAGTCGATCGCCCAGCCATGCGTCACCTGGTGAGGCACCAGATGCCGCCACCACTGCGGCCGTTGCTGCGGGTGGCCACTGCTGCAGGTGCGAACTGTCCTCCCAGCCACCCCTGAACGCATTCAGATGCAGAATGTTGCAGTGTGCTGTGGTAAGTATTCAGCCTTGTTGACAACATTAAATCAGGTCGCCCCACAGTGGGTGTGGCAGTGCTTGGAGCGGCGGTCACCAGCCGTGTGATGCCACAGTGAGCACTTTGCCAATGCAACCGTATGGCATCTGCAACGCTGCCGCACTCACAGATCAGCGTGCAAGTTGTGCCGGCTCGTGCTGTTCCACCTGCCGAGGCGCCCAAGGCTGTGTGTTGCTGCTCAATCGGATTGCAAACACGCGCAGCAGCGCAGCAGTTGGGAGTACTGTCCATCTGCAGCGTTCAACCGGCTCCAGCTCAGCTGTTATTTGCAACCGTGTCTACCCGCGCAATCGAGCGGGACAGCTGGGCGGCCATCAGCATTTAGCTTGCTGCACTGCCGCAGGCAGCAGCATCCAGCACCCATCCAACACAGGGGCCCTAGGCGTTACGGCAATTCAGCCGCGGCCCACCCAGCTGATGACACCCGTCACCTTGGCGCTTGCGACCCTTGCTCCTGCTACAGTTTGCATTTCATCCCTGCATGCCGTATGTTGCATTCCCTTAGCTCGTTGACCATATTTTTTCCCTTGCTTGCTTGCCGCTCACCTTCACCCCCACCCTGCGCGACTCAACTCGACTCTCAGTATGGCCACTTGCACGCACACACATGCTGCTTCTCCCCATCAGGGGGCCCGCCCACCAGGGCCCCGCGTCGCTGCGGGGCAGCAGGGAACGGGCGCATGCCCTAGTACCTCTTGGCTCGGAAAGTGGTTGGGTTTGAAAGCAATGCGCCTGAAGAAGGGGCGTTGCGCCATTCCGGTCAGGGCTCTCTGAGCCGGCTGCAGTTTACTGCGGTCCTCCAGATCTTTTTCCTCCACCGGGGGTTTTCCTGGCTATGAGCGGTCTCTCCGAAAGGGCGGAGCCAGGCTGGAGCCCGGGGCTCCAATGAGAGCCCCAGCGGTGCGGCGCACCTTCCAAGGCAGGTTCGGCTGGCCTACCAGCCCCGTGTCCTGGGCCACCTGAGAGCCTTGTGTACGCACGGTGATTGTAACACACTTGGGGCAGAGGCTGGACCCGCTGCCCAGCTGTGGGGACAGCCAGGCAGAGTTGCCTCAGCTGCTGCTGGCTGACGACTTGTTGGCCATTTCCTGTCCTGTCTCCCCAGACATGAGGCTCCGGTACAAGCCAGTGAGGGCGCAGAGCGTAAGACTAGGCTAGACTAGACTAGCGTCCGCCACGCATCCAGCGCATCACTCTTGCTGTGTATGCTGTGGTGGGAGCAGCCCAGACCCGGCTTTACGACCGCTTGGCAGCCATCTACCAAGCTGTCGATCAGCAAACCAGCCCTACAAACGCTTGTGACTCGGTGGATGATAGGTTTGGGGCTGCTGCCGCTGGCGTGGGCAGGCCGGCATCACCGGTGGTGCACCCTGCCCTCCCCAGACCGCCTCGTTGCTGTGCCTGATCATGTGACATCGCCTGTGGGCCACACTGCAGCTGCAAAGCTTCACCCAAGCAGGTGCTTGAAATGCACTCAATGCCATCAAAGTTCCTGATACTGGGCACGCAGCATGCACGCCATGCTGTGCGGAGCAGGGCAGCGCATGTGCAACTGCCCCAGGAACATGCGTGTGACTGGGGGTTCAATGTCCGTGAGCTGCTGATGCGGCACAGCACCGAGCGGCATGCTCTGGCTGTGGATGTCGGCCCTGCCCCACCCAGCGCATTCAACCTTGGCCATCAGTTGAGTCCTTGTATGATGTGTATGGCCTTGCCTGTGAGTGCAGTGCCAAGCCGGCCCTGTCCATGCCATGCTGGCCCTGCTGTGCCTGCTGTGCCTGCTGGCCAGCTGGCGGGCCAGGAGGAAAGTCTGCCCGGGCTCCGGACGGACTGGCCAAGCCAGCCAGAGGTCGCGGGTTCGAGCCCCGCACGGAGCAGTCTTATGATCGGGGCTCCGTTAGCTCAGTTGGTTAGAGTTCTGGTCTTATGAATTGGCCCTTTTGCCGTTTTTTGCAAGTATCCATAACGTTCTGACTCCTCTTCAGTGCTCCGAGAGGGTCTGGGAGGCTGTTCGGGCGATTGGGCGGACAATACACATGGGCTCCCGCGCTGTACCACTGTGCATGCCCCGTGCAATCAGCACCAATCGCCGCGTTAACGTGCAATTGCTCCTGACAGGGCGTGCTAGTATATATAGTAGCTAGCTAGGGGGTGGAGCAGGCCCACGCGCATGCACATGTGATCTCATGTCGACTCACGGTTGGACGTCCCGTCCCACATGCCTGCCCCGACCTTTGCACCTGCACCTCCATGCTCCCTGCCTACTGCAGAATAGCGATCAACGCAACAACAGAAGCAGCGGGGCGCACCAGACCCGCTGCACGGGGCGGGGGATACGTGGCGCCTCCCCATCGCAGCACAGCGGGCGGCCGGCCGGCAACAGCACAGCTGGCCCCAGGGCCGTGCAGGATCGTGCCAGCCCCTGCTGCTGCACCTGCTGCGATGCCCCGCACTGCGCCTTGCGGCTTGGGCAACGATGGCGGGCGGGCGTCGTGCCGC
>RRZL01000080.1:5046236-5148395 GCA_006782975.1 Chlorella sp. Dachan | reverse complement strand
GGCTTACACTTGCGCCGAACGCACATCCCTAGGCTCGAGAGGATTGGGCCCCGCGGAGTGGGCCGACTCTGCCGCGCCTTCCAGCGGCAGCGGCCCTTGCCAACAGAGGCCCTGCTCAGTGCACCGTGTTGTTGGGCGGCACGTGGGCCTGCCTCTGCTTGTAGCCTCCAATAACACCTAACACACCGCCGGTAAACACGTGCCCTCAAACAAGGAAGCGCACCGTGTGTTGGGCGACACGTAGGCCTGCCTCTGCTCGTCTCCAACAACACCCCGCCCGTGGCAGTGTGTCCATTGAACAGAAAACACGTTTCCATAAGGGAAGAGAAAGCGCGCACCGTGTTGGGCGACACGTAGGCCTGCCTCCAATCAAACCCCGCCCGTGGCAGTGTGTCCATTGAACAGAAAAAATAGCATGTCTCCTGTAAGAGAGAAAGCGCGCACCGTGTTGGGCGACACGTAGGCCGCGTTTTCGTAGATGACGGGGCCGCCAAAGCTGCCGGCAAACATCTTGATGGGCTGCAGGCACGCGCGCGGGCCCACCTGCAAAGCGGGAGGTGACGCAGGTTGGGAGGTGAAAGGTTGGGAGATGAAGGGTGGGAGAGAGGTCTGAGCGTGGGATGCGGCGAGTTGAGCGGGCCACACATTCCGCTCAAGTCCATGAGCCCAGGGAAGCGCCGCCGAGGACGGGGGAGCGGCGCGGCAGCAGCTGCGCGCAGCCCGCATGGCACCAGCATTGACAGCTGCGGGCAGCACACAGAGGCACCAGCAATGCCGGGGCGCACCTGCACGCTCAGGGCACCAGCGGCTTGCTGCGGCAACCCAGCCAGCAGCGAGAGTGGCGCAACTCCGCCATGGTCGACGTATTCGATCTTAAACTAACTAGAAGAAAAGAGCGGAAAACAGATTAAAAAATATGAACCAGTGACCCACCTCCACCATGGAAATTGCATCGGGCCCCGCCTTCTTCTTGTCCGGGTCGGGCAGCACCTGCGGAGCAAAATGGAGGAAACAGCTGCGGGTGAAACAGGGGCAACAGACGCGGAAGGGGGCTTGGGTTGGCACACAGGTCAGACAATATGATGAGCGTCCCTGTCGGAATCGGGCAGCGCCTGAAGGGGGCGCAGGGCAGCTGCTGTGGGCAGTACTGAAACACCTGCTGGCGCCTGCCACACAGACATCCGCGTGCTTTCACTGGTGTAAGCGGCCATCCTCCAACCCAAATGCCAGCTGCGCAGCCAGCTGCGCCCGGCACCCCCTCGTCCTCCCAGCGGCACCAGCCCCAGCTGGCCAACTTGTGCCAGATTGGATACTGCCGATGTCTGGAGGTTTGCGCTGGGTTGTGCTGACCTGGTAGTTGCGCAGCCAGACGCGGCCATCGGCCACGGAGAAGGACAGCACATGGTCGAAGAAGGGCTTGGACTTGGGGTGCCGCTTGGGCGTGGCAAACACCTGCGGGAGCGGGCATGTGCCAGGTGGGGAGGCTGTGTGCACGCGCAAGGGGTGCTGCTCGCAGGTGTGGCGGGAGCCACAGGCGCTGCGCAGGCGAAACAGGCGACACAAGCGGCAGGCGGCAGAGGCCAGAGGCCGCGTGCAGATCGTGCAGGCGTTGCGGAGGGCATGTGTAGGGCATGTGCTGGACACCACAACCAGCATGCATGAGGCGGCTGTCAGCTGAAGCCAGCCCACCCGCGCCAGCATCTCCTTCAGCAGCTGCATTGCGATGCCAACGTGACGCTGCTCACACATGCAACTACTCCTAAACCAGTCAGCACCTCCTCCTCAACCAGTCAGCACCTCCTCCTAAACCAGTCTCCCACGCCCACCTGTGTCAGCATCTCCTTGAGCAGCTGCAGTGCGATGCTACTTGACTTTGCTAATCTATCAATACAGCTACTCCAAGGGCCGGAACCCACCCACCTGCGTCAGCATCTCCTTAAGCAGCTGCAGGTGCGGCTCGTCGTCAAAGCCCCTGCGCAGCGGGCACAGCACGGCACGGCAGAGCGGCCAGGGTGAGAGCCCGCGCGCGTGGCAGCGGGGGCAGCGGGGGCGGCGACGCCCGCACAGGACGCACGGCAGCAGCCAGCGAAGCAGAAGGCAGGGGCTCGCGGGAGAGCGGCATGGGGACGCCACGCAAGCACGCAGCCGCCGTGTTGCAAGCAGCCGCCCAGCGTGTGCTCACTGGGACGGCAAGCAAACACGCAGCCGCCCAGCTGGCCCAGCATGCGCTCACTTGTCAAAGGAGAGCACGGTGCGGGAGCCCCTTAGCCCCCTTGTTGTAAGTCTAAGTGCAAAACAAATGTAACTTGGCGCCCACATGTCGAAGGACAGCACGGGGCGGGAGCCCTTGAGCCTCCTTGTTGCAAGTGTAAGTGCAAAAAATGTAACGTGGCGCTCACTTGTCAAAGGAGAGCACGGGGCGGGAGCCCTTGAGGTGGTTGCCGCTCAGCTTCAGCTCCTCCAGCGTGTGCACTGCGGGTGGAAATTGGGAGAGTTGGGGGCGGATTAGGTCAGCCAGCGCAGCGCAGTGAGCGCCTGTAGCAAGAGCGTGGTGTGTTGCCATCGCTCATCTCCAGCTGTTCCAGCCGCGCGCACTGAACAACCCCGCCGCACGCACCGTTGGTGACGTGGAACTTGACCGAGGGGCCGCTGGGCGTCTTGGCCACCCAGAGGTACAGGTCCTTGTGCTTGCGCGCCTCAAAGTACAGCACGCCGGTGCAGCCCTACGGTGCAGGGTCAGGAAAGTGTTACAAAGTACCAGGTAAGAACAGAGGAGGTCATTGTGCTTGCGCGCCTCGAAATACAGCGCGCCGGTGCAGCCCTGCGGTACGCACATGCAACCAGAGCTCCTGGCTGAACCAGCACAGCCAGAGCAAGCGCCTGTTGGTGGCGCGTGCGGCGCCGCCGCGCCTGCCTTGACGCCAGCCCCAGCGGGGCGCCGCCGCACCGGCTTGTGTGCACGTCAGCCTCAGGGGATGGACTGCTGCTCCCCACCTTCCACCAACACGCTAGCCAAGGGGATGGAGTGCTGCCTCCACCTCCCACCTCCACGTCCCACCAAACCAACCTTGAGGTCGGCCGCCTCCACCTCTCCCCCACCTTTGCCTCCACCCCCAACACCAACCTTCTCAAACACGCACCTTGAGGTCGGCCACCTCGTTGATCACGCCCCGCTCCGACTTGGTGTCCAGCTTCACGTCCTGAGCAGTTGGAGAGGGGGGAAGTGGAAGAGTAGTTGAAGAGGGGGAAGTGAGCAGTTGGAGAGGGGGAGAGGGGTGTAAGCCAGCTCACCCAGCTCTCAGCTCTCCTGGTGGAGGCGTGCTGGTTGCACCTGCCGACCACGGGTGCACTGGCGCAGCGGCCATCCGCCCACCGGCCGAAGGTGGGCCTGCACGCGCCTGCTGCGCACCACTGCATTGCACTGCTGCGTTTCAGCTCCTCCCCTCCACAGAGCACGCGCGTCTGCACCGTCTGTGTCCCACAGAGCACGCGCGTCTGCACCGTCTGTGTCCCACAGAGCACGCGCGTCTGCACCGTCTGTGTCGCATGTTTCAGAGCAGATAAACGGACGTTGAACCAACACACCACACAACACACCTTTTTGCTGTGCGGCAGCAGCTGGGAGATGTCGAGCATGAGGTGGCGGAACCTGCACGGCAAAACATACACTAAATTATCAATCCTTAACTGGAGAGCATGCTGGATCGGCTGGCCTTCCAAGCAGCCTCCGGCCCATCGCCTTTGGCGCAATTCACAACAGCCACAGGTGCTGCCATTAGCAGGCAACTTGGTGGGGGCAGCCGCCGCCGCCGCCGCCACCGCCCGCCGCCCGCCCTGGCTGCTGCAGCGCGCTCACCGGTAGGTGATGCCTCTACTGCTCAGCAACAGCACCTTCTCCTTGTTCCGCACTGCCGCTGGCTGCGCCGCCACCACTGCCGCTTGCTGGGCGGGCTCCTGCGCCGCATCGCCCTGTTGCCGCGCTATGCCGCCGCCCTGCTGCTTCTGCTGCTTCCTGCTGCCCTCTGCGGCTTCCGCTTTGCGTTTCGCCATGCCTGCTGCGCTCGAGGTCGGGGTGCGCTTCAGAGGCTTCTCGGGCGTTAATTCACTGCAGCAGGGTGCCGACAAAAGCTTGCATATGCTGGATGGCGCGATGGCGCTGCAGCCATGTGCCGCATGCACACAGCAGCGCCGCCGGGCAGGGCACCAGGTGCGAAGCAAAGCCGTTCCAACTCGATGTCTGCTGCTCACTGCCGTGGACGGCTGTCCATCAGCTGGCTCTTCATGCCCCACAGCAAGCAGATGCAGAACCGGCAGCCCCACGTGACCCTCTGCAGGTTGCCCACGCGGCTGCCCCTTGCCTCTCTCGCCCCGCGTGCTGGCAACGGAAAGTATTAACAAATGCAGGGGCCAGCATCCAAAAATGAAACCACGCGGGGAGCCCTGGGGCGGGCGCCCCCAACGCACTCTTCTCCAGTTGGTTGGTTTGGCGGGAAAAGGCCGGCGGGCGCTGCGGGGCGCGCCAGCGGCCGGCGGTGCGACGAAAGGGTCAGGGGGGCGGGAGCAATTGAATGTGTGAGCAGTGTGGCGTGCCTTGTGCTGAGAGCTGGTACAAGAATAGGCGGGGGAGAGAGGGGGCGGGGCGNCGGCACGGCGGCGGGGGCCGTTGGCGGCCCCCGCCTGCCAGCAAGCGGCCTCGCGCCCAGGAGCTCCACTCAGGGGGCGCCTGCGCCTGCCATAAGGAAGCCCCCTCGGTTGAGGGAGGCCCTCCGGCAGGGCCCCTCGAGAGGCCCCAGCGGCTGCGAGGCTCTGCATGCAGTCAAGGCCCCGCTCAGTCGAGGTACTTCTCCACAGTCTGCACCAGCGTGCCCTTGGGCACCGCGCCTGCAAGGCACAGGGGGGGAGGAGGGTGGGGTGTGCGCTTGAGAGGGTGGAGAGTGCGCATGGGGTGGGGAGAGGGGTGCGCTGGCTGGCAGGTGTGCGGGTCTCAATTAAGGCCAAACCTGCGGCTGCTTGGCCGCGGTCCAGGAGGCAGGAGGCCAACAAGCCCAGCAGCTGCATGTCTATTCTAGCCGGGCTGCTGCCCAGTCGCCCGCCACCAGCCCTCCCAACCAACCATGCCAGCGCTCCTAGCGCGCGCCGACTTCGCTTCTGGCCGCACCGCCTCAAGCTCTCCTGCCCTCCAACCAACGCGGTAAGCATGCCAGCCAGCCCTCCCCACCAAAACGCACCGATGACCGCGTCCATCTTCCGGCACACCCTCAAAGTCTCCTGCTTGCCCTTGACCAACCCTTCGAAAAAAACGCACCAATGACCGCGTCCATCTTCTGGCCGTTCTTGAAGATCATGACGGTGGGGATGCTGCGGATGCCGTACTCGGTGGCCACGTTGGGGCTCTCGTCCGTGTTCAGCTTCAGCTGCATTTACAGGCAGGGGCGGGTGGCGGGCGTAAATGCAGGGCCAGCTGCACAGGGATGCTGCAAAGCAGAGGGAGCATGTTGACGCTCTGCGGGATCACTTCGGCCGCCACTTGGCCGCCACTCGGCTGTCGTGTGTGAGGTGCAGAAACAACGGCCAAGGCGGCCAACGCGTGCAGCGGGCTCACCGTGCCCAGCCGGCCGCCGTCTCGGCCGCGGCGAGATGCAGCCACGACGGCCCCAAATTATGCAAATCGCACAGCGCGGCGGGCTCTAAAAAATAAAAGCGGGCTCAAAAAAAAACAACTCACGGTGCGCAGCCGGTCGCCATACTCGGCGGAGATCTCGTCCACCAGCGGCGCAATCATGCGGCAGGGGCCGCACCAGGGCGCCCAAAAGTCGACCTGGGGGCGACGAGGGTGGGGCGGGGCAGGCGGGGTTTGTCAGCCAAGGCTGCACCGGACCCCGCATCGTGAAGAGTGCAGGGGGCAGCAGCACGGTGTACGGCTGTGCGGGCCGTGCCGCTTGCACGCAACGTGCCGGCGGCTGCCTTGCAGCGGCAGCAGCTGCTGCGCTGCAGGGCGCCAGGCGAGAGGCTGCAGGAGTGATGCTGGGACTGCCCCGGCCCAGAGCAGCCCGCTGCCGTGGGCCAGTGGGCCAGTTGATTTTTTTAATCCCGTGCCGCAGCTGCTGCCCTGCTGGTACTGCTCGCCATGCCGGCCGCCGCCGCGGTCAAACCCCGGGCCGGTGGGCACAGCTGAACACAGCTGCTCGCACCCGCTGCTCAGCTGTTTGCTCCGCTGATGCTGATGGTGCCCAGCAAGGGGAAACCTCCCCTCAGCAGAGCCCGAGCGGTGCAGCAACGCCGGCACGGCGCGCGCTGCCGCTCCCCGCTGCCCGCCACCACATCAGCGGTCACCGGCTCACCAGCACGGGCACGGGGGACTTGAGCACCAGCTCCTCCCAAGTGCCGTCGGTCACGGCGCCCGCGCCTGCATGGACACGGCGCGGCGGCAGTGGTAGTGAGGGGCGGCGCCGACCGCTCGGTGGGCGGCGGGCCGCGGCGGCCACAGCAGCCTCCACCGTCGCCCTGCCACCCTGGGTCCCGCTGGAATGGCGTCCCAGGGGGCTGTGACGCGCCGGGGAGGCTCCCCGGAAGCCCTGCGCTGCCCCGAGCTTGCCTGCCTTCACCGAGGGGTCCGCAGCGAACACCCGCACGGCACGCTGCGCTGGCCGACGGGCCACGAAGGCGCTGCGGGGGCTAGGGCGGGCCGCGGCAGGGCGGCGTGCGGGGTGGGCGGCAGCGCGAGCCAGCACGGGCGCTGCGGTCGCTGCAATGGCTGCCATCCTGCCTGATTCGACTGCTGGGCTCGACGATGGGGTGCTGGGGCGGGCTGGGGGCGGGGAGTGCCGCTTTGGAGTGGCTGAGCTCCGCTGGCATCATGCAGGCGGCCAAGCCCAGCCTGATCGGGCGCCTCTCGGTGCTCACAACGCAATTCAGACCGCCATCGTCTCATCGCCGGCCGCCCAGCCCCCACGCTCTCCCGCTCGCGACCGACCTTGACAAGGGCTTTGCCGCCCCTGGGCCCTGCTGCAGCCTCCTTAGTTCCTGACCAACTTGCACCCATGCTGGCACTGGCGGGCGGCGCCCTGCGGGCCTCCCTGGGCGCCGGGGGCCTGGCTGCCGGTGCTGCCGCGCTGCAGCGGGGCTACG
This sequence comes from Chlorella sp. Dachan, assembly GCA_006782975.1. Taxonomy (NCBI): domain Eukaryota; kingdom Viridiplantae; phylum Chlorophyta; class Trebouxiophyceae; order Chlorellales; family Chlorellaceae; genus Chlorella; species Chlorella sp. Dachan. The sequence goes on along the minus strand of RRZL01000080.1, from coordinate 5,141,267 downwards.
CCACGACGGTCACGGTGGAGGGAGACGTGCTGACCGCCGAGGTGCGTTTGTGGGGCTGCTTGTAAGCCCGCGGCGGCGGCGCCCGATTAGGGCAGCGGCGGCGGCAGGGCAGGCGGCGGAGCCGCGGGGCGCGATCGCAGCCCCGAACCGCAGGTTTAGCGGCTGATCAAGCATGCCGTCCGCAGCAGCATGCAGCCGCAGCGTTTGTTCCCACCCCTGCAGCGCCAGGGTGCGGGTTGGCCGCTGCCGCCGCTCGCCGCCCGCTGCGGTTTGACCACCGCCGGCTGCCGCCCCGCTGACCGCAGGTCAACCCCTTCAAGACGCATCGCATCGACCCGCCCTCCACCACCGTCAGCGCCACCAAGGCGGAGCTGGTGCAGTACTTCCGGGGTGCGCTGCAGTGCAGCCGCGGCACGGGCTTGTTTGGGGCTGCTGGTGGCATCCGCCGACCTGTTGTTCACCACATCAATGCTTGCGTTTTGCGATGCCGCATGCTTGCGCGCAGCTTGCAACACCTTGCCGCATGCAGCTCGCAACACCCTGCTCAGCAACAGCCACGTTCCCTCCGCTGCGCTGCAGACCTGTACCGCCTGCGCCGCATGGAGATCTCCGCCGACATGCTGTACAAGGCCAAGGCGATCCGTGGCTTCTGCCACCTGTGAGCCCTGCTCTGACTGGCTGCTCTGCTGGCGGCCTGGCAGGCGGCGGGCAGGGCTTGCTGCTTGCAATTGACCACTGGGCTGGCTGCCCTGCCGGCTGCTCCGCTGGCTGCTCCGCTGGCTGCCCTGCTGGCTGCTCTGCTGGCTGGCGGCGGGCAGGGCTTGCTGCCTGCAGTCGACCACTGGGCTGGCTGCCCTGCCGGCTGCTCCGCTGGCTGCTCCGCTGGCTGCCCTGCTGGCTGCTCTGCTGGCTGGCAGGCAGGTCTTGCTGCCTGCAGCTGAGCACTGGGCTGGCTGTTCATGTTGCTCCAGTCGTCTTGCCGTGAGGCAGCGCCTGCTGCTGTGCCCCACTGCCCTGCTCGCGCATCCAACCCCCACCCGCCTGCAGCTATGACGGCCAGGAGGCGGTCATTGTGGGCCTGGAGGCGGTACTGAACCACAAGGTCTGTGCAAGCTTGTGTAGCTTGTGTAGTGTGTGCAGCTGCGGCTGCAGCTGGCTGCTGTGGCGTGTGCATGCCTTACTGGTGGGCTGCTGTGCTGGGGGGTGGCGGTGTCGGCCAGCTGGCTTGCTGCCTTGGCCAGCTTCGTGGGGTCCCTTCCTTTCCTGGTTGGATTGCGTGTTCACTGCCGGTTGCCCTGCAATGGGACTGCGGCTCGCTGCCGGCTGCCCTGCAATTTGGCTGCGTGCTCGCGGCGCATTTGTTCGCTGCCTGCAACCTTTTGCCCCCAGGACTCAATCATCACCTTGTATCAAGCTGCATGTTTCTCCACCGGCTGCCCTGCAACTCAACTGCGTCTTCACTGCCCGTTCACCAGTTTTTCTTCCCTCTCTTCAGGACTCGATCATCACCTTGTACCGCTGCCCTGCAACAGGACTGCGTCTCCACTCCCCGTTTACCAGTTTTTCTTCCTTCTCTGCCTCAGGACTCGATCATCACTTCTTATCATAACGATGGCTCTTCTTGCTTCTCTGCCTCAGGACTCAATCATCACCCCTCGTATTGCAACACTGGCTCTCCTTGCTTCTCATCACCTCTCACCGTAACACTGGCACTGGCTCTTCTTGCTTCTCTGCCCCAGGACTCGATCATCACTTCTTACCGCGACCACGCCACACACATCATGCGCGGAGGCACCGTGCTGGAGGTGGGCGGGGCGGGGCGGGGAGGGGGCTGGTATTCGCACTAGGGGGTTGTGCTGCAGAAGGGGGGCTGGCAAACTCGCTTGCTGTGAAGCCATGCAAGCGCCGCTCGCAGCTCATGCGAGGCATCTGGGCAGGGCGGGGCTCCAGCCGCACGCAGCCCAGCGTGTGAGATTACCAGCTGTGTCCGCCGAATGCAATGCGTGCAAGCACTGCGTCGAATCAATGCTCCAGGTGATTGCGGAGCTGATGGGCCGGACCAAGGGTGCCTCCAAGGTGCGCCCCGGGCAGCTGCACGCTAGTAGCGGTTAGCACGCTTGTTGCTTGTATCGGTCAGCATGCCTGCTGCCTTGCACAGTCCCGGTGGCTGCTGGTGCCGCGTGCCTGCCCCAGCAGGGCCTGCTTTCAGCACCCTGCTTTCAGTGCCCTGCATTCAGTGCCCTGCATTTAGTACCCTGCTCAGCCCCGCCCGCCGTGACTCGTGACCTGCCACCCATCAACCCCTGCAGGGCAAGGGCGGCAGCATGCATATGTACCGCCGGGAGACCAACTTCTTCGGCGGTCAGGGCATTGTGGGCGCGCAGGTGCGCGGGGTTGCTTGTGTGGCCACCTCTTGTTGTGCATCTGTGTGGTCCAGCTGTGCGAGGCATCTGAGAGCAGTAGCTGCGGCAAGGCTCGTGTTTACTGTCAAGCTGCTGCCCTCACCAACTGTGCAGGTGCCACTGGGTGCGGGCCTGGCGCTGGCGCACCAATACAAGGGCGAGGGCGGCGTGGCGGTGGCCATGTACGGAGACGGCGCGGCTAACCAGGTGGGGCAGTGAAATGGCATGCACAATGAGCACAATTAGGGTTGGTGGGGTGGATGGGTGTGGGTGGCCATGTACGGAGACGGCGCGGCTAACCAGGTGGGCTGCTGGGGCTTGAGCCAGCGACTGCTGCAGTCGCAGCCAGTCGTGGCAGTTGCAATGAGTATGTTACGAGCACAGCACACCCGCCGTTTGTCGACTGACCTGCCCCTCAACATCCCTTACTCGACATTCTGCCCCTCGACATCCCTTGCTCACACGTCTTACTCTCTTACCCACACCTCTTGCTGCCTGCAGGGCCAGATCTTTGAGTCCTTCATTTGAGCACAGCGCGCCCCCCTTTACTGACCTGCTCTGCCCCTCAACATTGCTTTCCTGTCTCACAGGGCCAGATCTTCGAGTCGTTCAACATGGCGGCGCTGTGGGACCTGCCCTGCATCTTTGTGTGCGAGAACAACCACTACGGTGCGTCTGTGTGCATATTTGTGCATCGCTGTGCATCTGTGTGTGCGAGAACAACCACAGAGGCGCCACTGCATGGGGGCAGTGTGCAGCGCCCAGCCTGTGCAGTCCATCACATGCCACCAAATGTGCCACCTGCTGCCGCTCGCCTGCTCCCTGCGCAGGCATGGGCACTGCCGAATGGCGCGCAGCCAAGTCCCCCGCCTTCTACACCCGCGGCGACTACATGCCCGGCATGAACGTGCGCACGCTGCCTTGATCTTTTCGTGACGTCTCTGCTACATCAATGCTGTTAGCTCGGCAACCCCACACGCGTGCACGGCGCATGTCCCTGCGTACCAAGCAGGCCCAAATGCCGTGAGCTGCCAGCAAGCATCCTAACCGCCGCCTCCCTGCCGCAGTGCGACGGCATGGACGTGCTGGCGGTGCGGCAAGCGTTTGCGTACGCCAAGGAGTATGCGGTGGCCAACGGTGAGAGGCTCTTCAACTTGTGGATCAATTTGTCTGCTCTGCACAGGCACTTTGAGGGTGCCTACATGCTACTTCATGGCATGCACAGCAGCGCCAGGTCGGATGCATGCACTCGTGTGCCATGCCCAGCCTGCCGGCTGCTGCCGCCTCGCAGGACGCATTTGCATAACGGCCTACCTCTGCTTCTTGCAGGCCCCATTGTGTTGTGCTGACTTGTGCGTGCTGCTGCCGCCCGCACCCCATTCCGTGACGCATGTACATCCTGGCTCACCCCTGCTTCTTGCTGCCTGCAGGCCCCATTGTGCTGGAGATGGACACGTACCGGTACCACGGCCACTCCATGTCCGACCCCGGCTCCACCTACCGGTGAGCGGTGGGGTTTGGAGGGGGGGGTTGTTTGTGGGAGGCTGGCTGGCTGATGTGGAAGGCGGGGAGGGCTCCCGGTGAGTGCTTGGGTTTGGAGGGGGGGGACTGAGAGGCTGACTGGTGGGGAGGGGGGGAAAGCGACTTGCCAGGCTGACTGGGCAGCGGCACGCTGTGGCATCATAAATGTGCCATCGCACTTGAGCCGCATGCACCTGTGAGGCAGCCTTGGGCGCCGTTAAGATGCGCATCCTGCTTGCGCCTCAGCTGGCGCCTGCACCAACGGCTACCCTTGATTTTGCCGTGGCTCTGCCTCTCATTCTGGCCGCGCCCCTTATTCTGGCTCTGCCTCTCTCTCTGCGCAGCACACGCGATGAAATCAGCAGCATCCGGCAGCAGCGCGACCCCATTGAGCACATCAGGTGGGCGGCGGCCAGTCTCGTCTAGTTGAACAGCTCAGCGCCCGCCCACTGGGTGGGCGGCGGCTGCCTCCCTTGTTGATTGCACTTTGCAGGAGGCTGCTCTGTGGGGGACAGTGCGCCGACTGGCTGGTGTGGATTTTTTGCTGGTCGGCTCACGCGGTGCTGCCCCTGCTTCCATATGAGCAGGAAGCTACTGGTTGACAACGGGCTGGCGGAGGCCTCGGAGCTCAAGGCGATCGAGAAGGTGGGCGGCGGAGCAGCGGCTTGGGGTGCCCAAACAGGCTTGCAATCCCCTTCTGCAGGAGGTGAAGGCCTGCGCAGCGCGTGCAGCCTGCCTCACTGCCTGCCTGTGCGCCCATTTCACCACCTGTCTTCAAACTCACTTGCATTGTTATGTCATTTCTGTGTCTGCAGGAGGTGAAGGCGGAGATTGATAGCGCCATCGAGGAGGCCAAGGCGGCGTCCTACCCCGAGGCAAAGGAGCTGTGGGCCGATATTTACCGGGGTGAGCCCAATGCCATTTTGCCATTTTCGGGTTTGAAGTCTGCGTGTCCGCAACTTGCGGAGGCGGCCTGGGGCTGAGGTGCGCTTGGTTGGCTGGGTGCAGCCGCTGGCATTCGCGCCATGGCAGCCAGCGCGTGCACAGACCTGGCCCACCTGCTGCCGACTCAGGCTGCTGCGCCTCCCGCCCCGCCCCCGCTCCCGCCCGCAGAGCCGCTGGGCATGACGCTGCGCGGCATTGAGAGCAACCACAAGCACAAGTACGCGTGAATGCTCCCACCCCCAGTCTGCGGTTAGGCCTCTGACGAAGCGCGGCTGACGGCTGCGCTGCCCTCTGCTTGCTCCACCCTTCCATCTGCTCCCCGCTGCTCTGCTGCTCCCTCCCTCCTGCACCCAGTTCTCGCCTGCACCCGTCTGCCATTTCTGTGCATTTGCACCATGCCCTTTTTACCCACCCTTACACCGCCTCTTTGTAACTGTAAGCTGGCGTTACTCTGGCGGACAGGACGGAGTGGGAAGCAAAGCGCCGGAAAGCGTCGAGGGCGCTGCGGCCGGCGGCAGCAGGCGCCGGCAGGATGCGGAGTGGGGGCGTGTACACCCAGCAAACGGGACAACGTTTGCGTCTGTAATTTCCAGCTAGCTGCGAGACCCCCAGCGGCTGCACGCGGTGCAGAGTGCGACAGCCCCTCGCACCGTATCAGCCCGCTGCGGCCATGGCACCCGGTGCCAAGTAACAGCCCACGGTCAATCAGGTGATCACGGCGCCCTGCAAAGCCGTCACTGAGTGGCCACCGCCGCTGCCGCCGCCGCCACCACGGTTTCAGGGCGACCTGCACCCTCACGCTGCTCCCCCGCTCCGTCCCTGCAGATGGGGGCCTGCCTCTCAACCTCCAGCACCCAGCTGGACATCCGCACGGTCGGCGACCTGCGCCTGTTGGCCCGGGAGCTCTCTCGACGCTCCGGCATCGCGAGCCGCCCTCTCGACGGGTGAAGCACTGCTTCTTGCTCCGCCTTAAGCAGCTCTGCCTCAGCCGCTGTGCCACCTACTTTTACTTTTACTTACTTTTCGGGTTTAAAGTCTGCGCGTCCGCAACGAAACTTGCGATACAGACCTTCTGTGCGGCCCTAGCCCTAGTTTGATAGCTAGCTGTGCCGCACAGGGCTCGACAGCCAGCTGTATCACTGGACATCAGCCACCGTCAATGCCAACCGCATTCATCTCGTCCTTTTGCGCAGGCATGGCGACACGCTGCTGCACCTGGCGGCACTGAACGGCAACCCCTCGTCAATCCGCATGCTGCTGGAGGTCAGGGGAGGGGAGGGCTGTAGCCTGTGCACGCAATCATGCATGGAACAGCGCCTGGCTGCACGCTTGCATGGCTGCATGCCGACCAGAAGCGCCACAACGTGCCATCATGCTCCGCCACGATCTGAAAGCTTTGGGACGTTCTACCACCCTGCCACACACAGGCAGGCGGCGAAATTGAGGCCGCCGACTCGCTTGGCCGGCGCGCCATTCACATTGCGTCCCTGAGCGCCCACAAAGCCGCGCTGCTGGCCCTGCTGGAAAACGGCGCTGCAGTGGATGCCCAGGTCAGACGCACCGAGGGGTCAGCCAGCTGCCCTGAAAGAAAGGAAGAAGGAAAGAAGAAAGAAAGAATGACGACGCCCTGGGGCGTGGATTAAGGAAGCGGGTGGGGCGAGATGGCCTAGGGCCCCTCCCGCTACCAAAGCCAGCTGCTCTGCAGGGACCCAAAAGGGCGCTCAGCAAGCACCCCTCCCCAGCGCCACCTAACCTCCTCTCCGTCCACCTCGCCCACCCAGGATGGCGGCGGCTCAACCGCACTTATGGCCGCAGCCTTCCAGGTGGGAGGGAGGGGCAGCAATACGCTAGGTGGGGTGTTTGTCTGATAGGGCACAGCCGACTACTGGACACACCTGCACTTGAGAGGCGCGGGCGCTGCACTGCTGCTCCACGAGTCAACCATGTGGCTACTGCCGCCTTCCACCTCATGGCCGCCCAACCGCCTCCTTCCCTGCCCACAGGGCAACGAGGCGTGCCTGCGGTCGCTGTTAGCAAACAAAGCTTCAGTCGCACTGTGCGACCGCGGCGGGTGGACGGCGCTCCATGTGGCGGCTCGCAGCGGGCACGAGCCGTGCCTGCAGGCCCTTTTGGAAAACGGCGCTGCAATAGACAACGCTGATGCGTTTGGCCGCACTCCGCTTGCGGTGGCGGCAGCAGGCGGCAAGGAGGGCTGCGTGCGCAGGCTTCTCAGCGGCGGAGCAGCCGTTGACGCAGCCAGCTTGGACGGCCGAACGGCGCTGCACAGGGCGGCAGGTGTGGGCCAAGACACCTGTGTGCGAGCGCTGCTGGAAGCGGGCGCTGCGCCAGGTGCGGTTGACAGCACCGGAAGTTCCGCCTTGCACGCAGCTGCAGCCTTTGGCTCCCAGCCGGTGATCCGTACCCTGGTGGTAGCGGGGGCTGACCCGGCGGCGGTGGACGGTGAGGGGCGGACCGCCGCTGAACGGGCAGAGGTGGCGGGGCATGTTGACGCGGCTCGCCTGCTGCGTCAGCTGGCTGAGCAGCAGCAGCAGCAGCCGGTGGAGCAGCAGGTGGAGGCAGAGCAGCAGCAGGAGCAGGTGGAGCAGCAGAAAGCAGCAGGGGGACCTGCCGCCCAGCAGCAGGCAGCAGAGGCCGGTGGCCGTGAGGAGCGTGCGGCTGTCAGCAGCGGGGGCATGGCGGCTGTCTGGGGGCAGGCTGCCGCGGCGGCCGCGGCGGCCGAGGCTGCTGAGGCTGCTGAGGCGCACGGGCAGGTGCCTGTAGTGGATGCCGTGGGCACAGTGGGCACAGCACAGCCTGCTGGCTCTCGCAGCGGTTCCCTAGATGATTCGGCCCTCGCATCCCAGCCGGCGCTGTCCCCCGGTCATGCCAGCACGACACAGAACGGCAGCGGAGGCCCTGGCCCTGGCCCTGAGGCACCCAGCGTCCCACCCCCGGCCCAGCCGCAGCGCAGCAACGGTGCGCCCCAGGTGGCATTGCTGCTGTGCATGCATGGCCAGGGGTGGCACCGCAGGGGTGGGCTGTTCTTTGCATGCCGCTTGGTGGCAGGCTTGATGCATACACGTTGGAGTGAGCGTAACAAGTGCTCCGCTGTCCCTGCCTTGCTGCTGGCCCAGGTTCGAGTGCGGCGGGCGCCGAGCAGCTCAAGCCCTGGGAGCTTCGCTTCAGCGACCTCGCCATTGAGCGGCCCATTGGGCAGGTCGGTAGTAGGGGAAAGTGACAGGACTGACTGCGGTGCCCTCCTGCCACGTGGCAGCGTGCACATGCCGTTGGCGGGTACAGGCGGGTTTAGCTCAGCTGAGCTCAGTTGGGCGCACCCAACTGTGCTTTGCATCCATCCCAGCACGAAATGCGCTGCCCACAGCCCCTCTCGCTCGGTTGAAATTCCTTGAAGTTCCAGCAGCATGCCGGCCCTTGGTGCAGGGGTCCTATGGCCGCGTCTACCTGGCTCGCCTGCACGAAACCCCCTGCGCCGTCAAGGTGCTGCTGAGCTGGCAGGAGGACGGCGCCGGCGGCACAGGCGGCAATGGAGGCAACGGCGCCGCAGTTGGCGCCAATGGCGACAACGCCGCCACCGCTGCTGCCACCATGGAGCAGCGACAGACCCTCACCCTGTCAAGCCCGCTGCTGGCTGACCTTCGACGGGAGGCCGGTGTCATGGCAGCGCTGCACCACCCCAACTGCGTGCAGCTCATGGGCATTTGTGCGGATCCCGCCGCCATTGTGACGGGTGCGCGCTGTGCCGGGATGGGTGTGTGTTGCACAGGCTTGCTGGCGGCTGGTGAGCATGGCATGCAGTGTCTCGGGCGCCGCCCCGGTGTTACTGCTTTCGGACTGGTGCATCCCATGCGGCACGGCCTCCTGGGCACGGGCCCTGCTGCTTCACAATCCTTCTGCCCATTCCCCCACGGCTTTGCAGAGTACTGTGCCAGAGGCTCGCTCTACGATGTGCTGTCTGCCGCTCGGCGCGACCCGGCGGCCGCCCGCCAGCTGACCTGGGCCCGCCGCCTGCACTTGGTGCGCAGATGGGCTGCCTCAGCGTGTCTTGCCTTGCCTTGCAAACTGATCTGGTGTGCTTGCAGTGCGAGGCGCTGGCCCAAGTGCTGTGCACCGACTTCGTCTCGTTGTTTCCCTGCAAGCAGGCCATGGGAGCTGCGCAGGGCATGCTGCACCTGCACACCCGCACGCCGCCCGTGCTGCACAGGTGGGCTGCACACGTTCTCACGTGTGCGTGCATGGCTTGGTTGACAGCCGTATGCCTGTCGCATGTCGTTGCACACGGCCATGGGATGCAGCAGGCAGGGCATTTTCTGTTGCAGTACGTTGAGAGCATGAACTGTTGCATTACATGGTGCTGCCGCCTCACGCTGCAGAGACATCAAGTCGCCCAACATCCTGGTCGATGCAGCTTGGAAGGCCAAGGTGCGCTGTGTTGGTTTGGGTTGGTTTGAGTGCTACAGGAGCACAAACTGGACGATGCACACCAACCTTGCAGCCATAGCCAGAGGCATAAAGCTCCTCCTCGCGCTGGCTCCCAGGTGTGCGACCTTAACCTCGCCAAGGCAGCCGCCGGGCTGAGCAGCCAGCTGAGCTCTGCGGGGGCGCTCAACCCACGATGGCTGGTGAGGCTGGGGGCGTGTTTGCTGCTCACACACTGCACAGGCGCCTCCTGTTGTGCATGCGCAACGCGTGCAGATGTTGACCACCTGCCGCGTGCCCTTGCAGGCACCCGAGGTTCTGGCCGGCGGCAGCGCGAGCCGCGCCTCAGATGTCTTTTCGTTCGGGGTGACAATGTGCGTGCATTTGTTTCTGCGTCCAGCTTCAAACTTCATGTCTGTGTGGCTGCTACTGTGTGCGATGCGAGGAAACCCTACTGCTGACCGCTCGTCGGCCCGCCCGCAGGTGGGAGCTGCTGACGTGGCGGCCGCCGTGGTCGGAGGTTGGCGGCAACCCTTGGCAGGTGCGCAGGATTCGAGGGAGCGAGGTTCTGCCGGATTGGCGGGCATCTGTTACGTGCGCATCCATTGGCAGCTGTGCCTGGAGTTGAGTTACAGCAGCTCATGGGTCCCTGCGCAGTTGGCGGCGGGCGTCATTGCCGGCAAGCGGCCGGAGATCCCGCCTCGAGAGGAGCTGCCCGGCCCCGACACAGCCCAGGCGAGGGCAGCTCCAGTCCTGTTGCTGAAGTCTTGTAGAGTGGTGCAGGCGTGCTGTATGGTCCGATTGCAGAGCAGCCGGCTTGCAGACCCTCACACGGCAGGCAGACCCACATGGCCCCGACTTGCCAGCCATCCTCCACTGTGCCTCTGTTGCAGTTTGGCGGCCTAGATACTTACACCGCTCTGATGCAGCGCTGCTGGGCTGCCGACCCGGCTGAGAGGCCCGACTTTGGCGAGGTCGTGCGGCAGCTCAGGTGCTTAACAAGCGGGGAGGAAGGCGGTGTTGGGCATGCTTGGCTGCACGGCAGGGTGTCACTGGGAACAAGGGGCCACCTGCGTTGGGGGTCTACGGCGTGCTGACGGTCCTGCCCTGGTGCATGCTGTCCGCCGCAGGGCGCTGCTGGCGACGGCAACGAAGTCTGGAGCAGGCAGCAGCAGCCGTGCTGCCGCAGCAGGCAGTGGGTGATTCCATGCACCCGCTGCCCAACTTGATGATCAGTGACCCCCTAGCAATCTGTGAGTTCTGACCGGTGCATTTCGTGGAAGTTACTGCAATATTGTTGATGTAATACAGAAGCATCTCATAGAAAATCATAAAGTTACGACCACACATCAACAGCCGCTCAGTCGGTGGTGCAGAGCACCGCCACGCCGCGCAGCACCCACTTGCTGGGCGGCTGGTCGGTGCGCAGCGCCAGGCTGTCGATGTAGCGCAGCCCCGTGCGCGCCTTGGTGCGGTAGCAGGGCGCGTGGAACACGCCCAAGCTGCGTCGCTGCGCCGCCTGCACCGCCGAAATGTGCACCACCGGCAGCGGCGCGTACAGCACCTGGGGGCGGGGAGTGGAGGAGCGGGGCCAGCGGCAGGTGGTTAGGAGAGTGACGAGTCGGAATGGAGACCACGTTGCATACAGACCCCGCTGCCGCAAAAATGCCAGTTCACAGTCATGCAGCCAGCGCAAGCCGCCCACCTTGGGCGCGGCATCCACCAGCTTGCCCTCCTTGGCGCTCCAGGCGGCGCCGTCCAGGAAGAGGCCATGCACGTACACACCCTCGTCGGGCGGGCCACGCACCGCCGCCTCATCGCCCATCTTGGTCACCTCCGAGCTGAGCAGCACCTGGAAGGGTAGGGGGCAGCAGGGGCAGGTGGTTACTGTGGGTGAGAAACACGCGGTGTTGTACGTGGATGCCGCGACTTCAGCACCGGGAGACGGCGCTGCTGGGCAACATGGCAGGAGAAGGCAGGGACAGCAGGCGCAGGCCGCAGCCACAGCCCGCCGCACCGAGTCGAGCGGCCACTTGTTCTTGCGGGACACCTCCTGCTTGACGGCTGTGAGGAAGCCCTGGGGGTTGAAGAAGCCGCTCATCCAGAAGCTCTTGGGCCGCCCGGTGTTGAGCCAGCGGTGCAGCTGCTCGTGGCGCGCCAGCAGGCCCGCAAACCAGCTGCCGCTGCCGCTGGCCTCCCAGCTGCAGGCAGTGGAGGCAAGGACGGCGTTGCACCATGAGCACAGGCGTCACCTCTCCAGCTGCGTCCCTGCTGCCCAGCCTGCGACGTGCTTGCTCATAGCGCTGTCCCGACTTGCACCCGCACTCCACTCTGCCCCCGCCCCCTTGGCACCCACCTGATCTTGGCCCAGCGCTTGGGCACACGCGCATTGAACAGCGCATCCAGCGCCTCCGCCAGCTCATCGCTCAGCGCGATGGTGCCGGCGATGGCGAGGCGCAGGTCGCGCAGTGTGGCGCCCACCAGCGACACCACGCGGTTCAGCCTGCAGGGGGGTGGGGATGGGGTGGGGTGCAGGGGTTGCAAGGCGGTGGGGACGGTACTGCGAGTGGCAGCTGAGCAGCGCCTGACCGGCCAAGCCTCCCTCACTCAACAGGCTTGCCCCACCCACCCCACCTACCCCACCCCATCCCACCCACCGGTCAATCTCTTGGCGCAGGTGGATGGTGAGGGGCGCCTGCAGCTGCAGCTTGCGCAGCTTCTCGCGCGTCGCCTCGCCCTCAAACACGGGCGGCACCTGGGCGGCGGGAGCAGGGGGGACAAGGTGGACACTCGGCTTGACACCACATCCGGTTGCTCATCCTTCCAGCTGATCAGCAGTACTGCTCTTTAGAGTACAACCGCACACCTCGCCATGCAACCGGCCTGCACCTCCCTGCCACCCCATGGCCCCTCCAGCCCACCTTGCCCAGCAGCTCCTCGCACAGCGCGTCCACCACCTCCTCCCGCGTCTGGCCGCCGCCGCCGCCGCCCTGCTTGGGCAGCGTGTCCATGATGATCTGCACTCCGTCCGCCACCTGGAGACAAAAAAATACGCAGGACCAGGGTGGGGTGGGAGGTGATGTTGACGGGCTGTGCACTCGGAAACCAAAGTGGCGCCATGCCGGACATGCAGGACACTGGCTGCCGCTGCTTGCCCAGCGCTGCCGTCCACAGGGAGCCGCCAGCCACCAGCCCACCTGCAGGCGCCTGAAGGTGAGGTCGGCGTTGCTGTGCAGGCCAAACAGCTCGGGGTTGTCCTGGTCGGGCAGCGCCTCGATGGCGTTGCGGAACACCTCCACCTCGTTGCCGTCGGGCACCTCGTAGGCTGCGGGGCGGAACGAGTGAGGCGGAGCGGGGTTGAGGAACATGGAAGGTGACGGCCCAGGAGCATTGCTTGCAAGTGCTGCCAAGTGCTGCCCAGCTGGCGACTGCTCCACGCCACCCCACCGCCGCTCACCCGTGCCGGTGCGCTCGTCGCGGAACAGCTGGGCGCCCTTGTGCAGCACCTCTGGCTGGTAGTACTGCTCCGCGTACGTGTCCTGCAGGCGGAACAGGGGGGCAGGGCAAGGTGGGCATGGTTGTGCGCGTCAGCTGCCTGGCGCTCCGCAGGCATGATCCTGCAAAGGGAGAGACTCCGCGGCGCAGCATGGCAGCCACTCCCCAGCACCGCTTCAGTACCCTGCCCTGCCAGCTGTTGCCGCGCTTCCACCCCACAGGCGCTCCCCCGCACCATGAGCAGGCGGTCAAAGTCGTCGGTGATGCGGCCCGCGTACTGGATGCCGGCAATCATGTAGCGCACGGTGGGCCAGTCGGGCTGGGCCGCGCGCCGCGCATCCATGTCGCTGATGTGCGTCTGAGGGAGGAGGGCAGGGAGAGGACAGGGCAGCGGTGCTGGTGAGAGGCCGGCGACGCAGACAAGTCGCTGCTGGCTCAGCACCACTCGCAGATAGATTCCACTCGCAGCCAAGCCTCGACCACAGCGGCAGCGCCCGTTGCACCTGCAGGAACTGCGTGACGGCGGCCAGGTCGCCCTGGCTGAAGTCGTAAGGGATGTTCCAGCCTGCAGGCAGTAGATGCGCAGGCATGGCAAGTTGGTCCACTGTACAGCACGGCAGCCCAGCATACATTGCAGCATGGCTGGCGCCCCCCTGACAACGCACCGATAGGACCAAATTTGCGGCGCTCCTGCACCACCGAGTGCATGTAGCAGGCGGTGAACAGAAGCTGGCGCCACTCATGGCTGCGGGGAGGGGGGGCGCAAGGTGTCCATAGTGTGTGAGCAGGCTGGACGGACTCGTGCTGTTCAATCGAGGCACAAATGCGACATGGCAGCGGCGCAAGCCGTGGCATCTGCTGCCCTTTGGATCGCTGCCACCCAATGACCCCCCACCCACCGGTTGACCGCGTCCAGCATCTCCTGGGTGACCCAGGCGTACGAGGCGCGCAGGCCCGCCTTGATGCCCACCGGCGCCTCGTTGGTGATCTTCATGCCCATCTGCATTTAATGCGTTGGTGGCAAGCAGAGGGGGCGGGTGGGCAAGCATGCACACCGGGGCCTTGGCATGCGACGCGTGCTGCGCAGTCCCGCCAAACAGCCGGCGTGCCTTCGCCAAACCGCCCGCCCCAACCCGCCTGGAGCAGGCCGATGGGGAAGGCGGGGTGCGGCTCCGCGGTGATGAACAGTCGGAAGGACTCGTGCAGGTTCTCGCCCTTGGCCAGCAGCGACTCCACCTGCGGGGTTTGGGGGAAATATTGGAGAGGGGAGGGGGCATGGGGCCGGGCTGTGGGGGCGAGCTGTACAGCCTGTTCACATGAATACTCGAGTGGCAGCTGCACCCCAGCTGCCTGCCTGCAACGCCCCGCCGACCCCAGCACGACCCATCTCAGCCTGCCGCACCTCTGCCAGGTAGCCCATGCCCAGGTGTGCGTTCTGCAGCAGCACCCAACAGCCCTCGGCGGCGGCGGTGGCCATGTGGCGCCGCGCGATGACCTCCTGGCCCTGCCCCATGGACACACCCAGGGTGCGGATCTTCTTGCGCTTGGCCAGGTCCTCAATCAGCTTGGTGGGGTCCGCGCCTGAGGGTGGTTGAGATACCAGGATGTGCAGAGGGGAACGAACAGTAAGGCAGCCAGATGATGCAGCGGTGCCGCAGTGCTCGCTGCCCACCCGCCAAGCATGCTGCCCAGTACACCCCCCAACCCAACCCCTCCCGTGCCCACCGGCGGACAGCAGGCAGATGAGGGGCGTGCGCGGCCGGCTCTCGCTCCAAGCACGCTCCAGGTTGAGGGGCACCGACTCGATGAAGCGCTGCCCGATGGCCGAGGCCACGTAGTCGGCGGCCGCAATCAGCGTGCGGTCCTCCCGCAGCGCCCTGGACGGGAGGTTGGAAGAATTAGGGAGATGGGGAGGCGCAGGATGAGCCTGTCTGCCCAGCTGCCGGCCTGTCCGCTTCCCAGTCCACCACGTGCGCGTTGCGTTGGGAGCAGCAGCCCCTGCCTCCCCACCCCACCTGACGATGCACATGCGCTCAAACTTGGACAGGCGCGCCTCAAAGTCGGGCACGGGCAGCGCCTCGGGCGCCTCGGCATCGTACCTGCCACAGCAGCAGCAGAGCAGAGGTGCAGGTGAGGGCGCGACACCACCAGCAGCGGCGGCGGCCTGTCGCGATGTTGGCACATGCTGGTGGCGTGCTGCACGCTGCGCCTCTCGCCTCCAACCGGCAACTTGCAAGCCACCCACGCCCCGCACCGCCGCACCAGGCGCGCCAGGCGGCGTCAGACCGGGCCAGCGAGTCAGGCAGGTCCCTGAAGGCATCCAGCCCCTCCGACAGCGCCACCACGTTGAGCCAGCAGGCGTCGGGCAGCCAGTCCTTGGGCTTGCGCCGCACCGCCGCGATGTCCAGCGCGCTGCCCATGCGCAGGAAGACCTCCACCGCCGACGGCTGCACCTGGCCCGCGCTGACCTGCTTGAAGGGTACAGGCGGCACGTCTTTTGACTTTGAGGGAACAGCAATGAAGGGCAGTGTTGCGCAGCATAAAGCACTAGCACATGTGACAACCGCCCGCCACCCCCTTGCAGCGCCCGCCCCCAGCAGTCCCAGCGCACCGCAAACTTGAGGGCCATCATGAGCGAGAAGATGGGTTTGTGCCGCTCAAACAGGCCGCGCGTGACGTACAGGTACGTCTCCCAGCTGCACAGCGGTGGAGCAGGGCAGGCAGCAGCGATGGTGCACGTTGATGGAGCCGGTGCATGGCACACCACCCTCCCCAGCCCGCATACGACTCCAGCCCGCTCCCCCTCACGTCAGGTGCTCGATGATGTTGGCGATGCGCTTGGCGGGCAACACCGCGCGCTCGCTGTGGTCGATGGACAGCTCGTACAGCTCTACAAACTGGGCCAGTGACGTCTGCGCAGCGGTGGGCAGGCGGCCACCCAGGTGATGGAGTGTGGAGCAGGGGGAAGGTCGCTGCTGGCAGGCTGGCTGGCTTGTCTCAATCAAACAATGCAAAGACAGGCTGCTGAGACGGATTGCAACGCCGCGGCCACCCACCTAAGCCACGCTGTGCAGACCGTCCAGAATGCCGGCCCGCACCTCACCTGGTACATGCAGTTGACGCCCGCAAACTCGGCGATGAGGAAATAGAGGAGGGTGGCGCGGCGCGCCACGGGCCGGTACTCCTCGCACGCCTCGTTGATCTTGCGCCGCGTCTCGCTGGCCGTCTGCAGCCGCTCGTTCACCTCCTGCGCACGTGGAAGAGCGCCAGCGACAGTTGCTAGTTGGCAAGCCAAGAACGGCTCCACAGCTGTTGCTATCCAGCTCTAACATGCGTGGCATGTGTGAATGTGTACGCGGAGGGGCAGCTGCCTCCTGCCCTCGAGCCCACAGCCTTGCCCAGCAACACAGCCAATGCCCCTCCCTCCTCACCTGCGCCGTCTGCTTGGTCGAGGCCAGGATGTCGATGAGTCCGGTGTCGTCCAGCAGGTTGCCCTGGGAGTTGGACAGCCGGAACAGCAGGTCGTCCTCCAGCTGCTTGATCTTGCGCTTGTAGCTCTGGACCTGCGATGCAGGAGAAGAGTGGAAGGCGGGGAGGTTGGGCACAGGTGACCAAGTCAGCCGCAGCAGAATGGTTGCGCGGAGGGGTACTTGCAAGGCAGTCGGCCAGCTGCAAAGCTGCACTTCCCGGCTGACATGTCACCCGCACTGCTGCCCACCACACCGCCAGAGGCCCCACCCTCCCCGCCCTCCCCGCCGCCTCACCTCAGCCAGCAGGTGCTGGCGCTGGCTCTCCAGCTCGTTCTTCTCCTTGAGGATGAGGCGGCCCAGCAGCTGGTCCTCCAGACCCGCCTGGGTCACCGTGAAGTCAATCACCGTCACCTTGGCTGTTACAGGCGGGGAGGGGAGGCGGGTGGCAGCAGGTGAGAAGGCGATGCACTGCAAGATGGAGTGCTGTGGAGCAGCCGAACCCAAAGCCTCAGGCGGCGGCGGCAGCGGCGCTGAGACTAGCGGTGCACAGCCAAACGGAACGCCGCCACCCACCCACCCGACAGCTCGGGCGTGAACTTGGGGTTGGGCAGGCGGGTGGTGCAGTACAGCGCAAAGCCCTCGCTCACGTCCACCTCCTGCAGGCGAACAAACGACAAGTGACGATTGAGAGGGCAGACAGGCGCATCTGGGCGCAGTGACACTAGCACGAGTGGATGGAGCAGTGGCAGCACCGGCGTCCAGCGGCGGCAGCAACAGCAATGCTGGGCGGCACCTACCTTGTCGGCCAGCTGCACCAGCATGCTCTTGCCTGCACGACAGTGGATCAAGCGCGGCAATACACGTTCAGCCAGGCGGCGCACGTGTGGCTGCAGCACCTCCCGGAAAGCTAGCCGGTGCCGCCGCTTGCGGCAGCCAGCTGCCGCCCCCCCAGCCCGCCCACCCTTGCGCATGTAGCGGCGCTCCAGCACCGGGTCCAGCACCGGGTCCAGCTCCTCCTCAATATTCTCAATCAGCAGCGGCCTGGGAGGGGTGGGGGAAGCAGCGCTGGACGGCTTGAAACCATGCAGCCCGACCAAACCATGCAGCTCGACCTCATGCCCTCGGGGTGGTCTGGGAGCCGGGCAGGCACGCCGCCGAGCAGGCACACCGCCCTCCAGAAACTTCCGCCCTGCCTCCGCCCAGGCACTCACTTGCCAAACGCCAGGCACTCCTCCAGAATGTTGCGGAAGTGCTTGTCGTTCAGCTGCGTCACGCGCAACCCGTTCTTCGCCTCGCGGCTCAGCAGCCAGGAGCGGCCCTGCGGTGGCACAGGTTGGCGGCAGCGGCGGCAGGGCGGTCAGTCAACCAAAGCGCAAGTAAGCCAAGTGCTGCATAGCTGGTAGCGTGAAGCAGGCAGCCCAGACGCCCACGCACCTGGCCCTGCGGGTCGATCAACACTGGGTAGCGTGTGGCGCGGGTGCACAGGATGCCGTTCTGCGCAGCGGCGGGCGGGAGGGCAGCAGGGGGGGGGGCTGAGAGGGGCGGCCACCCAGCCAGGACTGTGGCCAGCTCGTTGCAGCTGGGTGTGCTCCCACACAAGCCTGCCTGATCCCACCTGGATGCTGAGGTCATCAGAGGGCAGGCCCTCCACCGCCCAGCTGCCCGTCTCGGTCTCATCAGCCAGGAAGCTGGCGACCTGCGGGGCGAAGCCGTGGATTGGCAAGCGGGATCAATGCACTGAGCCTTGGTGCACAACGGTGCCAGGGTTGCCACCGGAAGTTGCAGCAAGCCGCGGCTCGGCCCTCCAGGGTGCCCGCCCACACCCAAGGCCCACCTCCAGGTCCTTGGTGCAGGGGATGCCGAGGCGCACGCAGGTGGCGTAGAAGTCGCGGGTGAGCAGCAGCTCGCGGAACTCCTTGTTGAAGGGGCCGAGGTAGGACACAAAGCTGGCCGGAGGACGAGGAGGGTGAGGGAAGGGCGCAGTAGATGAGAGAGAGGATCCGCAGGTGAGGGAGCAACAGCACGCACGCATCGCCAGCGCAGCACCGCTGGCGCCCATCCGGCCGCCCCGTGCACCTGGATGCAATGGCGCAGTCGCCGATGAGGCGGTTGATGGTGTCCGAGAACTGCGCCGCCTGCGCCTTCCACCGCACCTCCTCGCCGCCCAGCGCTGAGATGAGCGCATTGGCGGCGTCCATGCGCCGCTGCGTGGCCGCTGCGTCCTCCTCCAGCGCCTGGGGTGGGGAGCAGAGCAGCAGGGGCTGGGTTGGGCAACGCTGCTGAACAGCTGCCGATGCCCCGCCCTGCTACTGTCCCGCCACAGGCCGCTCAGCCGCATCCGACCGGGCAGCTGCGCGCCCTTTCTGCCACTCCACCCTCACTCGGCTGCCCACCCACCCGCCCGCCCACCTGCTTCTGCGCCATGGCCGCGTCAAACTGGGTCTGCATGGCGTCCAGGCGCGCCTGCACCACCGCCAGCTCCTCCTCCACCGCCTGCCGCTCGCGGGTGGCCACCTTGAGCTCAGCCTCGCTCTCCCGCAGCTTGGCGATCTTGGGCTCTACCACCTGCGGAGGGGGTGGGGGGCAACGGGCGTGAGTGAGGGTGGGTCCCGGCCCAAGCCCCTCCTTCACCTGCCTGAACCGTCCTTCTGCGGCCCCTCCCCACCCACCACTGCTGCCCTCTCCCAAATGTGACCCGTATTCACTGCGCCCCTCTCCCCCCTGCTGCCGCCTTCCCCCCGCACCTTGGCGACCTCGTGGTACTTGCACATGGAGGCGGCCCAGTTGCACAGGCCCGCCACGTTGCCGCTGGCCTTCTTGGCGGACTCGTAGTTGAAGTCGGGGGCCGCAAAGTAGGGCTGCAGCAGCTCCACAGTCTCGTCGTTGATGGCCTCCTTGGGGAAGTTGACCAGCGACTGCCAGTGGGGGGAGGGGTGGGTGGGCGGGCGGGCGGGCGACCCCTGTCAACACCTCGCACGGCAGCACCTTGCCGGCCTTTGGCAGGCACCCGCAGCGTGGCACCATGGCCAGTACCCCATCAGCATGCAGGCTGCCTCCCCTCTTAGCAGCCGTGCCTGCAGGAAGTTCATGTCCCCCATCATCTTCACCGCCTCCTCGTACGTCCCCGCCAGCACCATGGCGCCCTTCACATCCTGCCAGGCAGCCTTGTTCACCGGCAGGTGGCTGGGCGGCGGAGGAAGGGTTGGGGCCCATGGGGGCGTTGTGCAGTTAAAGTAGGTCGGGCGAACAAACCAGGGAGAGCAGCTGCGAATCAGAGGCTGCAGCCGTCCCACCAGCAGTACCCTGAATCCCTTCTGTGCAGGCCGCCCCCTCACCGCAGGAGCAGCACGCAGTCAAAGATGCGCTTGATGACGTCGGGCGGGTTCTTCAGCGCCTTGAGGGATCCAATGTCCTGCGCCAACATGGAGATGGAAGAGTTGGACACAGCAACATGCCAGCCCATCCACCTGGTAGATGAACTGCCCTGCCCTGGTCTGCCCGGCGGACGAGCCGCCACCCCTGCCACCCGCCCGGTGCATCAGGCATCGTGTGCACACCCACCCAGCACCTGCAAGACACCCCCAACAACAGCTACTACAGCGCAGCCCGGCATGCCAGCAGGTCCCTGTCACACACCTTGGGCGTGATGGAGTTGAGGGCGGACAGGGCAGCATCCAGCGCCGGCTTGGCTGCAGGGGCGGGCAGCAAAGAGCGCAGGGTCACACGTGAGCATGCTGTGTTGGAACTTGTGCTGGCAGCAGCAACGGCTGTGGCAGCAGCAGGATGCCGTGCAGGATTAGATACCGGGCCCCGCCTCACCCTCCGCCAGGTCGCACTCAGCCTCCTCCTTCACCGCCGCTATCTCCTCAGCCTGCGGGCGTGCAACGGTATGCACGTGTCAGCTGTTGCTGCCGTGTTGTTTCCAGCGCTCAGCGGCGCATGCATCGGGAGGCGGGGAGAGATCTCAGCGCATCAGCCAG
This sequence comes from Chlorella sp. Dachan, assembly GCA_006782975.1. Classification (NCBI taxonomy): domain Eukaryota; kingdom Viridiplantae; phylum Chlorophyta; class Trebouxiophyceae; order Chlorellales; family Chlorellaceae; genus Chlorella; species Chlorella sp. Dachan. Next base: position 5,121,017 of record RRZL01000080.1, on the reverse strand, counting down.
CTGGCCCGCCACGCCCAACCCACACAACACCCCCACTACAGTAGCCCCTCGCCTGCTTGGACACTGCCTCCACGATGACCGCCACCTTGTGCTTCTCCTTCTCAGCCACCGCCGTGGACTCGCTGATCTCGCGCAGCAGCTTCTCCGCCTCCTTGGTGGCCGCCGCCAGCTCCTGGTTCTTCACAGCCAGCTCCGCCTGGGGGCGAGAAGAGGGTGTGCGCAGGATGAGGTGAGCACCGGTGGGAGGGCAGCCGGCATGTAACCGCAGGGAAGCCGTGCCGCACCTGACCAGCAGCGCCTCAGCCCTGCTGCCACTGCTGCTGCCCAAACAACATCACGCGCCTCGACACAGGAGAGGGGGGCACGCGCCTGCCCTCCGCAGCTGCACACCAGCAACCCTTGCGCCCACCTTCATGCGGTGGATGTCGTCGCGCGCCTCCGCCATCTTCTGCAGGCCGCTGTTGATGGAGGCCGCCAGCTCGCGGTTGAAGGCCAGCTTCCTGCGGTGGAAATAGAACGCGAGGCAGCACAGCATGCCCAGCGTGAGCCACCAGTTGACCAGCAATGTACAAGCCATGCCGGCAGCGCACATGTAGCAGCATACATGCACCAGCCAAGAGCTCCAGTTACCACAGGCCTGCAGCCTCACTTGGTGTACAACTGCTTGTAGCCGTTGATGAAGGAGAGGTACGACTTGGGGGTCACGTGCGCCTGGCGCCGGTGCTTCTCAAAGTACTCCTGTGCGGGGACACAAGGAGCAGCGAGCAGCACAGGGTTAGCCTGACTCTGCATCAGCATCACCCGCCCAGCCGCATCACCTGCCAAAAAGCCCAGCAGCTGAGGGAGAGGAGAAGACCAGAGTGTACGCACCTGGCAGGCGTGCGTGACCTGCATGTGCACCGAGGCCATCATGACCTTGAGCGCCTGCTTGACCTGCGGGGAGGCGGTAGGGCGCGTTGCGGGGCAGCAAAGTAAGGAGCTGTGCATACAACTGTGTCGCTGCTCAGCCAGGCAATCATCCTGGCCAGGCGGCACCGCTGCACCCGCTTGCGCCGCATGTGCCACCCCTTCCCAGGTTCAGCGGCTCACCTCGGGCGCACACTCGATGGCGAATGAGTCCAGGAACTTGGAGGACACGGCGGTCAGCGCCTCCTCGGGCCACGGCAGGTACCAGTCAATGGTGCAGCCGTTGATGAGCCCGGGGAACTGTGGAACAGCAGAATGATTCCAATACAGGCAGGGTCAGCTCATGGGCTGGCACACCTGCCCGCGGTGCATCTGCCTGCGCTCCATCCAACCATCCCACCCACCCACCCCACGCCGCCCACCTGCTGCGCCCAGCGCGCAAACTTCTTGCCCACGGGCGAGAAGCAGAGCACCATGTGCAGGCGGTCGCGCACGCGGTTGATGAAGAAGGAGTACAGGTTGTCCCAGGTGTCGGGCACGCCTGGGCGGGGGCGGGCGGGCTGGCGGCGGGGGGTGAGGGTATCCAGGCGCGAGGCAGCTAGTAGTGCACCATTTGCATGCAGCACGGCATGGGCGTGCCCTCCAAGGCACGCGGCACTAACAGCCCAGCACCACCACCAGGCCAATGGCGAGGCGGTGCGCCCACCTGGGCACTCGGCGCGCATGGCGGGGCGGATGTCGTTCACAATGGCGTCCAGCTCGTCCTTGGGGAACAGGCCCGCCACCTCGCCTGCAGCATGGCAGGGCGGTACGGATGTGCTTGAGAAAGCAGGTGTGGCGGCTGGCATGCAAGCCCTACCGCTGCCACTATCTGCACAGCCGGCGATTGCACCAGCAGCGGCGGCAACAATGCCACCTTCTGCTGCCACCAGGCCCTACCCCACCCGCCTCCCACCCAATAAGACCCACTCCACCGCCCCAGGACCAGCCCCACCCGCCGCCCAACGCACCCGTCATCAGCAGCTGGTTGATGTACTCCAGGAAGGCCTCGTCCTTCACGTCGGCGTCCGTGAAGATGAAGCACACCGGCTGGCCCTTGAGGCCCGCAATCTTGTACAGGCCCTGCAGTGGAGATGGGGATGGGTGGAGGAAGCGTCAGTCAGGGCAGGCGGAACAGCGGGGCCAAGCACGGCTTTTAGCACAGCAGCTGATGATTTGCATCGCAAGGGCAAAGGGCTTACGCGAATGTCTTCTAGCAGGTTGGCCACGTTGTACGTCTTGGTGATTGTGATCTGGAAGGTGTAGGCGCCCGCGATGTGCGCCGCCAGCCGCGCCAGGCTCTGCTTGCCGGAGCCGCCCACGCCCACCAGCAACGCGGAGCCGCGCTCCATGCACAGCAGGCGCGACAGGCGCACCACGTGCTCCAGCGCATCTGTGGGGCAGGCGAGGAGTGAGCACAACGTGGTTGGTCGAGTGCGCTGAGAGCAAGGGGCAGCCGATGGCAGCGGCAGGCATGCGGCGGTGGCTGCAGCGGCAGCACTGAGCAGCGCATCCAGACAACACAGCATCCAGGCTTCCCCTGCATGCCAGCAGCCCCACCAGCACCCGCTCACCCTGGAAGAGCACCAGCTCCATCCTCATGGCGCGGCTGCCCTCGTTGAACTGGTGCATGAAGGCCTCCACGCGGCGCCGCACCTCCTCCATGCCGCCCGCCACGCTCTCGTAGCAGCTGGGACGCGCCTCGACGATCTCGCCCGTGGTCTGCACAGAGCAAGCAGTGTGTGGAGCGTGCAGGAGCGTGGAAGCACAGGGGTTGTGACATGCAGCGCAGCCCTGGGAGCGGTTGGCGATGCCGACCGGTCACAACGGCAGGTATCCGCAGCCACAGCAGCACCTGACGGCATGCCCCCTGCCACATCGGCCGCACCTCATCGCGCTTGGGCTCCCGCAGGTAGTCCACAAACTGCAGCGGCTCCGAGATCTGGGCCGCCAGCTGGGGGCCAAACGTCTGCACGTGGCGAGGGCAGGATTGTGAGGGTGGTGGGGGGCACTAAGAGGGAGTGGCAGGATTGTGAGGGTGGTGGGGGGCACTAAGAGGGAGTGGGAGATGATGGGGTGGAAAGGGGGCAGCTGTTGCAGCATGGCAGGGTGAACGGTTTAGAGCACCCATCCGTGCCAACGCGATGCTCCCATCCCCAGCCGCCCCATGCCCTGCACCTGCTGCGCCAGCTCCGCGATGGCGCCCGCCACCCACTGCTTCTCGCTGTTCTCAACAAGCTTGTCCGCAAAGGCACGGCTGCACTCGTTGGCCCACAGCGCCAGCAAGTAGCCCTCGGGCGAGGTGACGCGCCCACCAAACGGCCCGCTGGTGCCCGCAGCAAAGCGGTCGCGCGTGGCCAGGATGACGCCCTGGAACACCTGCAGGTGGGCGGGTGGAGGAAGAGGGCAGGGGCGTGTTGCAAGTCGAGTGTTGGCCGTGCTGTGCAAGGCATTTCATCTCTTCGCCGCCCATTGCACCGCCGCTTGCGCTGCCCTGCCTGGCCATCTGCAACCAACCCCGCACATCCCCGCTCTACCGCTTGCCTTGGACAGGTCGCGCATGTTGAACAGGTAGTGGAACTTGGCAGGCGTGGGCAGCATGCGCGCCTGCACCCGGTTGAACAGCGTCATGGTGGCGGGCACCAACCGCGCCGCCACATCCGCCACCTGCAGGCAGCGGGGGCGCCAGTGCAAGAGTTGGGTGCATCAGATGAGCAGTCGTGCGGTGTCACGCCATGCCACCTCACACCAGGTGCGTACGCCGGCTGCTGCAGCCCTTGCATCTGCACTGCACACCCCCTCCCCACCTCGGAGCTGAAGGTGCCGGGGTTGAAGCGCCCCGCCATGAGGGAGCCAAAGATGTCGTTGATGGCCGCCTCGCTGGGCGGCGGCACGTGGAAAATGGCAAACTGGCGCTTGAGGCGGTTGGGGATGTCGTTGCGCCCGGCGCCGGGCGTCACCATGGCCGCCACAAACCTGCCAGGGTGTGCAGCAGGGCGGCAGGTGGCATGGGTGCGGGTAATGGGTGCCTCACAAGTGCAGGGGGCAAGGCGGCTGCAGCACAGCTGCTTGCAGTGCAACACAGGTGCGCACAGCAGCAGCAACAGCACACCCACCGCGTATCCACAACAAACTTCATGTCGCCGATGGGCTTCTCCAGGCCGTACATGCCGCCCTGCTCCAGCAGCTGGCGCACAGTCTCGTTGGTGATCTGCGGCGCGGAGGGGGAGGGGTTGGTGGGAGCATCATGCTATGGTAGCTGGAGGGTGAGGACAGCAGAGCGTGACCGCAATAGTGCTACGTGCGCAACGTGAAACACCCCTGTCACGGAGCTCGGATCTCGTCAGCGACCCGCATCGCTGCCGTGAGCAGCCGCCCACCTGGTCCCCCCAGTCGTTGATGGCGGGCATGGAGATGTCGTCCACAAACACGGTGAGCGTCTTGCCGCTGGGCGGGCCGTACGTGCGGCCCTGTCGCTTCTCCACCGTGCCCTGCAGCAGTTGTGTGTGGGAGGAGCTCCTAAATCTGTCACCAGCCACCAGCAGCGCAGTGCCTGCTGAACAGTTGCTTAACCCACCAGCCACAACTGCCGGGCCCCGGTCATCATCCCGACCCACCTCCACCCGCCCCAGTCACCACCCCCGCCCCTGCCTGCCCGCACCTCGATGGCCTGCTGGAAGATGCCTGGAGTGGTGAGGTAGGAGAAGGTGATGGTCTTGCTGGTGTGCTCCTCCTTGTTGAACCGCCCCAGGAACTGCTGGATGGTGGCCGTCTTGGCGGTGCCGGGGCCTCCCACCAGCTGCAGACGGGTGGGCAGGGGGCAGAAGCAGGGCAGCGGTGGGGTCAGCACGTGTGCTGTCAACTCGGGCGCAGCATGCCAACAGTGGTAGATTGGAACGTGCCCAGCCACACCCAACTTTGATGCCGAATGCGTGCCGCTGCCTGCCTGGTGCCACCACACCCCGCCCATCCTCCCCTCCCCCCCGCTCACCAGCGCAGCCTTGCCCACACCATGCACCAGGCCCAGCAGGTGTTCGTAACGCACGCTGTCCAGGGTGGGGATGACCAGCTGCGCAAAGCGGGGCCGCTCCACGCCGGCGGGGTACTCCCAGCGAGGGATGCGCTCCCGCCAGTGCTGCCACCGCCCGCTCTGTTCATCCACCAGGAACTCGTAAAAGGTGTCGCCCTCCAGCACCTGGCATGGATGGAGGATTAGGGGTTGTAGGATTGGGCTCGCCGGTGAGTGCGCGTAACCGTTTGGGAGGACAGGCTCTGGGCGGCCAAACACAGCAGCACACTCAGAAGCCCAGCAGGCACCACTGCCCTGCAGCCCATCCTTTCACCACCCCTCCCCAAGCCCACCTTGTCGGGCGCCTGGTCGGTGAGGGAGCGCAGGTGCGCATCGAAGCGGGGGCGCTCCCTGGCGTCCAGCAGGCCGCCCAGGCTCCAGGTGGCGCAGTACAGGAAGAGGCGCTCGTAGTGGTCCGGGGCGAGGGCGGCGCTGCCGCCGCCGCCGCCGCCGCCGCCGCCGCCGGCCAGCGGCTTGAGCACGCCGGTGAGTAGCGTGAGCAGCGTCTGCACCTGGCAGACCTGCTCGTTGTGCATGACGGGGCGCAGCTCCAGGCGCACAAAGTCCAGCAGCGGGCCCACGTACTTGTCGAAGCAGGGGCGCAGCGCCGCCGCCTCGCGCTCCGGCCGCGACTGCAGGGGGGCGGGTGGGGTGAGGGGCGGGCGTGGGTTGAGCGCCTGTTGCAGCCGGGGAAAACCAGCCGCTGCATCATCACGCCGGGCTGGGCATGCGCACCCCCTGCCCTGCCCTGCTCCTCCCCAGCAAACCCACCTGCAGCCAGGAGGCCACCACCGGCTGCCAGCCCAGCTCCGAGTCGGAGACGTAGATGATGCCGGCGCGCGACACGGTGGCGGGGGACGCGTTGGCCAGGTTCTCCGGCTCAAACATGGCCTGCCAGGGAGCACAGAGGTTGTGTGTTTGCAGGACGTGCATGCTAGGCGGGGGACGCGTTGGCCAGGTTCTCCGGCTCAAAAATGGCCTGCCGGGAGCACAGAGGTTGTGTTGTGACGTGACAGGGGTGCGCATGCTTGAATGGTGCGGGCAGAGCAGGTCGAGCAGAGAGAAGATCCAAGTGTGCTGCCACCCCAGGCCCACCTTCATGGCGGGCGTCATGAGAATGCGGTCGCCGTTGGCCAGGGTCAGCACCTGAAACAGTCGATACGGGAGTTTGTTGTAAGTTCAGGAGCACCGGCTTCCAGGGCAAGGGTCCAGGAAGGGGCAGCAGCGGCGGCAGCAGCAGCGGCATCACCACCCACACAGGACACAACCACCCAGCCAAGCCACAAAACATGCAGGGATGGCAAGATGGCTCACCTTGTTGTCATCGAGCACAGTCTGCATGGAGCGAAAAAAATAAAGGAGCAGTGTGAGCTGGCCAGCAGGTGTCGGCCATGCCAGCGGCGGCGCCCGCACAGCGGCGGCAGCGGCGGCGGCAGCAAAGTGCGGAAACTGCAGCAGCAGCAGGGCAGCCCATGGCTGCACACCAACCAAGCACCGCATCTGAGCTTACGTTGAGGTTCTCGATCCAGATGGCGTCCACGGGGCCATCCAGCACGATCCAGGTGTTCTGGTTCTTGGCCTTGGCGGCGCGCCGCCACAGCACCTGCGGGGGAGCAAGGGCAGGCGAGACAGCGCAGCTGAGCCATTGGCAGCAGACCCCACCGTTGCTGTCCGAGAAGCAGCCAGTTTTCAGGTGCCGGGAATGCCACGAAAAGCAGGTCGGCAAACCTACAAACGGCATGCCCATTCTGCACACTCACGCTGAAGATGCCCTCGGTCCAGTCGCCGGTGGCGGCGTCCATGCGCCCAAACATCTGGGGCGCGGTGATGGCCTTGGGGTTCATGCGCCACACCACGTGCTTGGTGCCCAGCTCCGTCAGCGCGGCGGCCAGGCAGTCGATGATGGTGGACTTGCCCGCGCCGGCGGGGCCCACCACCATGATGCCGTGCCGCACCTAAGGGGGGTGGTTGGGCGGGGCGGGGTTCGGTCCAGCTGGGCGCAGCAGCGGGGCCCACCAGCGGCAATCCTTCCCACCTGCGGATGCGCCCATCCGAACCCTGCTGCCTCAACCAGTCCTCAACCAGGGCAACGGCCACCCTTCCTATCCGTGGATGCGCCCATCCGGACGCTGCTGTGTCCCCAGCCCGCCATCCACCCCCTAAATTGCCCACCAGGTACGTCTCGTACAGCTGGATGACCTTGTTGATGAAGGGCGGGTGCCGCTGCAGCCCACGCTCGTCCAGAACCTGCGGTGAGGGGGGCAGGGTGGCAGGCAAGCGGGCATGTGAGCTCGGCAGGCAGCCTGCGCCAAATCCCAACTTGGCTAGGGCAGCAGCAGTGCATCATCTGCAACTTAGCCTGCTTCCAGGCCACATGCCTTGCACCGCTGGCCCTCCCCTCCTCCCCCCGCGCACCTTCTCCAGCGCCGCCATGACCTCTGGGAACTGCGAGCGCTCCGCCTTGAGGCCCGGGAACAGGTCGTCGATCAGTGACAGGAAGAGGGGCACGTCCTCCGCCACAAACTTGCTCATGTTCATGTCGCGCAGCGTGCGCATCATGAGCGTCACCTCCGACCTACCAGGGCGGGAGCAGAGGGGGCAGGGTCGGTGGGGGGGAGGCTGAGAGCTGCCAACACATGCATGGGCAGCACTACAGCGACAGCAATACGGCACATGCACTTCTGCGCCGCCAGCCCCTGCTCTGTTACACCCACACCCACTTGTCGGGGTTGGCGCGCTTGGAGGCACCCGCGGTTCGCAGCACGGACAGGATGTTGCGCAGGCCAAAGTCGTAGTGCGCCTGCTTGGACAGCTGCTGCTCGCACAGGTTGTACAGCACAAAGAACTTTTTGGACAAGATGTCGTTGTCCTGCGAGGGCGGGCGAGGGCAAGGGAAGGCAGGTGAGGCGGGTGAGCAGGTAAGGCAGGTGAGGCAGGCGGCGTGCTCACGCTCCCCTCAGCTGCTGCCAGGCCAGGCTGCCCTCTCTGGGCAGCGCTCCGCCCCCAGCCGCCCCCAGCCGCCCCGCCTCGCCTGGTAGCCGCAGGCCGCCAGCTTGACCTTGATGATGATCTGGCGGTTGGGCACCATCATGGTCACGCCGCGGAACAGCGCCTGCGGGGGAGAGGAGTATCGCAAGCAGCAACGCAACTTGTGGCAGCATTCAAGCGTTACAAGCGCTCATCCGGCACCCGGCACCCGCTGCGGCGGCAGTGCCGGCAGCGGCGCAACAGGTGGCACAGAACCACAGCAGCGCAGCACTGCCACCTCCTACTTTGAGGTTCTCGGGCAGCTCCTGGCGCCCCGCATAGCCCGGGTTCATGGTAATGAAGAAGCCGACGCGCGGGTCCAGCGGGACGGTGGTGCCGTCTGCGAAAGGGGCGGGGGCATGGGCAGGCAGAACGGACTCAGGATACTCAGGATGGCAGGCTCGCAGCAGCGGCGGCTTGCTGTTTTGACAAAACAAGTGCGGCTGTGACAGGTGGCGAGCGCGAGCAGCGGCATCCAGCGCACGCCCACCCGTGAACAGGAAGGTCTTCTTGCGCTCGCGGATGGCGGACAGCACGCAGTAGATCTGCTGCGCGCACACCGACAGCACGTCCAGGTTGATGCGGTTGAACTCGTCTGCAGGGGTGCAGGGACAAGGAAGGTGCAGCATTTGTACGAATGTGCCTGAAACACGCAGAGCAGCACAGATAGCAACAGCTGGAGAGGCGGCATCCTCAGAAGCAGGAGGCTCAGCCTGCTGCTGCCACAGTGCATGCCCTGCTCCCCCCAGCTGCCCCGTTCCCCCAGTGCCGCCTCACCCATGCAGGCCCACAGGCCCGACTGCGCCATGCCCTTGAAGATCTTGCCCATGCCCTTGTAGTCCATCTGGTCGGAGCAGTTGAACACCACCACGTACTTGCCCAGCGTGTTGCCCAGGTCCTTGGTGGTCTCTGGATGGGGGGGAGAGGAGGGGGCATGGCCGTGGCGCGGGTGAACCCGTGAACACCAGCCAGGGGAGCCCCAGCGGCAGCATCATGTGGAGCGTCACAAATTCAGGCACAAAAGGCGCCTCTGCCCAGCCCTCGCAGCGACCCCACTGCCCAGCACCCCTGGCCCTGCACGCACCCGTCTTGCCGGTGCCAGCGGGGCCGGCGGGGGCGCCGCCCAGGAACATGCCCAGCGCCTGGGACAGCGTGATGTAGCACACGTCGGTCAGCGGCGTGATGACCAGCCGCTCCTTCACGCCCAGGTACTCGTAGCTGCGGGCAGCAGCAAGAGGGAAGCTCGGGAGGCAAGCTCAGATGTGGGCCAGCGCAGGTGATGTGGATCCCCCAGGGGCCTTCAACACACCACCCAGGGAGGCGGCAAGCTGCGGGCCTCCACCATGTAGCACCAAGCGCAGCCAGGGTAGCACCAAGCGCCAGGCGAGGCGTGCCTGTACTCAAAGTCCACGTCGCAGATGGAGATGACGACGGTGTCGCGGTCGTCGCGCCACGCGAAGCGGCACTGCTTGAGCCACTCAAAATCGGAGGGGTCGCGCACCTTCTTGCGCACCAGGTCCTCGCTGGCCTGCGGGGCGGAGGGCAGAGGAGACGCGGCGGCAAGGCGTCTGTCCCGTTGCCATCGGGCACACTCGGCCAGCAGTGCACCCTCTGCGAGGGCAGCCACCTGGCAACTCTCCGTGCGTTGCAATGGCGGCGCCTGGCAACTCTTCTTTCCTTGCAACGGCAGCCTCCCGGCAACTTTCCCTCCCTCCCACCGACAGCCGCCACCCCGGCCGCACCTCCTTCTGGTGCATGTGCACGGTGATGCACGTCTCCAGGTTGGTGCGCTGGATGCGGGACAGGTCGGGGCGCAGCGTCAGCTCCACCAGCTGCCGCAAGATGGCCTCCGCCTTCTTGGCCGCCCTGACCATCGCGCCCTTGTCGCTCTTGGCGGCGTGCAGCGCGGCCTGGGCAAGAGGGAGGGGCGGGCAGCGCAGAGACCAGCGGTGAGCACGACTACGGCATGCGCTGCCGCAACGGCCACATGCGGCCGTTTGCTGTGCACAGCACCCTGCCCCAATTCTCCCTCACCCCAGCGCCCATCCACATCATGTTGCCACCACGATTTTGGCGTCCCTCCCAATCCCCTCCGCACCTGCATCTCTGCGGTCCACTGGAACTGCAGGCCCAGCAGCGCCACCTGGGCGGGGTGCCCAAAGATGAAGGCTTCAAGCTCCTGCTCGTACACCTCGCGGTGTGCGCGGCGGATGATGGCCTTCATGGTGCCCTGTCGGGAGGGGGCGGGCAGGCAAGCAGGGGAGGCAAGGTTGGGTGGGTGCAGACAACAGCACAGCACAGACGGCTCGGCCCAGGGGTGGGCGGCGCGCATCTCAGCCTAGATGCACAAGCAGGCCGTGTTGCGACAGCGGCGCTGCCGACACGACGCGTGCTGTGCCCGCCCCCGCAAGTCGTCCCCCTGCCCCTTAACCCCGCCGTCGTTCTTGCCGCACCTGCATGCCCTCCACCAGGCGCTGCAGCCAGACCTCGATGTTGCCCTTGGCCTCCACCGGAGTCTCAAATGGCACGCACTCGCCCTCGCGGCTGAACATCGCCAGCATCTTGGTGCGGTCGGCCTGAACGGGGCAGGGAAGTTGGGAGGGATGGATCAGCGCTACGTCGGGCAATAGGGCGCAATTGCTCAGCAGGCAGCAACCAGCCCAAGTCAACAGAACACGCCCACTTCGCCCCTCGCTGGCTGCATGGCGTGCACCCCGACCCCTCCGCCCCATGTGCTGCCTGCCTTGTCAAAGGTGACGTTGGACAAGGAGTCAAAGAGGCCGGACTGGAAGTGGGGCACCACGGCGGGCGGGTCCGAGCCCAGCGACAGGATCTCCAGCAGCGTGGGGTCCGACACAAAATAGAAGCGCGGGAACTCGGAGCGCTTGGTCTCTGCGGGAAGGTGGGGATGGGGGGCGGAGGCAACAGAGATGTCGAGCAGAGGGCAGAGCAGCGCAGCCACACATCTGTCACATTGCGCACAGCTGCGGCGGCGGCAGCGGCCCAGCAGCCGGACCCTTGTGAGTGTTTCGCAAGCCCACCCAAACCAACCACGCTTCCGCCCCGCGCACCCAGGTAGGCGGACAGGCTCTTCTGTGTCAGCTCCAGCTGCTCCAGCAGGTGCGGCAGCATGGAGCCCAGCAGCTCGGTGCCCACGCACGTGTCCACCACGTTCACAGTCTCGCTGGCGTGCGCCACCACCTGCACGCGAGATGGAGCAGGGCAGGGCAGAGCAGTCGGCCAGCAGACCAACTGGCGGGAGGAACCCACCGATGAACGCGGCAGGGTGGACAAGTATGCGAGGCGCAACAGCAGTCACGTTAGCCCCCAATAGCAGCCACGCTCCCCACCGCAGCAGCCACAGACCCGCCCCTGCCCACTCGCCTTCATGAAGTTCTTGTCGATGTTCTGGAAGCGCTTGGCCTCCTGCGGCAGCTGCTTCACAATGTCGCCGCCGCTGAACACTGCCTCCATGTACATCCACATGTTCTGCACCGTCAGCCACTGCTCAATCGTCTCGCTGGCGGTGGACAGCTTGCTGCGTTGCAGGTGGGGGAGGGCGGGCAGCAGGGCAGCAGGGGAGGGCGTGGGCAGAGTGCTGGCTGGGATGCCTGCATGCCTGCATGGCAAGTCGGGATGACAGGGTGGGAATGCGGCGCATGCGCAATCCTGCCAAACCCAGGCAGCGCCGGCGCACCGCCTGCACGCTGCCCGCCCAGCCTGCTCTGCACCTGATCCAGGACTGCACTTCGGTGCGGAAGGGCGCGGCGTAGCGGTTGGTGGCCATGCTGCCCAGCGTCATCAGCGCATCTTCTAGTCGCTCCAATAGCTCCGAGGTGTCAGAGGGCTGTGGCAGGGGGCAGGGAGGAGGGAGGGCATCAGCAGCAGCGGCAGTGGCCCGGCTGGCGAGTCGGTGGCAGCATGCGCTGCGCAAAACATGCCAGGCAACCGCGGACCCCCTTGTGCCGCACACGGGCCTCGTGCATCCAACCACCTACGCCAGCGATTCACCCGCCCACCTTGAGCACCACGGGCCCGCGGCTCTTGTGGTCTGCAAAGGTGAAGATCTCCTGCGCCCACTGCTCCGCCACGGCCTTGAGCTTGGTCTCAATGGCCTCCTCCTTCACCGCCGCGGTGCACAGGTCTTCCACATCTTCCCTGCGAAGGGCCCAGGGGGAGGCAGCAGCAGCGCCGACGCTCGCAATCACCGCCCAGCGTGAGCATGCAGCTCGGCATGCCATGACTTAAGCAACATAGTCCCGATATCGCTCGCTGAACAAGCCACCAGCACCCTGTGCCGGCCGCCACCTGCCCCCACCTGCGCGCCAGCAGGTTGGCGTCCAGCAGGTGCTGCAGCTTGAAGGCGTCCTCGGCCAGGTTGAACTTGCAGCCCGTGATGTTCTGCAGCTCTGCCCAGTGCCTGCAAGAGGTGGGCAGAAGAGGAGAAGAGCCGCCATGTGCTGGGTGGCTGGGGGAGAGGAGTGGACGCCGCCAGGTTGGAGCCACAGATGGCGATAGCACTGAGCCTCGGCATCTCCAGGTGTCTGCTGCCACCCGTCCTTGACGTCTGCCGAGCGCCCCTCCCTACCACCCTCACCGGTCGCGGATGGACTTGTGGGCCAGTGCCTGGAACAGCGGCAGCAGGTCCAAAAAGTCGTCGATGGTGCGCCGGCAGTCCTTGTAGGCCGCCCAGTCGCGCAGCGCCAGCGGCAGCTTCTTGCACTGCGTCTGGAACTCGTTGACCTGCGGGGGCGGCGTGGCAGAACAGCAGGTTTTGCCACGCGCGCTGCGGCTGGTGTCTGCTGAACCAGCGCCGCTGACCAAGCATGCTGGCCAGCACCGTAGCCTGGCCCGCCCCGCCTAAACATGCCGCCCCACCCCGCCCAGCCCCGCCCCATCCATGTTGGGCCCAAACACCCTGGCTGGAGCACACACAACACCCGNCGCCCCGCCCCGCCCACCTGGCTGGCCATGGCGTCCACGCGCTCCACCACGTCCACCCACAGGTAGTCGCCGTAGCCGCAGATGGTGGTGATCACCGACACGTACAGGCTGCACGGTGGCAGCGGTGGGGTGGCGGGCCATGGCAGGCGGGTGAGTAGAGTGGGTGCCGCTGGTGCTCGGGCAGCCCTACAAAGCAAGGAGGTAGCGGCGGCGCAGCTCCTGTGCTGAATGCAGCCTCCAGCATGCTTCCACCGCACCTGTACAGCTTGTCCAGCATGTTGATTTCCTCCTCCGTCCGCTCCAGCTCGGGGTACTGCGTGACCGGCAGCCCGAACAGCTCCTCGCCGCTGCGGTAGCTGTCCCACTTGCGCTTGCGCACCTGCAGGGGAGGCACGTTGGCACGACAGGCAGGTTGCCAGCAGCCGGTGGGAACTGGAGGGAGCCCCAGCGTGCACCCTGACGCACTGCCTCGTATCAACATGGCAGCCCAACCAGCCGCCTCCCTCCAACACCACCAACAGCCCAGCCCACCTCAAACAGCTGCTGGAACTTGCGCAGGCGGTCGGTGGCGTCCATGGGGTCCAGCCCCGGCACCGTAGGCCCGTTGGCCTCCCAGTCGGCGCGGAAGGCCACCGCATCCGACACAAAGGCGCGCACATCCTGCAGCAGCGTGCGCTTGAAGCCGACCTGCGGGGCAGAGGAGAGGCGGGGGAGGCGGTGAGGTTGAGCGGAGCTGACACGCACTTTTCCCACTGTGCTGTCTCAGGTACCAGCAGCTGCTTTGCTGCGCTGCCGTCCTGCCCCGTCCCCAGCCACAGCGCTCACTCCTCCCGCCACCTGTCCCCGCTCCCCTCCCCCGGCACACCTGCACTGTGGCCAGCGCATCGGCCACCTCCGCCGCCGCCTTCTTCAGCTTGCGCCAGCTGTAGCCCAGGTCGCCCACCATGTCGGCCTCCTCCTTGGGCACACGCACCTCGTAGCTGGAGCAGGGGAGGCGGGCGGGCATGGCAAGCGGGGTGAGGCACCCAGCAGGCTGCCACTCCGCCTGCCTGCTGGGAACAGCCATGAGACGCCGCCGGCGCAAACGGTTGACAGGCAGCGCGTTCCAATCAGCCAGCATGTGCAAACCCCAGCCCTCACCGCAGTAGCAGGGCGTAGATGTCCTCAATGGGCCCCACCACCGCGTCCACGTTGGCCTCGTACTCACGCACCTGCAGGCAAGCCGAAGAAGAGCACGGGCGGGGAAGCAAGAGCATGGGAGGGGATGAAAGAGCATGGGAGGGTGTGCTGCTGGCGAGGCAACCCGTTCTGTTCAACAGGGCACGGCAGCTGCTGCCGCCCCCTCAAACCCCGGGCCAGCCGCCCACCTCGCGCAGCACCGCCACCAGGGCCTTCACATCCTCCAGGTCCTCGATGCGCCGGCCCAGCCGGGTGGTCAGCTCGCGCAGGTACGCATCAAAGGCCTGCAGGCCGCGCAGCGCAGGCAGTGTGGAGGATGGGCATCAAAACATGCCCGGGAGATGGGCCGCCCGGGGCCTGTCGTCGTACTGTTTGATTCAGACAGGTCGTACTGTTCGATTCAGACAGGTGTCAAGCCAGCCAGCCAGCCAGCCAGCCAGCCAGCCAGCCAGCCAGCCAGAAGACTGCACACGAGGCGGCGGCGGAAGCGGCGCAGCACAAGCAGTCACACACAGTCACCTGCAGGTCGGCGGCCGCCTTCTTGTGGATGTTGCTGGAGAAGTGGGCCTTCCAGCTGGCCGCCTCCGACTTGAGCGAGTGCTTCAGCGGCTGGCTGTCCAGGCTCAGCGCACCCAGGTTGTGCACCGGCGCAATCGCCGCAATGTCCTGCCGGGTGGGCAGGGCGGCGGGCGGGCATGCGCAGGCCATCAGCTGACTGCTTGCCCACACAACAAGTGCAAGGCGATACCTTACAATGCTTTCCAGCCAGGCCCCCGCACCGGCTCAAGACCATGCGGGCGCAGTCCCCTGCCAGCCCCACCTGCTCCGCGGCATTCAGGCGCTTGAGCTGGCCCTCGCAGTCTTCCAGGGTGGGCGCCGAGGCCAAAAAGGCGGCGTACTCCGCCTGCAGGTCGCTCTTCCACAGCCACTCGTGCTGGGAGAAGGTCTCTGCGGTTGGAGGAGAACACGCAAACCAACGGCTGAGCTGGCAGTGCGCGGTGCAGGCGCTGGGGCGCCTGCTGCAGCCCGCACTGCAGAGCTGTGACCAAAGGGCCAGCTGTGACACACGGCCCATGAGCGCCGCGGCATGGCTCACTCAGGTACTCGGTCGTCTGCTGCTTCATGCCCTCGATGCTTCCGGTCAGCAGCAGCACAACCTGCGGTCAAGAGAAAAGATAGCCACGGCTGCGGTGAGCGCCTCCCTGCGTAAGGTGAGCAGCCGGTGCACGCATGAGGCATGCTGCTGCCACCCAAGCACCGCGCCCGACTGCCCAGGTTGCGCTGCTGCACTTGCCTTGAGAGCTGCCCCGCACCTTGACAATGTCGGCGTCCTTGGACAGGCGGTCGTAGTATGTGGCCTCGCCCTCACCCTCCTGCTCGCCCTCGCCAAAGCCGCCGCCCCACATGCGGAGCTGCGTGGCCACGTGCAGCACCTGCGGCAGGCAGCGGGTGGGGAAGGGCTGAAGCCTGCTGGGACCTGCGGGGACCTGCTGGACTGCCGCAACCTAGAGCCACAGCCAAGCAAGCCACTGAGCGTAGGTGGCACAGCCACAGGCTGCCGGGTTGGTGGCCGGCCGGAGGCATGCAGCAGCGCCGGCCCCAACCCCACCCCGCCTCCGCCCACCTTCATGGCGGTGTCGTTGATGGCCTCCTGGATGTCGTCCAGAGAGGGGCTGAGCACCACAGCCGGCACCCGCAGCTGCAGGTCCACGCTGAACAGCGGGCGCTCCAAAAACAGCACGCCGCCCACCGCGGTGGAAGCCAGGCGGCGGCGCAGCACGGCAAAGCTGGACTTGACAGCGGAAAGCAGGGACTGCGGGCGGGAGGGGTGCACACGGTCTAGTCAGCTACTTGCGAAATCACAAGTGAAAGCGGCAGCGCCCCAAATACTGCAAGGCTGATGTATCCACTCAGAACCACCTAGAAACCCGCAGCGCTGGCGCCCACCTGGTACATAGAGCGAGAGCAGTAGTCACGGAACACGTTGCAGGCATCGCGCGGCAGGCGCACGTCGGCGGCATTCTCGCGTGGCCAGGAGGCCACCTGCATTCAAATGTGGCCCAGTTGAAAAACTTGTTGAACACGCATTACCAGCAGTCAACTTGCAGGTACTTGCTCATCGCAGCTTCAGCGATCAGGCAATCAAGCCGCCGCCGAGCCCACCCCTGCCCACGCCCACCCACCAGGTCCAGCAGCTCCTCGCACGAGCGCTGCACCTCCTGGTTGCGGATGCACAGCGCCTCGGCCTGCCGCTTGATGTGGCGGCTCTGCATGGCAGGTGTGGCAGGTGCGGGCAGAGCAGCCGAGGTTGTCAAGGTGTGCATGCATGCGGCAGTGACGTCACCGGCGAAACGCCACGCGTCCCAGGTCAACTATTCCTTGCATGCCGGACGGCAAGCTAACCTTGGATGCACTCGCGGAAGGTGCTCCAGAACCTCCACCCTTGCCAGCCTCCTCTCTTGCCCCACCTGGTGCGCCACAAACTCGTCGCAGGTGAAGGTCTGGTCAGAGGGTAGGTCCAGCAGGCGGGTGGAGGCCACCGCGCCCAGGTTGGCCTCGATGCGGCTGCTCATGATGTCGCACACCTTGTGCACCAGCTCCTCGCACCGCGCCAGGCACTGTGAGGGGGACAGGCGTGGGATGCGGCCGTGATCAGCAGTGGTACGACTTGCGGGCCATGTGCCTCCATGCAAGCCCTCCTGCTGCTGCTGTGCGCCCAAAGAGCTTGCAGGCCATGCAGCAACTCGGCCCACACTCCTGCAGCGCCCCTCAGCCCACCTGGTGGAAGCGGTGCAGGTAGCCGTCGATGTTCATGCTGGTCCAAGTCAGCACCAGCAGGCCCGGCTGCATCTTGTCCGCCAGGTCATCCAGGTGCGGCTGCAGCAGCGGGCGCAGCACCGCCGGCACGCTGGCCGTCAGCCGCTCTAGCTCCTGCGGCAAGTGGGGCATGGTGTGGGGCAATATCGGACCCTGCACCATTTGCATACCGCGCTGCTCACCCCACACACGCACCCACTGGCCGTGGCATGCTCCCCCGGCCATCTGCCTGCCGACAAGTCCGCCCAACGTAGCCAAGCACCACCAACCACCGCACACACCCAGCTCACCCGCAGCGCGTGGCTGAGCTGGTTGAAGTAGAGCGTGAACTTTTCCTCCTGCAGCAGCACCATGCGCGCCGAGTCGGGGATGGGCAGGCCCAGGCGCTGCATGTATCGCGCCTCCCGCATCAGCTGCAGCACGTCTTTGTCAAAATTGACGACCAGCGCGCCTGCGGCAAGGGCGCAGAGGGGACGTTGGGAGGGGAGTGGAGGTGGGCATAGAGGTGGCAGCGACAGCAGCTGGGCATCTAAGCCAGGGGTGGCTAGTCCAGCCGGGACGCTGCCATGCCCAGCTCCTCTCCGCCTCGATCTCAACCCAGCCCCTTCCTCTGTCCCGTCCCGCACCGCTGGCTGGGTCCTGCGCCAGCAGCGTGGCCTGCAGCTGCGCCTTGGCGTTGTCGATACCGCGCAGCCAGGCCTGGTGCCACAGGCCCTCAAACTCCAGCAGCGCCTGAGGGCATTCGCGCAGAGCAGCAGGGAGCCGTAACACACTGCCATCTTCAGGCCAGGCAGTCAGCAGCACTGCAGCTTTTGCAGCTGCCCATCTTGGCCAACCAACTCGACCTATGCGCCCCCGGCCGCCCTCCCAGCCCCCACCTGCGCCAGGCGGTTGTACGTGCGGAACACTTTCTTGCTGTCCTTGGCGGCCAGCACCGCCTCGCGCTCCTGGAAGCGCAGCATGGGCGCCTCGATGCGGTGCAGCAGGTGGCGCGCCCACTGAATCTTGCCCGCCACAGGGGGCGCGTTGCGCGCCACCGGCGGCTCCGCCTTGTGCTTCTCGTACAGCCGCTGCACGCCCTCCAGGTCGGCGGCGTACCGCTGCAGGTGCGGCGAATGTTTGGTGGGACAGGGCGGCAGGCGGCGTTGGTAGGCAGTTCACAATTGTTGACCCTCTGCGCTACATACCAAAAGCAAGCTGCCCTGCCCAACAGCTCGAATCCGCCAACCAGCCACGCTTCTGAAGCACCCACCACCCGCCCTCCCACCCAAGCGTGCCTGGAAGGCCTGCAGGTACTTGGCATCCAAGTCGGCGCGGAAGGAGTCGCTGGCCAGCAGCGACTCAAACTGGCGCAGCAGCAGCAGGGCCTGCTCCGTGGACGCGGCGCGCGCAAAGGAGGCATTGATCACATCCTGCAACAATGGGCGGGGTTGCATGCGGGAGCGGGAGCCATCACAGGGTGCCCAGCCGATGGCATCAACCACATATCTTGCGTCCCCTGCCCAAAGCCGTGCGCTAGCCCGGCACCCGCGCCAGCCACCCCGCACTGCGTCCGCCCAGCACCCGCCTGCAGCGCCGCCTCCAGATCGTTGATGTGCACGCTGAACTCCAGCAGGTCGCGCTCGTACTGCGTGCGCCCGTAGTCCAGCAGGTCGTACGGCCGCTTCTTCATGTCCTCCATCAGCTGCAGGGTGGACAAGGGGGGACAACGGGGGACAAGGGGGCCCAGGGCTGTTGGATGACAGATGATGATCAAGTGTCAGGGCGGCTTCTTAGCAGTCCCGTCAAGCACCGCAGCAACCAACTCGCCAGCAGCCAGCGCTGACCCACAAAGCGCAGCCTCGCACCTCCATGAACTGGGCCAGAACGGTGGACAAACCCTCGATGTGGGTGTGCGCCGCCAGCGCCGCAAACTGGTGCACCGTGCCAAACATCTCGGCCAGCTTGGCGCAGCGCCGGGCAAACAGGCCATACTTGGCCATCGCCGCCTCGGCTGCCTCACCCGCCACTGCTGCGGCGGCGCCTGGCGCTCCTGGCACGCCAGGCTTGCTGCCGCCGCCGCCGCCTGCGCCACTGCTGCTGCCCTGCCGCGGCGCCAGCAGCCGGCCGGCATGCTCCAGGAACGCGGCGTGCAGCCCGCAGGCATCCCCCAGCGCAGCTATGAGCGCTGGCCGGTCCTGCTCCCACAGCTTGCCGCCCGCCAGGATGTGCTGCCGCGAGCGCTTGATCAGCTGGTTGGCAATGCGGCGCAGGAAGGCGGCCAGGCTGGCGGGCTGCGCATAGTGCCGCACAATGCCGCGCACCATGGCCAGGTTGTTGGCGATGAGGGGCAGCGAGTCCAGGATGAGGGCGGGTGGCTCTGCAAGGGCAGGGCGGCCACCGAACGGAGCCGCCAGCATCAGCACACCGCATCAAGGCCAGACCAAAAGCATGCCGCAGCCAGCCAGCTGCTGCTCGGGACACCAACCCTCCTGCCTCACTGCATCCTGCCAGCACCCACTTGAGTAGATGCACTCCAAGCTGCCCTCCAGGGTGCTGAGGTACTTGACCGTCTCCTTGGCCTCTGCTGCCGCATCGGCCAAGCGCAGCTCCAGGCCGCGCCAGCGCTCACAGGCCGGCACAGCAGCGGCGGTGCACACGGCCGCAACGGCGCGGTGCTCTGCGCCGGCCAGCTGCTCGGCAATGGCGTCCAGCCACACAGCCCGCGTGCGCCAGTACTCAAGCTCAGTCTCAGGCCCTGAAGCGGAAGAACCGGCTGTAAAGGTGCGTCAGGTGGCTGCCCACTGTTGCTCCAGCCCGCCTCGATGCATCATATGCGCATCGAACGCTGCAGCACCCACGTTGTGCATCAAACCACACCAGCCGCACCTACATCCTCGGCGTCCTTGCCCTCCAGCGTGCTGCTGCGCAGTGCTGCCTCCACGCTGTCGCACCACCCCGCCAGCGCCGCCTCAAAGGCTGCCACCAGCTCGGGGTTGGCGGCCGCCTTGGTGAGCGACTTGGCGCTGCCTGCGCGGTGGCCCACGACCGCTGCAAGGAACTGCTGCTCCGGCAGGGGCAGCTCCACGCCACCGCCCGCCCCCGCAGCCGCCTCGCCTAGTGCCGCCGCAAACTTGGTGGCGCCCTGTGACGGAGCAGGCAGCGCAAGTGGTGAGCGTGCTGGTCTCAGCAGTCGACACCTTGCCGCTTTCAAGCACCAACCAACATGAAGCCCTCCAGCGCGTGCCCCCAAGAAGCACCTGGATAAACTCGTCCTTGGCGCTCTCAGCTGACTGCCGCGCCGGCAGTGCCGCTACCAGCGGGATGAACAGGTCGCTGAGCAGCGCCTGCAAGTTGGCCAGGACCTGCGGCGGGGCAGCAGAGAGGGTGGAGGGATTGAGGCGGCTGGCGTGCACGTGCCGGGCTGAGCAGTGCGGCAGCCGAGCGGTGCACCCTGGCCTGAGCGTACCTGCGGCGCCACCTCCGCCGCCACAATGTCGGTGTCCATGCTGCGCTCCTGCACGCCGCGTGCCCCCGCCACAGAGGAGAAGGCCACAGCCTTGGCTCGCAGCGGCTCGGTCTGCAGGAGGGGGTCGCGGCGAGTTGGCATGCCGGCCAGGTGCCAGGCGGCAGTGGAAGCGTGCCCAAGCTGGCAGCAGGCACCGCGCGCTGCCTACCTCTAGGCTGGAGACATACAGCTGTGGCACGGCGCCGTGCTTGCCCTCCAGTGCAGCAGGGACCTGCGATTTGCAATGGGTGGGTGCGGCGGCGTTAGGGTTTCCGCCGCTCAAACACGGCGCCGCTGGGTGGGGCGGGGCAGGGCGGCGCCCGAGACTTGCAGGCGCGCAGCTGCCCGTGCAGCACCCACCTGGTAGAACCAGGTGAGCGTGGCGCTGCCCCCTGGCTGCAGGAAGGCGTCCACCTCGCGGGAGAAGCGGCTGCGGATGCATCGGGGAAGCAATACTAGTGCGATCGGATGCCAGGGAGGTGAGGGGATGATCGGCAGAGCAGCAGAGCTGCAGGCAAGGGCATGCCAAGCGGCCGCAGCCCAGCACTCACGCCACGGCGGCCTCGGCGGCGTCTGCTGGCACATCAAAAGAGTCCGCCAGCTGTGGAATTGGGAAAGGACGAGAGGATCTGAGCAGGGCAGCTGCGCCGCGAGTTGGGCCA
This sequence comes from Chlorella sp. Dachan, assembly GCA_006782975.1. Classification (NCBI taxonomy): domain Eukaryota; kingdom Viridiplantae; phylum Chlorophyta; class Trebouxiophyceae; order Chlorellales; family Chlorellaceae; genus Chlorella; species Chlorella sp. Dachan. Next base: position 5,099,887 of record RRZL01000080.1, on the reverse strand, counting down.
AACCGGAGCGGCCACCAGCGGCCGGCGGCGACGGCGGCGACGGCAGGGCGGCCGGCGGCGGCGCACCCTGGCGGCGATGTATTGGTGCCGCGCGTCCATGGTGTGCGGCCGGCAGCCAGTCTGAGCCACTGTGAATGCTGGTGAGGGCCGGAGACGGGCGGGCTGCTGGTCCACGTTCTGTTGACGCGCCGGGATCACCGGGGGCTCCCAGCCGCTGCCCAGGGCCTGTGCGGCGCTGTGACTGCGCAAAATTGTCGGCGGGAAATGAACCGAGGGGGTGAGGCCCATGGGCAAAGGCCGCCGCCGCCGCCACCACCCCAGCGTGCCGCATTGATGGGTGTGCACCCCGCCAGCTCCCTGGCTGCGTGGCATTTGTGACTGGGGCTTGTCACTGAATGTGAACAGATCAGGAGGGCTGTTGTCAAGCAGCCACTGCACCCGGAGCTGTGGGAGGGTGAGCGAGCACCAGCGAGCACCCAGCTGCGGTCCGAGCCGCCGTCAGCCCTCCTGTCGGTTCGTCGGCGGCTGAACCTGCGCGCATGGCAGTGTGCATGTTAATCAGCCCGTCAGGTGCACCGGCTGCGTGGCAGGGCCCGGCGCGGCACGTGCAACGGGGCCCACGTGCGCAGGCGCTTGCAAGCGGCGCCAGCGGGGCGGCGGTGCTGTGCATCTGCAGTCCCGCGGCGCCGGTTAGTAGCGCATTCCGTGCTCTCGACACCTCAGTCGCGCAGCAGGGCGCGATCAGCTTGCTGCCTGCAGTATCGACACAGGCGGTGGCCTCAAACAGCCGCTTGCTTACGAGTCGGGGGTTGGGCGCCTCAGCCGAACTACCGAGCATCTCTGGACTCCTCGTCGGCGCCATGGGCCCGCTGCAAGCCGCTGCAGGTGCGTTGCGATGGGGCTCCTTGCGCCCTTGCTCACGCCAGCGCTGGAGGCCCCGCCCAGCAGCTGCCACGTCCAATTTCAAGCTGCTGGCGCAGCCACAGAGCCCTGCTCGCCTACCCTCCCACTGCCGCCGCCACCACTCACACGTCTGCGCAGCCGAGGCGGCAGCGGGAGACCCCTGCCCCAACACCGCCGCGGACGACTACTCGGTCCCACTTCACGTTGCGGCCGTGTTCATCCTGCTGGGAGTGTCGCTGCTGGGCTCCCTGGCGCCGGTGGCGCTGCACCTGTCCGGCAGCAGCCGCGGCGTGAAGACCGCCGTCAAGCTCGGCACGTTCTTCGGTGCGTTGTGCAGCCGCCCTTTTCGGAGCATTATTTGTTGGCACTGCAGACCATGTGCCCGTCAACGTATGGCACGCCGATGCGCCCTGCCCACCTCACAACCGCCGCTGCTGCAGGCATCGGCACCATCCTGGCCACCGCCACGATCCACATGCTGGCACCCGCGGCCGAGGCGCTGAGCAGCCCGTGCCTGCCGGCCGCGTGGCGGGACGCGTACGGGCCCTGGGCCTTCCTGTTTGCCACCGCCGCCATGATGGGCATGCACCTGGTGGATTACCTGGTCAAGGTGGGGCTGAGGGTGACAGGGGGAATCAAGATGGGGTCGAGGGTGGGTGGCGGGGGAGAAGTCAGGTGGGGCTCAGGGTGGCGGGGGAAGTCAGGTGGGGCTCCCCTCAGCATGGGCGGCAAACTAGAGAGCTGCGCTCGTGCATGCTCGGCCCGGGGTCGTGTAAGCTGCCCATGCTCCGCGGGGCTTCCAAGCTCGACTGCTGATCTCGCCCCTCCGCTCTCGACTGCCGACCTCGTCCCTCCGCACAGGGCCACTATCAGCGCGCGGCGTCGCTCCAGCAGCAGCAGCAGCAGCAGCAGCTGGCGGCGCCCGCCATTGCGCACGTGCACGTGCACGCACGCGGCGGCTGCCACGAGCACAGCTCCGCCATCATCCAGGCACTCGCTGAAGAGGACCGGCGGGCAGCAGCAGCAGCGCAGCGCCAGGCGGCAGAGGCGGCGGAGCGAGCAGCCCTGCTGTCTGCCGAAGACGGCCTGGCCAATGGCGGCTCCCCGGGGGCGGCGGGCAGCAGCCGGTCCCCTCCAGTGGGCGGCTGCCGCGGCGGTTCCTGCAAGGGCGCCAGCGGCGTCTGCAGCGGCATCTGCAGCATGGAGGGAGAGGAGCTGTGTGTGCCGTTACTGGTCAAAGAGCGGCGAGAGCAGTCGCTGGCGGCCGCCTGCGTGTCAGTGGCGGAGGATGCATCGCATGTGAGCCGCCCAGCAGCCGCGTGCTGTGGGTGCTGTGCTTAACCTGCTTCGTGTCTGCTCCGGCAGCTGCAGCACTTGGGCTGCCCCTCCCGGCCTGCCGATTGCACTGATTATCGCCATGTGTTGCACTGGTTTATCGTCATGCGGGCATGAACGAGGTCGGCGCCCCGTTGTGCCACCCTGCCTCCCCATGCTGCCTTGCTTGCTCATCAGTGAAGCCTTGCCTTCCCCGCCGCCCAGGTCATTGGCCTCTACATGACTGAGGCGGGCATCATCTTCCATTCCTTGATGATCGGGGTGACGCTGGGGGTGACCGGAGGCGCGGCGTTCGCCACCCTGCTGGTAGCGCTGACGCTGCACCAGGTGCGAGGAGGACGCTGCGGCGCCGCCGAGGGGCAGGCAGCGCTGCGTGGGCCTCCGTGGCGCCGGCTGGAGCACGCACCCTGCTGCTGCCTGTGTGGTCCTGCTGCAAGTACACGAAACCCGAGCGGTCGCACGGCAAGGCGGCAGACCCCTGCACTGCTCCCTCGCTCCCCCGCTCGCCACCGCAGCTGTTCGAAGGCTTTGCCATCGGCAGTGCGGCTGTGGACTCTGGACTGTCCGCCACGAGAGCGGCAGCCATGGGCGTGGCATTTTCCATCACCACCCCGATTGGCATCGCCATTGGTCAGTGAGGCTGCGTTGCCGCCGCTGCAATCAGGCTGTTCTGGGCACCCCCCTGCAGAGCGTGTGTGCCGCCACGGCTGCCGCTGGAGCCTCCGCGGCAGGGAGCGGCCTGAGGCTTCGCACAATACGATCTGCCTCCCTTCCCCTCGGCACGCGTTTGCCGCACGCCTGACCCACCCTCCCTTGCGCATGGTCTGCCCCCTGCCCTGCAGGCATTGGCGTGCGGGCCAGCTTCAGCACCAGCACAGCGGGCGCACTGCTGGCCAGCGGCATTGCCGACTCGCTCTCGGCGGGCGTGCTGCTCTTTGTCTGCCTGGTGGACCTGCTGCCGCCCATGATGACGGACAGCGAGTGGCTGCGCTCGCAGAGCACGGCCCTGCAGGTGGGCGTGGCTGTCATGCGGGTTGGCTGGCGGTGCGGCGGTGGGCCGCGCTTGGCCCGTGCCGCCAGCAGGCATGAAATGCCAGCTCTGGACTGCCAGGCAAGCTTGCTCTTTGCTGACACGCCGTTCCCATTCAATCCGTTTGCGCAGGCGCTGGCGTTTGCGGCATTCTACTCTGGCGCGGCGGTCATGGCTCTGATCGGAAAGTGGCTGTGAGGCTCGCGCCCTGTACCGCAATTGCTCGTTGCGCGCCCATTTATCGTTGGTTGAGCAATTGTTGCCGCTTCGCTCTGTACTCTTCCACGCCTGCCCTTTGGTTGCCATGCCTTGTTTATATACCTCATAAGTTGTTCGTTTCTCTTCCTTGTATGTTCAACATCTTTGCTGTCAAAGCTACCTGCAGCTCGCGGGTGGTGCCAAGCAGCATATGCATGCGGGCCAGTCTGTGCCATCATGCACCTGGAGCAGGAGCGGTTGGGAGCTCTGGCGGCTATCCATGTGGTGGAGACCAGACAGGGAAGTGGGCATCGAACGAGAGCATGCCAAGGAGTGAGAATGGGGTTCGAACCCCGAGGGGGCAGATGGTAGTCCCACCGCGGCGGCAGTGCTGCATGGTCGTACCTGCTCCTGCCCACTTGCTCACCCCCTCAGGAGGCCTCTACACTCCTTAGGAGCTCGGTTTCATCTTCGTTCCACACGCACGTGGGCTCTGCAGCTTCTCCGCCACCACTCGCCCACGTGCACGGGCATTCCTCTGTTTGCTCAGCATCAGCAACCCCTCCGGCCACTTGCAAGCGACTGCAGCGCACTGCAGACCTTCAGCCTTCCCGCCCGTCCGCGGAGCGGGCTCCCTCACAGCCTTCCGCGGCGCGCCCGGGGCACCAGCAGGCCCGAGAGACGCAGCAGAGGTGCGCCCCGCAGCAGCGGAGGCCCGCCGGCGGCTCCCTGCATCACCGAGCCTCGCCGCCGCCCGCGCGCGTGTGGCCGCGGCCGCCTTGTCTTGGTGTGGTTCAAGTGCCGCCTGCCAACCTCTCTGCCTGCCTCACATTCAACAATGCCGTGCAGGCTCGGAACAGCAGCGCCGAGCGCGCTCAAGACCGTCGCCAGCTCAGACACCCATGACCCCGCATGCCTGCGGCCGCTTCGAAGCGCTCTGCCAAGCGCTGGGCTTGGCAGAGCCCGAGGGCAGGCTGCAGCTCGCCTCGGTGCCGCAGCAACCACTTGCGCGTGGCCTGGCGCCGGCTGGTGGCGTGCAAACGGCACAGCCATGGCAGCCGTGGCGCCCGCCGGCAGCTGCAATCGCTGCATCATGCTCTGACGCCGCCGTCGCTGATCCCGTGGTGGCCACGCCACCCAGCAGCGTGCAGCAGCGCCAGTGCCGCCCTGCGTTGGTCCGGCTCGCCCAGCTGAGGCAGGTGCGGCAGCCGCCCACGGTGCGGCAGGTGTGGCAGCGCCTTCAGCAGCGGCGGCAGCAGCAGCGGCGGCAGGTGGCAACTGCCCCCACGGCCTCTGTGTCCGATGGCAGCTCAGTGACCTCCCACGGCAGGGGAGCCACAGACTGCGGGTGAGCCTGCTTGCATCTTGGTTGCTAACCTGCAGACTTGTTCAGCCGTGTCGCGTGAGCAGACCGTACACACATCAAGCCGCCATTCTCATGCCCGTCCCCTTGCGCCCTCCCTCCCTGCTGCAGCGGCGCCGCGCAGCACCCACCCGCTGCTGCCCGCCCTGTCAGCAGGACCTCGCTGGATGCGCACACGCTATCTCTCGTCTTTGCCACAATCCTCGGCTCCATGCCGGCAACAGACGCCTTGCAGCTGATGGCTGCCCGCCGGTTCCTGGCCGCCTTCCCACCCGTCTGATGTGCGAGGCTAGTTGCCAAATAGTGCAGTGCAGCCCCGCTATTGCCAGGCACCTGCGCCCAGGCTCGGCAACCCTGCGCTGTTATGTGGCACAGTTCGCTGCTGGCTGGCACAGGCCGCCTGGCTGGGCCACACGATCCAGGTTGGCCGCCCTCCACATCAAGACCCCTCTTTATTTTTTCCCTCCAACCCAGCCTTCCAGCCTTTCAGCCTTACTCCCCCCTTCTTTACCTTTCGTCCCATCCTCACTGATCAGCGCCGCGTTAGGGTGCGGCTACATGCTTTTCTGCAGTGCAAATCTTGGGCCATGCCTGACCCGCAGACACACATGCCCCCACTGGGTGTTCTCGCTCATGACCCACTCTCAGCTGATTGAACCACCTCAGTTCCTACCCCCTTCGTCACTCCCATTTCATCTGCAACCGCAACGAGGGTTGTCTTGGATCCCCTGCTCGGTGGTTCATTAACAGCATGAGCCGAAGGGAGCCTGCCACGATTCCTCACCCCTGCCCCGCATTTTGCTCCTCATTATGTTCCTCTCCAAGACCGCCGGTCACGGTTACGCCGGTACTTTTCTACCTGTGTTATCACCCTTCGCTCACGTCCAATGCGTCACTACTGGCTGTGCACATCCGTTCTGCTTGCCACACGTGGCCCTGCTTTTCACCGCCTGCCGCCTGCCGCTCAGCACGATTCTCACGCCACCTGCCTCTGCAAAGGGCCGCGAACTGCCTGTATGCACTGACTCTAGCGCAATCCACGCACTGTTAATGGGCCTGCAACGTGTTCGGACCATGCCGCCTGACAACAGCAAATTTGTCAGCTTTAAAGCACACAGTTGCCTCCCAACGTGACTTGCTGCCCAGCGCTGCACGCCTGCTGTGTTAAGCCTCGCACCAGGACAGGGCCCTTACAGCAGGATTTGCTCTGATGCCTAGTAGTCGGTGGCTGGGTTGCTGCACCTGGTCATCCCCTCACAGCCATCGAGCGAGCATTTCGAACCTCAGCGAGCACCGGCATGACCGCCAGGGCTTGGCCCCGCCAGCCGCTCATGCCGCCGTCGCTGGCTTGGTCCTCAAGCGCACGGCACGGCGTCCACTCAACATCTTCCGTTGGCTTGTACGCAGCTCATCCAGCCCACGAACAGCCCTTGGCAGCCTGGTTGTCACGGCTCGTGGGGTTCTTTCCCAGGCGCCGCCCCGCTCGCCTCGCCTGTGCGACACAGCAGACTGAGTGAGCGACACATGTCGCCGGCAGCTGCTGCTCGCACGCAACACTGCACGCAACACGGCCAGCTTGAACTTCCTTGCACGACAAGCGGCGGGCCGCCAGACTCCCCGCCTGGAAGCGCAGCGCACGATCGATGCTGTCTCAACATGCGCAAGGAGCGATGGCGCCCCGTGACCTGACTGTCGCCCCGCCGCCGCCTTTGCGCAGGTGCCGTCAGCCGGCGCGCCCACCTTGCCAGAGTCGCAATGCGGTCAGCCGGATGGCTGCTTGCAGCCAGCGTGCTGGTGACCGCGTCAGCTGCCTTGGCAGCTGTGCAGGACGGGTTTTGCGCTGACGCGGTGGCGGCAGGGAGTGGCGAGCCCGGGGCGTGGCAGTGGCTGGGCGACCAGGCAAGCGGGCGCTGCCGCCGTCCTCGGCTGGCTGCCGGCTGCCTGATGTTGTTGGCCTGCTCCTGACATGACAGCTGGACGCTGCGCTTGCATGCAGCGCACCATGACTGCTGCTTGCGTCGTCGCTTGCCTTCAAACAGCCGGCTCGATTCCCTTCAGGGCCCTGCAGTGTCCCCCAGACACACTTCGCCTGCTGCCCGGCGCAGGAGTCTGGCCCGCAGGACCTGCCGGCGGAGGTGTGGAACGCCACGCTGGCGGCGTTTGATGAGCAGTACCTGTACGGCGTGGAACCGGGCTCAGAGGCCTGGGTGCCCTGCAGCGAGCAGGAGGGCCTGGCAGCCGTGGCCGGCTGTGTCCAGGTGGGCGCAGCTACGGCGGCACTGTGGGACGATACAGTGGCACACACCAGCAGGCTGGCCAGTCACTGGCGCCAGTCATGGTGGTGCACGAACGCGCCGGCTGCGGGGCAGCAGCGGGTGGTAATGCGGCATGCGCGCCTGCCCGCTGATGCATGCCGCTCCCCCCGCCCACGCCCTCCAAGCCCAGCCCTGAGCTGAGCCTGCAGTTGCGCCAGCTGGGCTCCCTTGTGCCGCCACGGTTGCCGCAAAAGCAACCACCCACCAAGCGGCTGCCCTTCCTTGCCCCAGGATGGGGACGATGTCCTCGCTTACCAGCTGCGGGTCAACCTGACGTGCGTGCACGCCGAGCACAACGACACCGCCGCTTTTGATGCCCTGGTGTGGCTGGAAGCGGATGGCAGCGTGCAGGTGGGCCCACTGGGGTGATCGGACGGTCGGCCTGGGTGGGAGGGCAGGGCGACGGGCCGCCTGCTGGCGGGCCCAGAAGCCGAGCCCGGCCCGCCTGCATGGGCTGGCACGCATCACAGCAGCGCCCGGCAGCTGCTGCATGGGCCGCCTGTTTTCAGGCGGGAGCACCAACCGCAACCTGTGCCGTCCACACCAGCATGTGCTGTTGGCACCAGTGTGTGCCGTTCACACCGGCATGTGCCGTTGACACAGCATGTGCCCCTCCCCATTCCACTCTGCACAGGTGAACTTTAGCTCGGTGGTGCTCCAGGTGGACGCCTCGCACTTTAGCGACCAGGTGGGTCGCACCTGGGGGCGGCAGGCTGATTTCAGGCTGACAAATAGCTGGGCCTGTGCATGCTGGGCAGTGGCGTGCACGCTCACCAGCACCTACAGTTGAGGCTATTTGTTTTGATAACCTCGCTGCCCAACTCATGCCCGCATCGCCACCCCCCCTCGCCTGCCGCAGCCGTGCGACGACCCGCTGTGCGCGCTGTGCCGGCCGGGGCCGCCTCCCGCCGCCGGCCAGCCGCCGCTGCCCCAGGTCTGCGACATGTGCCTGCTGGCCTTCAAAGTAAACCCTGCCACGGGGCGGTGCGAGGAGGCGCCTGCCATCCCAGAGGCAGGCGGCGCGGCGATTCAGGGCGCGTCTCCGACGCCGGCAAACGGCCCCCCGCCAGCCTATTCGCCCATGCCCTACGTCCCGGCCTCCACCGGCCCCATGCTCAGCCCCGCAATACCAGCGGGGGACACCAGCCTCATTAAGGAGGACTGGTTTGCCAAGTATTGCAAGGCCGACCCAGGTGGGTGGGTGGAGGGGGCAGGTGGGCAAAGAGGGGCGGCAGGTGGGCAGAGATGGGTGGAGGGGATGGGCGCTGACACGTGAGCAGGTGGGGTGCAACCCCCCCACCGCGGTGCGGCAGCTGCAGGTCTGTTTCGGCTGGCTGCTGTGGGGCCAGTGGCACCGTTGTAAGCAACCCACCATAGCTGGCCCACCCCCCTCCTCCGGCCCTGCAGCAAACTGCAAGCAAGTGGACCCGCGAGAAATCCCAAGCAAGCCCTGCGGCCAGGTAGGCGCAGAGCACCACGCTTGCGGCGCTTCTGCCGCCTGGTCTGTTTTCTCATGGAGTGTCCGAGGGGCCTTTCGAGTGCGTGCTCAACCCCTGTCTCAACTCGCTCGCCCGCTTGCTTGCAGGGCTGGTTCATCATTGCCCAAGAAAGCGACACCAACTTCTGGTGCAGCCGCTGCAACCGGCCCGGGTGCCAGGACTGTGAGTGACCGGTGCCGCTCTGAGGGCCGGCCGCGCTGCACGCCAACGTCTCTGAGGCTTTGCGCCGCGCCAGTCCGTCTGAGGGCACCCATGCGCATGCTCCCTTGTCTAGAACGAACTGGACCGCCGTGCCGCAGGCGCGCGGTGCTATGGCGACAAGGACGGCTGCCGCAGCGACCAGTTTTGCTTGGCTCCCTGCAAACCGGGTGCGCAGCGCATTTGTGGGGCAGTATGGGTTTAGGGCCGGCGGTGTGGCTGCTGTGCTGTAGCACATGCTGGGGTGTGGCCCAAGCGGTGTCAGAGGGGCTCGACTCCACTCCACTTCGTGTGCTGGGTTGAAGTGCGTGTCCAGCATCGTGTGCAGCAGCTTCATGTACGGCTCCCCGCCACGCGATCCCCATCCCCGCAGGCAGCATTTGGACGGCGGGAGGCTGCCCACCGTGCAGCGAGCTGGTTGCTGGCTGTGACCTGTGCGAGCGCTGCACGCTGGGCCGCAGTGCCGCACTGAACAAGGGGGTGCGCGAGGGTTATGGCGTTTTACGGGATTTATCAAGGTTTAGGGCCGCTGGACAAGCAGGTGCAGTGGGGTTGTGGCAAGATTTTACCATGCCAAAAGAAGGGCTGGCCGAAGGGGGCGGCGGCGCCGCTCATTGCATGCCAGGGCCGCACCCACTGCTTCCACGGCAGCGCGACTCAGTTGGACGCGCATGCCCGCCCACCCGCCTCTGCCCCGCAGTGCCAGATCCGGCCCGGCGCGCGGTCTGGCGTGCGCTGTCTGCGCTGCAAGCACTGGCTGGGCTGGGCGTGGATGGGAGATGGCACGGCGCGCTGCCGCCCCCTCAGATGAGGCTGGGGCTGGCTCCAATGACCCATCTGGCTGCTTAACCTGGACAACCAACCGCCGAACCGACACAAGGCTGCCTACCTGGCCTTGACCCAGCCTGGCTGCCCCCAACTCCCATCCATTGCTACCGATTCTGTCCGCCCAGCCGTGCTGTGGGCCGTGAGGCCCCGCCGCTGCGCGCCCGTGTGTGCTCTTTGTTTTTGCCTGAGAGCTGGCACACGCCTTGCACTGCCGTGCAGCACCCACGCGTGCATGTGCCTGAATGCGCGGCGGCGTGCCGTAGCCCACCCTTTCATTGCACGAGCCGCATGGCTTCCCCCTCCTGCCGACACATCCCACCCGCGCGCATGCCTGAATGGCCTGCCTCATGCCTCACCCTTGCATACCACCCCTGATGCCCTGGACCGCAATGCCCTGAACTCCGACCGAGACCCTTCCAAAAAGGGTCCTTCCACCTGACCTGGAGGCATGCTTTAGCCTCTTTCATTGCCTTGCCTTCTCTCCCACTGTCGTGCCTTCGTTTAACGTAGCGCAATACAACTGTGAGCAACCACTGCTGTGTGCTGCCAGTCAGCCAGGCGACCTGAGCGGCGGCCCTGCACAGGGCAGGAGTGGAGAAGGCAGCGCAGCGTCAGTCAGCAGCAGCTGTGAGCAAGCCTGCATGCCATGGCTAGCTTTTTGTGGCTGCAAAATTAAAAGCACAGCGGCAGCTGCCATGTCAGGTACTCCAGCCATAAGCCGTTGGGCGAGCGCACCACTCAACCACCCCAGGCCCAGCCGGGGCTGGGCAGCACGAGCACGTGCATGCAGTCGGAAAGCACTTTGTTAGATAATCAGCGTTGATTTTGACTTAAACCTGCAGCACACTCACGGGTGGGTTCGTGCGGCTCCTTGACCCACCAGGCCGCCGCCCAGCGTGTCTGGTCAGCCGGCGGCACAAACATGACCTGGGCGGCAGCAGGGGTGCAGTAGGGTTGAGGGACTGCGTGGGCTAGTCGGCACCCTAGGGTGCCCTGCGCCCTGGTTGTGGCACACATCCCACCCATTCGTAGCAGCTTCCAGCAGCAAGCATCACGTGGCACGTCACATGCTGTACGGTACAGCAACGGGCGCACCACACGCAGCCCCCGCCGGCCGCACCTGCTCCGGCACCGGCTGTAGATTGAGCGGGCTGCGGATGCCGCGGCGCTGCCGGAACTCGTGCACCGCCCGCTGGCAGCCTGTGCAAAGCGGGGCGTGCAATGCAGCAGGGAGCTGGCCTGGTTTGAGGCAGCAATGCAGCACATGCAACCTGGTGGGCGGGAGCCAGTGCATGCGCCCAATTCACTGCCCATCAACTGCCCAACCAGCACCGCCTGCATGCGCTGCCGTCCGCCTGTTGCAGCCCCGCCTGCCCCAGCCCAGCCCTCACCAGTGTAAGCCCCGTAGTCGTCCACATACACGAGGCCGCCGGGGGACACTCGATCATAAAGCGCCTCTAGGGCGTCCCGGGTCGACACAAACCTGCAGGGCGCAGCAGCGGCTGGCAGGCCTGGTTGGGGCGTGCAAGACGCCGCCGGCCCAGTGCTATGGCTGTGTGAGTTCGGGCTGCTGGGCGCCGCTGCCTGGTGTACGGCAACAGCTGCACCACGTCACACCATGCGGACAAGGCTGTAACGGCGGCAGGAGCGCCACTAAGCAGGCAAGCAGCCGCATGGCACCACCGAAGCAGGCAGGTAGCCAGCCCTCACAGGTCTCCGTCCAGCCGCAGGAAGGCGATGCGCTGGATGGGCGCGCCAGGCAGCGTTTCATTGAACCAGCCCTGCGGGGGATTAAGGCCTTGCGGGTGCTCGTTGGTGCATTGCAGCTGGGCGGGCGGCGGCGCGGCGCTGCCGTGTAGGGCTGCGGCGGGCGTGCACGTGGTGTGTTGCGTGGGCAGGCGGCTGCACATGGGCGGCAATACAGCATCCAACGACCGGTGTGCACATGACGGAGCCCACGAGCTGCCCACCTTGAGTATGCGCATGCGGCCGGCCTCCAGGTGGTGCCCCAGCCCAAATTCTCGCAGGTTGACCTTGAGGGTCTCTAACGAGGACGCATATTCTCCCGCCATGCTGGGGCCAGGGTGGCAGGTGAGCGATACCGTTAGGCAGTGCCGTTGGGCAGGCAAAGAGGTCTCTCATTAAAAACCGCTGCGCCTGATTTTTGAATGAAACTCGATGGAGATTCGTACATCCCAAACGGATTTTGATTGAATAATTGAAGATGTGGTGCTGCCGCCTGGCGGTGCAGTGAGGCCCGCTCTTCCACAGCGCGCTTCCCCTCCAGCTGGCCCTGACGCTCTTGCTGCCCGCTGACCCGCTGGCCATGTTGGTCGGTGGCTTCCCCTCCAGCCAGCCCTGACACGCAGCAGCTCCTGCCGCCCACTCACCCGCTGGCCATGTTGGTCGGTGGCTTCCCCTCCAGCCAGCCCTGACACGCAGCAGCTCCTGCCGCCCACTCACCCGCTGGCCATGTTGGCGGGGCCGCCCCGGTCTTGATCCACCGGTGCGGGCGTGCCTTCAAAGCTGTCGGCTGCCCACAGGCGGCGGATGGGAGGCGCCCTGCCGCCACCACTGCTTGCGGTGGCCGTGCTGCTGCTGCCGCTGCTGCTGCTGGAGGGGTGGCCGCCACCTGTACTGCCGGTACCGCCCCAGCTTGGTTCGTACCGCTCCAGTACCTTAGCCATGACGATGGAAGTGCCTCCAGTGTACACCCCAGCTTCCACAAAGTCCTGCGCCACAGAAAATGGAAAACTCAACAGAAGCATGGTCAGTTACGTGGGTGGGCAGGGGGCAGGCGGGGAGGTTGCGTCAGAGCTGGGGCTGAAGAAATTGCATGAGGGTGGGACGCAGCAGCGCAGCTGGGCGGTTTTAACTCGAGGCAGGCCGGGCAGGTTCGCCAGCCAGCAAGGCACACCCGCATCCGAATGGTTCCATGCCCAGCAGCAGCTGCGGGACTCACCCCTGGGACGTTGCTGAGCAAGGCTGCCAGCGCCATTTGGATGGTCAGCTGCACGTGCAGATAGTGCGGGCTGTCAAGCGTGAGCAGCGTCACAAACTAGTGTGCAGCACCCAGCTGGACTAACATTGCTGACCATTGCACAGAGCATGGCAAGGACGCAATGCTGCACTGCTCGGCACTGCTGCGTTCACCAGGCGGCGAAGCTTGGAGACCAGCGTGGGCACCTCCATGCGCGCCAGCTCATACGCAAAGTGCCGCTCCGGCAGCGGCAGCGAGAAGGGCGTGTAAAGCGGCGGCGGCGGCAGGGGAGGCGGGCCGGGCGGCCGCAACAACATGCCGACGGCGGCGCCAACTGCCAGGCATGCTACTGCCGTCCACAGCTGGCTGCGCGGCTTTGACCTCGGCTGCGGCACGACGCCTGCCATGGCGGGCCCTAGAAGTGAGCGCAGGCGACAGTGTGCCGCCGAGCAGACCGGAGGCTGCGGCGCGACGCCAGCGGACAGGTCAGAGTTGCAACAACAGCTAGCTTGCAGGGGTCGAGTGATCCACACCTCTTGAGATCATGCCAGCCACCGCCGCCGCCAGCGGGGCAGCGACGTCCCGCTGCGGTTGCGCTTGTGCACCTCTGGCAGAACGCCATTCACGTGCATTGCAACTGTCTTCTGGACGAATGCACAACCGAGCGGCAAGGAGAAGCGTTGCCGCCCTCAGCTGTGTGCCGCGGCTGCACCGTCCCCCAACCTTTCCTGCGTCACTCCACACTGGCGGGTTACTTTGCCTTGCATCCATTGCCACCCTTCAAAAAACTCCAGGATGGCGTCCGTAACCACTGCTGCTGCTGCAGGCAAATGCATGCAGTCACTTCTTGGCGCCGCGGCTGCCGGCGCCTCCAAACAGGTTGGAGAAGAGCTGGGCCGCAAACTGGGGCGCCTCCAGCTCCACAGGGGTCATAAAGTTGACCAGCTTGTTGTGCACCTGCGGGTAGGCGGCAGGCATGAAACACAGCACGTCAGGGCGGGCAGTGGGAGGAGGCGGATGGCTATCGCGTCTTCGCACGCAGCGCACGGCATGCTTTGCAAGCAGACCGCGCCCCAGCAGCAGGCACGTGCGCCACAGGCGAGCAAGGCAGGAGGCTGGGGCATCAGTCCATGGGGGTGGCCAAGCCAAAACAGAACCGTCCGCTCACGTGGTAGCGCAGCTTGCGGCCCTTGGAGGCCCGCCGGTCCACTGCCTTGCGGTGCTTGGGGCCCTAGGGGGCAGGCGAGGAATGGCAAAAGGGTCACGGGGCTGAAGGAGGGTGTAGAGGGCGCCCTTGCAAGCAGGCGGCAGCCGCCGACTCCTCCGGCAGCTAACCGTTCACCACACAGCTCCATTTAGCGTGGAATCCAGCAACACAGCACAGCTCCATCAGCGTGGCACCACCCTGGCCCCGCACCGAGTGCCAGTTGGCGCCGCCGGCGTCAGCGGAGCCTTCCAGGAACTCGCGCAGCAGAGTCTGGTAGAACTCTGCGGCAGGCAGGAAGGGAAGCCAACAGCGGGTGTCAGCATGGGAGGCCGGCATGCAGTGTGTCGGTTGCGGGGGGCGCCGGCGGCGGCACCCGGCCATCATGCCGGCAGTCGATTGGCTGCGCACCTGCGTCGTCATAGGTCTCGGGGTCCCGCTCCTCCTCTAGCTTGGTGTCCATGCCGTTGGCTGTTGGCTCCTGCATGGATGCGAGGCAGGAGAGGGCAACCAAGTGGGTGTGGGCAGCGGGCGGCAGGGGCGGCGGGAACACTCTCCCAGAGCCCTGCAGCACGCGCGATCGATATTGCAATCTTTCCATCGCTGACTGCCGGGAGGGTTTAAATGGTTGAAATAAGGCAGAGCCCGGGCTGGGCTGAGCGAGCCTCCCGAGCAGAAAACGGAGGGCATCCCGCCCTGTTCGATTGGCTTGCAAACAGCGATCAAAGATTGTTGCAGCGATCGCGGGGGCGACGCAGGCCTCGGGGTGCAGCCCATAAGGCCAGGGGGCGCCAACCGCCCGGGGGCCGGCGGCGGCCGTTTGAGCGGGCCTGGCCCTTCACATAATTCCGAACATTTCTTTGCGCAGTGAGAGACCTGCACCCCCCACCATCCCACCACCACCCACCACCACACCCCCACAACCTGCCGCCACATGACCCACCTCATCATCCGACCAGCGGCCGCGCTTGGCCGCAGGCGCCGCCTCTGGGTCTGGGCACAGCAGGCGCGCCGCATGCTGCTGCTGGGCCGAGCGGGGCAGCCGCGTCCGCTCCAGCATCTTGCCAGGGTCCTGCAATGGAGGCAGGGGGCAATTCATAGATGTGACGCAGAAGGGCGGGCACACACAGTCCGCCGTCTCCAGACAGCAGGCAGTTGCACAGGGCTGGCAACCCGACAGCAGCAGTCCTCGCCTCAGGACTGGCATCCCGACAGGCAGTTGCAAGCTCTAACCCTCCCCCACCTGCATGAGCTGCGCCACTTGCGTGCTGACGCTCTGGTTCAGCGCCTTGAGCTGCCCGCCACGCAGCGTGGCGCCGCCTGCGGCGCAAGGGGTTCGGATGCGGCGGCATGCTTAGAACTCAGCCGCACGCACGCCCTCTGGGCGGCTCATGGGACAGCAGCGCGCATGCAGCAGCAGGCGCCAGCACACACGGCCCTGGGCCCTCCACCAAACAATGGGTTAACCTCCACCAAATAATGGGACAACCTCCACCAAATAATGGGACAACCTCCACCAAGTAATGGGACAACCTCCACCAGCCTTACCAGCTGTGAGAGTCGTCTTGCGATGCCAGCGGTCGATGGAAGCATCACGGAAGGGCCCAAACGCAGCATATGCCGCCTCCACCTGCCCCCACAGCGCGTCTGCCCCTGGCGGCGCTCCGTCTTGCTGCTGCCCCTCGCTGCCGGCTTCGTCGCCCCGCGCCCGCTTATGCCTGCCGCCGCTGCCTTCCGCCGCCGCCGCCGCCTGCCCGCTGGCACCCGCTGCCGCCGCTGCCTCGGCGACCGCGGGGTTCTGCCCGGCCAGCGCTCCGAGCAGGTGCAGCAGGTCTTGGAGCAGGGCCGAGGCATCGGCGGCCAGCCCTCCAAAGGCTGCCGCCAGGTCAGCAGAAGAGGCAGCGGCCGCTTCCTGCATCTCTCCCTGGGGCAGGCGGTTGCCGCCGGCCAGCGCACGCTGCAGCAGGATGCGGGCCTCCAAGCCGCGCTGCCACACGGCCTTCTGGGCCTGCGAGGCGGGAGTTTGTTGGAGTGGGTGGGTGAGCGCATCCCGCTGGCCGTGCACTATGGAGCACCCTAGGTTATGCAAGGGTTGGCGGGCAGCAGTGCGGGTGCACTGCACGGCAGACAACATTAGTACTGTTGTTGAAGGCAAAACGGCCCTGCTGTTGTTGCTTTGAGGTGGCACACAGCAGCCAGCGGCAGGGGGCGCACCTGCACAGCCAGCGCCTTTTTGCGTTCCCGGGCAGCTCGCTCTTTCAGGCCTGCCATCGCGGTCTGCTCGTCCTGCGGGCGGCAGCACAGGGGGCGGAGGCGATTGCATTGATAGGCTGTGCGAGGTGCGGGACCCGCAGCAGGCGTACATTCGCATGCGGCTGCCTGGAGAGCACAGGCCCCCACAGCCACAGACGGCAACGGTCCAACCAGCACGCTGCCGCCACGGTTGGGCCGTGCAGCAAGCAACACCCTCCCCTGCCTGCCCACCTGCTGCATCTGCTCATACTCCCGTTCCAGCGCCGCCATCTCATCATCTGCCGCCGCCGGCGCCGCCGCCGCCTGCCCGCCGCCTCCCTCCTCATCGCTGCTGCCGCCCGCTGCCTCCTCGCCATCCGCCTCGCCGGCAGCAGCGGCAGAGGCACGGCGTGCCGCTAGCCGCCCAGCGCCGCCGCTGCCCGCCATCTCCTCTTCGGGAGCCTCGTCCTCACTGCCGCTGCCGCTGCCGCTGCCATCGAGCCAGCCGGCATCGTCCTGCTGCCGCTCCTCCTCCTCCTCATCGTCGTCTTCGCTGGCCTCCTCCTCACCGCTGCTGCCCTCGCCGCCCTCCTCCTCGGTGCCGCTGCCGCCCCTCTCGCTGCCCTCCTCTGCCTCCTCCTCCCCCTCCTCCTCTGCCTCCTCCTCCTCCTCCCCTCCAAAGAGGGCGGCGCGCGAGGTGCGGCGCCCCGCATACTCCCGACCCTCCATCACGAGTTCGCCCCGCAGGCGGCTCCCCTCCTTGCCGCGCCTGCGGCGGCAGCAGGGGCAAGTGGAGGTGGGGGAGGTGAGCAGGGCCGAGCAGTAGCCCCGATTGCAGGCGCATGCCGCTGATGGCTGCTGCAGTGAGCATCTGTACAGAAGTACGGCAGCCTGCGGCGACAAGCCAACAGGCAGCACTGGAGGAGCCCACCTGCGTGCCGGCTGCGCCGCCGCCAGCTCCTCATCGCTCTCCTCCAGCGCCGGACCGGCCCCAAACACATCTGCCTCAGGGTCGAACTCTGCATCGACGGGGTGTAGCGGGGGAAAGCGGCAACATGAGGGTGCCGGGCAGCGGCGGCGGCAGGCAGTGGCGGCGGCGGCAAGGCCTGTTGCTAACAAGCCTGACGCGCCGTCCCTCGAACCTTTGGTCGGCGCGGGATTGAACAGATCAGCGAGCTCGTCCGCCAGGCTCTTGTTCTTGGGAGCCATCGTTCCACGCTGCTGCCGGCTGCCTCTGGGCGCCTGCTACGTTTATGAAATGCTGTATCGGGGCTGATTTATGTAAATCGAAGTCTCGTCAGGCGCTGCAAGCCTGTACAGACGAGCCGCCAATTCGGGGTGTGACGAGGGCGCTTCAGAAGGCTCTGCACCGTCCCAGATTATTTCGGCAAAACCGCAACGTGCTCGGAATGCGCATGCATGCCATGCACGCACCCTGGAGTCGGCGCCCTGCTGGCAGAGATGCAGCCCCCCTGCGCTGCTCAAGCCCAGGCGCTCTAAGATGGCCGATGTCGATTCCAGCCCTTGAATTTGGTGCATCACACGCCAGGGCGGTCAGCAAGCTGTCAGGGGGCAGCAGCCGTTCCTATGCCGCACTCTCAGGCCGAGCCAGAAGCCAGGGAAGGCGGGGACAGCCCCCTGAAACGCCAAGGCTGCATGGAGATGGCGGCATCGTCGCCCCAGGCAGCCCAGGCGCCGCCTGCTCAAACCAAAGGCGGCAGCGGCGGCAGCCGGGCCAGCGCCGACAGCAAGCAGCAGCGTCAGGGCAGCATCCAGCAGCGAGCCCAGCTTGCTGTGCTGCTGCTGGAGCGGGGCAGGCACAGGGATGCGCTGGCGGCGCTGCAGCCGCTGCTAGCGCAGCAGCCGGACTCCGCAGACCTGCTGTGCCTGCAGGGCCGCTGCCACGCCGCCGCCGGCAGCCGGGCGCAGGTGGGTGGCTTGGACCCGGGCGTGGGTGCTGGAGGTGCTGTATCTTGTGTGTATTTTACTGTGTATTTTTCTGCAGCCTGCCCCCACGTGGTACATAGCTGCTGATGAAACTGCTCCTGCTGCCGTGCGATGCAGGCGCTGGCTGCCTATGCTGCGGCGCTGGCAGCCGATGCAGCATGTGTGCCAGCTCTGCTGGGCTGCGCAGCAGTGTACAAGGACAGCGGGCTGCTCTCTGAGGCGCTGGCTGCACTGGAGAAGGCACTGCTTGCCCTGCACTGCGCAGCCGTGGCAGCAGTAAGCGGCGCAAATGGCGAGGGCAGCCCAGCACCGGCGGCGAATGCGGCAGCAGCAGCGGCCGGCTCGCTGGCGGCGGCAGGCATGCCGTGCGATGCAGCCAGCGTGCGACAAGCGCTGGCGGTGGTACTCACAGACCTCGGTGCGCTGCTCGTGCGGTCTACTGTGCCGCCGAGGGTTGCAGCAGCACCGTGCAAGTCGGCTTTTTCAAATGCTGCTGGCTGCTGGCCGTACTTGCACCACTGCCTGCTGTGATGAGTGCCAGGCTGCCTCTTCTACGCGCAGGCACGCAGCGCAAGCTGGCCGGCCAGGAGGGCTGGCTGCAGCACTACCAGCGGGCGGTGGAAATGTGCCCAACCTATGCCCCCGCCCACTACAACCTGGGTGGGCTCCGGGCCGTGCTTGCTGCCCACCCAGCTTGCGAGCGGCAGAGCAATTTGTGCAGCCTGATGTGGCCACTGCTGCTGCCACAATGCATTGCTACAGCTGATGTGGCAGCCTGATGTGGCTATTACTGCTGCCACCATGTATCACTAACGCCGATCCACGTTTTGCATGCTTTGCCTGCAGGCGTAGCCGCGGGGGAGGCGGGCAAGCTATCGAAGGCCGTTGAACACTATGGCAATGCGGTGAGCTGGGCTGCACTGCTTGCAATGCACTGCGACAGCAGCAGCAGCAGCAGGGTGTGTCATGGTGCTGGCGGCGAGTCTGAGCGCCGCTGCCTTGCAAGCCCACCCGCGTGCCAGCACCCCTGCACCGCCATGCCCCTCTGCAGGTGAAGCTCATGCCGCGCTACGCCGAGGCCTGGTGCAACATGGGCGTGCTGCTCAAGCAGCAGGTGTGTAGGGATGTGTACTTGCCAGCTCTGGCTGCCGCTGCACAGGGTGTGCGCCTGGAAGTGTGGGCCTGGGATTGCATCATGCTGGGCATGCTCTGCCGCCGCAGTCTGCACCCCTGCGTGCGCAGCAAACCCAACGTGCCGTGTCACTCCCAGCCACCCCCACCCTAAACCCGCCCTGCAGGGTGAGCTGGAAAAGGCCATCTCAGCTTACGAGCACGCGCTGGCGGCCGCCCCCAACCTGGAGGTCGTGCAGCAGAACATGGCGGCGGCACTGACCGAGTGGGGCACGCACCTCAAGGCAGCAGGTGCGCCGCTGCCCAGCTGCCCATGACTGGCTGGGCAGCGGGGCGGGGTGCTGCTGACCTGCGCGTGGTTGTTGACTGGCATGCCTGACCCAGCTGATCACGCACACTCGCCTGCACGCTGCCCACGCTGTGGCCATGGAAGGCAAGCCAACTACACCTCAAGCCTGCTGCTCGCCCGCAGGCAAGGTGTCCGAGGGCATTGCTGCGTACGAGCGCGCGCTGGCGCTGGTGCCGCGGCAAGCCGAGGCACTGTACAACCTGGGCGTGGCCTACACTGAGGCGGGGCAGATTGACAAGGCGCTGTTCATGTGAGCGCATGGGTTGCGAGTGCGCTCTTACCACCAGGGCTGCTGGCTGTTCATTTGAGCGCATGGGTTGCAAGTGCGCTCTTACCACCAGGGCAGCTTGTTGTTCATGTGAGGGCATGGGTTGCAAGTGCGCTCGTGTCAGGGCTGCTTGCAGTTTTTCATGACGAGGGCCGTGCAGCTGAACGCGGGCCAACTTGGCGTGTGGCAGAGGCGAAACGTGTTAAAATGGCATGGCGAGGGTGTGACATGGAATGGCACCAGGTTGAGCTGGCTCTCGCCACCTCTGCCGCTCTGAGCAGGTACCAAACAGCACTGCTGGTGCACCCGAGCTGCGCCGAGGCACACAACAACCTTGGTGAGTGCGGGTGCAGAGGGCCAGAGGCGCGGCCATGTGCCGTGGCACGCCCAGCTGCGCCATGCCCCAGCTGTGCCATGCCATGCGGAGTCATGCTATGCCCCGCCATGCGATGCCATGCCCACAGCATGCCACGGGCCAATCATGCCATGCCACGCAACGCAATGCCCTGTCATGCCATGCCGTGCCATGCCACAATCATGCCATGCCATGACTGAAAATGGCATCAGCAAGGGTCATGAGGTGTCCTCACTCACCCACCACCTTTGCCGCTGCTCGCCCTGGCAATTGCTTCCCCCTCAGGCGTGCTGTACCGCGAAATGGGCAACATGGAGCGGGCGATGCAGTGCTACCAGGCGGCGCTAAATGCACGGCCCAACTTCCCCCAGGCAAGCACCATGCCGCTGACGTACCACATTGCTGGCAATGAGTTGGGTGTGGATGTGCATGGCCGCAGCATGCTTGGCTGCACATGAAGCTAGGCACATGGACGTCACTTTACCAGTCGCCCCTCCTTGTCACACCATGCCGCGCATCCTCGCCTCGCCCCCTGCAGGGCCTGAACAACCTGGCGGTTGTGTACACGCAGCAGGGGCGGGCGCAGGAGGCGCTGCAGCTGCTCCAGGCCGCAGTCATGGCAGCGCCAGAGTATGCAGAGGCGCACAACAACCTGGGGGTGCTGCAGGTGAGGGGGGCAAGGGCCAGGAGGCACGGGCTGGGACATGTGGGAGGGGGCGCGGCGCCGACGTGGCACATGGCATGAGATTGCGTGGTGCGGCATGTCATGGCATGTTGCGGCCATGGCATGTTGCTACAATGGGCATGGCATGGCATGGCATGGCATGGCATGGCATGGCATGGCATGTTGCATGGCATGTTGCTACGAGGCCTGGCATGACATGGCATTTTGCAGCATGGTGCAGCCTGGTGCGGCATGGCATGGCATGGCACGGCATGGCATGTTGCCACAATGGCATGGCATGCTGCATCATGGCATTGCATGGCACGGCATGGCATGGTGCATCACGGCATGAGCGAGCCCCCAACTTGCCCTGGCTATCACGCCTCCATACCATGCACCCCTGCAGAGGGATGTGGGCGCTGTGCATGACGCCATTGCCAGCTACAAGCGGTGCCTGGAGCTGGACCCCACCAACCGGCACGCGGGTGAGTGGCGGGTGCCACAGCGAGTGCCACGTGTTTCTGGGGCGCCACCGGCTGCCTGCCATCTGTGCGCATGCAGCCCACGCCTGCACAGCCCTGCTGTGCCCGCACCATGGCCCACAGCCTGGCCCCCTTCCGCTGCCCATGCCCCAGGCCAGAACCTGATGCTAGCTCTCAATTACGTGCACCACGGCGAGGCGCGCCTGGTGTGCGAATCGCATGAGGAGTGGGGGCGCTCCTTCCAGGCCCTGCACCCGCAGCTGCCGCCCCTCACTCTCGACGACGTGGATGCCACAGAGGGGCGCCCGCTGGTGGTGAGTGGGCTGACGCCAGCTGGCACATTGCTTCATGGTTTGGGGTTGGGTTGCGCCCGCAGCTGCCGCTGCTGGCAACGTGGGGGCAACACAGAGGGCTGCCCGCTGGTGGTGGGGATGGGTTGCTGGCTATGTTCAGGGCCCAATGTGTGAGGGCTGGGCATGGCGACCTGCTCTAGTCATGGTGCTGTGAGTAGTAGGCTGGAAAAGCTGCAGTATCCAAAGCCACGCTTCCGCGCCCATCCGCCCTCTGACCACCCAACTACCGTCTCCCGCCTGCATCCCACCTTTCTCAGGTCGGCTACGT
Organism: Chlorella sp. Dachan; assembly: GCA_006782975.1. Lineage (NCBI taxonomy): Eukaryota > Viridiplantae > Chlorophyta > Trebouxiophyceae > Chlorellales > Chlorellaceae > Chlorella > Chlorella sp. Dachan. Next base: position 5,077,985 of record RRZL01000080.1, on the reverse strand, counting down.
TTCCCCCGATCTGTTCACCCACTCGGTTTCGTACTTTGCGGAGGCGCCGCTTGCGCACCACAGCCCGCAGCGCGTGCGCCACATCGTCTATTCCTGCGTGCCCAAGGTTGGTGGGCTTGAGCCAGGAGGGGGGCTGGCCTGTGGCGCCAGAGAGCCTGGGGAGCAGGGGCGGGGCAGGTACCTTTGATTGATACCGCATCGTCCACTCCTGCGTGCCCAAGATGGGGAGTATGGTGCGCTGTGCTCCCAGGCGGGCCAGGGAGCAAGGCAGGAGCAGCTCTCTGTCGAGCAGCAGTCCACTGCTTGAGGGCAAGGATACGCATGCATGCCATGCCAGGATACGCATGCATTCCAGGATGTGCGTGCATCCAAGATGTGCGTGCATGCCATGGCAACTGAACCCCATTGCTCCCGCCCGCTGCCCCCGCAGCCGGACAGCAAGACTGAGAAGATTCGGCGTGAAGTGCTGGCGGCGGGGGGGACGTGGCGGGACGTGGCGCGCATGCCCGAAGCAGGTGCGGGTTGAGGCAGGGGCAGGCCATGCCTGTCTGTAATGACGTGCCTCTGCCCAGAAGTGGGCCGCTGCTCAGTCCTGCACACCCAGCCATGCCGCCTTGCTCGCTCACCTTCCGTTGGATTTGCATCCGGAGCCTTTGCAGACCTGGCGCAGCTGATCCGCGACGGCAAAGTTGACATCTTCGCTCACCATCCACTGCGTTGCAGAGTTGGCGCAGCTGATCCGTGAGGACAAGGTGGACATCCTGGTTGAGCTGACGGGGCACACCGCCAGCAACCGGCTGGGCGCGGTGGCACGCCGGCCCGCACCCATCCAGGTGGGACGCCTGCGCTGATGCGCCGCGGCTGCACAGCGAGGGGTTGAAGGTGGTGATTGAAGGTGGTTGGCGCTGGCTGCTGTTGCCTGTTGTGCGGGCTGGAACCTGTGTGCTATGCAGTCCCGTTCTCCCGCCCCAGGGCTGCGCATCTGTCTGCAAAAATCGGTTCCTTGCCGTCAAAATCTCGTCCTCCCTGCTTACCTCCCCACCCGCCTGCCCCCGCCCCCGCAGGTCACCTGGATCGGATACCCCAACAGCACCGGCCTGCGCAGCGTGGACTACCGCTTCACAGACGCCATCTGCGACCCAGAGGACACCCGCCAGACATTCACGGGTGAGAGGGGCATGCTGCACTGTGCGCCTTTGCGGCCATGCGGCGGCGTTGGCCAAACCCTCTGCTGGTGCCGCGCTGGGGATGGCGTGTTTGGAAATTGCCCGGTCCAGACCCCCTTTCGAGTTAGCATCTTTGCCTGCTTCACCCCCCTCAAGCTTGCATCCTTTGCTCACCACCCACCTGTGCAAAGGAGCTGGCCCGCCCGCCCGGCGGCTTCCTGCCCCAAATGCTGTGCCTTCCACCCTCTAATGCTGTACTTCCTTTCACCTGTGCAGAGGAGCTGGTGCGCCTGCCTGGCTGCCTCTTGTGCCAGATGCTGTGGGTCCCAGACCCCAACCACCTGGCATCTTCCCTGCACAAAACAATGCCTCCCTTCACCCGTGCAGAGGAGCTGGTGCGCCTGCCCGGCTGCTTCCTGTGCTACACCCCCGCCGCCGACGCGCCGCCCGTGGCGCCCCTGCCCGCCCTCACCAACGGCTTTGTGACCTTTGGCAGCTTCAACGCGCTGGCCAAGCAGACGCCAGAGGTGAGAGGGGGCCACCTGCTGCCCTTGCTGCTAGGTGGAGATGCACGCAGCGGATGTGCCGATGCCGAGGACACAGCCCAGGTCGAGGCGCGCGGCCCCGCCTTGCAAACCCAGGGGAGCAACAGCTGGTTTATTTAAACACTCGCCCGCCTTCCTGCGCGCCACCCATTGCAGGTGCTGCGGGTGTGGGCGCGCATCCTGCTGGCGGTGCCCGGCAGCCGCCTGGTGCTGAAAAACAAGCCTTTTGCGTGCGAGGCGAGNGTGCTGGCGTAGTGCAGCTATTGTCAAGAACAAGGCGTTCGCCTGCGAGGCGAGCAGGGAGGGTGTGTGCTGTAGCACAGTGCAGCTGTACTCAGCGTGGGGGCGGCGGTGCGTGGATGTCTGCAAACCCGTCTCATTGGATGCTGTCGAACGTTAGCGTCTGCCCAGGCATCAATCCCTTCACCCTGCCCTCCCCTTCCTCCCCGCCCCGCAGGTGGTGCGCAACCAGTACTGGCGGGTATTTGAGGAGGAGGGCGTGGAGCGCAGCCGGGTGAGCTTTCTCCTTTTTGTCGTTTTCTTCTCTTTTCTGAAGAAGAAGAGAAGAAGGAAGAAGTCACAGGAGCGGCAGGCTGGGACCAGGCAGGCAGCCGTGGGTGCATGCCTTCACCGTTCATGCGCTTCGATCACATTCTTGGTCTCATGAAGATTGGTCCCCTAGTGGGCTGGCGCTCAGCTGTCAAACTCGGCTAGGCTAGGCGGGCGAGGGATCCTGCCGCACCAGGCCTCCTGCGCCGCACGGCGCGAGGGGGCCAGACCTGGTTGGCTCAGCCTTCACGACGCAAGCGTGCGCCGCCGCCTGTAGCTATTCACAAGCAACACTTTGACCGTCTGATTGACTATCATCGGAATATTCATGAGACCAATACCACTGGTGTCTAAATTGGACATAAAATTGCCCCTCGTGGTGCGCAGGTGGACCTGCTGCCGCTGGCGGCCGCCAACCGGGACCACCTGACCCAGTACGCTTTGATGGACGTCAGCCTGGACCCGTGGCCCTACGCCGGTACCACCACCACCACTGAGTCCCTGTACATGGGTGAGCCGAATTTCTTACTTTTTCACGTCTGTGTTCACGTCTTTTTTATTAGGGTTAAAAAGAAAGGGTGAGCGTCAGTGTGCAGGGGCCAGCTGTGACTCGTGCACTGCACATCACAGCGTGGCGTGTGTGACTGGCCTGTCGCCATCACCGCCACCACGCTGCACATGGGTGAGTGGCGGTGTGCATGGGGCGGTCTCAAGGGACACGTAGGGCTGGTTGCGTCAGCAGAGCGGCGCAGCCCACCGCTGAGTCTATGCGCTGGGTCTCTGTGCCGGGCCTGTGTGTCTTTGCGCCGACTCGCCCCTCGCCCTGCTGGTCCCCCAAACCCCGCAGGTGTGCCGTGCCTCACGCTGGCGGGCAGCTGCCACGCGCACAACGTGGGTGTGAGCCTGCTGACAGCTGTGGGCCTGCAGGAGGACTGGGTGGCACATTCCGGTGGGTGCTGGCGGGCTTGCTGGATCCGGGGCTGCTGGGTGGGCCTGCAGCAGGACTGGGTGGCACATTCCGGTGGGTGCTGGCATGCTTGCTGGGCTAGGGCTGCCGGGCCGCTGGGTATGCTCTTCCATCGCAGCGTGGGGGCATGCGCAACGACAGCATATGTGGTGTGCTGTGGCCGTGCGGCCCTGGCAGCGGCCCTGGCAGCGGCAAGCGCATTGGAGCGCATTGGCGTGCAGGCAGGCGCGCCTGGTGCACTGGCTTTGTATTGCCGGAGCCGCCTGGCGTCGCACACAGCCTGCCGCAGCTGCCAGGCTTCATGCAACCCCAGCATCTGGTCCTGCCAAACCACGCACGGCCCTGCTGCCGTCTCCCTGCTAGTCTAGCTTGTTTACAGCTTAGCGCCCTCCCCCCGCTGCGCACGTGCAGTGGATGAATATGTGGCCAAGGCGGCGGCCCTGACCTCAGACTTACAGCGCCTGGAGCAGCTTCGGGCGGGCCTGCGGCAGCGCATGGTGCAGGTGAGGTCTGGTGGGCCACTTCAACAGGCTGCATGGGTGTGAGGTAGCATGATAGGAAGGAGGGTAGGATGTGGCTGTACTGTACGAAGCATGGCCAGCCGCAGTGCTCAGCAGGCTGTTCGCCAACCCGCTCTCCACTGCCCTCCTGGGCCCTCTTTGCACCCTGCCTGTGCAGTCGCGCATGTGTGACGGCCCGACCTTTGTCCGGCAGCTGGAGGGCGTGTACTCGCAGCTGTGGCAGCGCTGGGTGCGGCAGCAGCGGGAGCGGCAGCAAGGGCAGGCGGCGGAGCCAGCGCAGGAGCCAGCGCAGGATCCAGCGGAGCAGCAGGCCCAGGAAGCGGCAACACAGTGACTAAAACCACAATATAGTGACAGACACAGACATTGCCCCCCTTTCATTTCATTTCATTCCGATCCTGCTGCCCACGCGTGTTGCCCTTGCTTGCCCCCACACGGTTGCGTCACACTCTACCCTCTTTCATGTCACCAGTCCTCTACCATGCAACGCCACAGCTCAGTATCATGGGCCGGAATACATGGCAAGTCTGATATGCGCGGTGCAAATGCCCTGCTTGTCCCTCGGCCACATGCCGGTCGCGCCCATGTGGCGGCGGCACCATGGCGTTGCTGACCACCCCTCCGCGCTCAATCGACCGCTGCGCATCTCCTGCATTGATCGGCGCTGCACATAACAAGGCAACCACGCTCACCAAGCCCCCCACGCAAACCCGCAGCTCCCAGGGACCCAAGGCGCGCCCTGGTTGGCCCTCGTCGCGGAGTTGACGGCTGGAGCGGCCCGGCGCCGCAAGATCAGCACAAATGGCTCAGCGGGTGTCCCCCGACGGGGGAAACCTGCTGGAGGGCGTTTCACGCTTCGAGCAGGTGGGGAACGCGGTCGGGTCGGTCAGACGGGTCTCTGCAGCGCCGCGAAAGCGCCCCGGCCTACCCGCCTGCGCACCCGGCTACCGCCGCCGCCTGTGCCGCCGCTGCCGCTGCGGGCACGTGTTGCCTACCCAGGTTTGGCCGGCGTGAAACCCTCTACGCCTGGCCGTCCCCACGTCAGCCCGCTGGCCAACACCCGCCATGGGTCCACAGGGCCACCGCTGCTGACATCATGACATGCGCGACCCCGCGGCCCTGTTTATGTACAGGTGCGCCACCTGAACCGCGGCGCCTTTGGCATGGTGGTGCTGGCCAAGGACCGGGTGCACGGCGATCTGGTGGCCCTCAAGTACATCGCTCGTGGCGCCGAGGTGCGCAGGGGCTCGAGGCGGCTAGGGCAGCGGGCGAGCTGCAACAGCAGCGTGCGGGCAGGGCGTGCCATTTCTCGTCATCCTACCCGCCTGCAAGCCATGGCCCATGGCGAATTCTGCATCACCCCAAAACCTGCATTAACCGCTCGCACGCAGCACATCAGCAAGTACACGGAGCGCGAGATCGTGAACCACATGAAGCTGCACCACCCACACGTCATCGCGCTGCGAGAGGTGCGCTGCGCTGGCCGTGCTGTGCGCTGTGCCGCTGTGCAAGGCCCCAACAGGGGCTTTCCGCCGCTTGGCAGCACGGCATGCACCCATGCGCCGCCCAGCCATGTTGTGGTTGGCGGGCCCTAGAGCTTGCATCCCTCCTGCATGACCCGCACGGCTCCCTGTTGGGTGTGTACTGCCAACAGCCTGATTGTCGATGATGTGCACTGAGCAACAACCTGCTTGCGCGCGCCCCCATGCATGCCCCCCAGGTGTTCCTGACCGCCACCCACCTGGTGCTGGTCATGGAGTATGCGGCGGGCGGCGACCTGGCACACTACACAGCCGCGCGGCAAGGCCTGCCTGAGTCGCAGGCCCGCTGGTTCTTCCAGCAGCTGGTTGTCGCAGTGGACTACTGCCACCGCATGGTGCGGCGGGGTGGGGCGGGGCAGCGTGGGGCGAAGCGGGTTCAGCTCTGCAAGTGGGGTCGCAGCTGTGGGTGCTCGCTGCAGCCTGGCCGCGGTGGTGGATGTCGTGCAGTGTGCAGCGTGCTCTCGTGCTGCCGCATGGCGGGCTGGCCTGGGTTACAGCAGCCCATGCGGTGCCGCCCTGCCTGCCTGCCACCCTGTCCTGCTCCACAGGGCGTGAGCAGCCGGGACATCAAGCTGCAGAACATCCTGCTGGACGGCAGCCAGCAGCCTCTGATCAAGGTGGGAAGCCAGGGCACGGCTGTTTGCATGGCCGCAGCACTGCGGCGGCGGTGGCGGCTTGTTGCTAGCGTGTGCTCCGCAGCGTGTGGCCGCGTGCTGCCGCGGGATGAAGCATGCCAGCCAGGCGCTGCATCCCATCTGCGTTCCATCTCCTCCGCCCTCCCTCAGCTGGCTGACTTTGGGTTCAGCAAGGACTCCAACCAGCACAGCGCGCCCAACAGCCGGGTGGGCACCCCCGCCTACCTGGCGCCAGAAGTGGTGAAGCTGCAGCTGGGCCAGAAGTACGATGGGCAGGTGCGGCTCCACAAGCCAGCCGGCTTGTTGCCACTGCAGCGGCGGCTCTGCATTGCACGGCTCGCCCTGCCATTGCCGCTGCGGTGCTGTGCCATGTGCAGCGTGGCCCAACTACCACGGCTGTGTGGCGGGAGGTGTGCCTGCCTGCCTGCCTGCCTGCCTGCCAGATGTGGTCAAAGCACCAGGGCCCTTCGCGTGTTGCAGCCCTCACTCTGCTGCTCGCCAATCCCTCGCCCCTGCCACCTCCAGAAAGCGGACATCTGGTCGTGTGGCGTGGTGCTGTTTGCGCTGCTCACAAACGACCTGCCGTTCAGGTGGGGCCGCTAACCAGCTGCAGGGCGCTGCACGGGTCGGCAGCAGTCATCCGGCGGCTGCGGATGCGGTTTGCCAGCTAGTGGAAGCACTCTAGCTGGACTGGTGCCCCGCTCTAGCGTCCTAGCGCCCCGCGGCTCGCATCTCTAAGCTTGGCTTGGCTTGACTTGACTTATGTGGCGGTTTGGGAGCCAGCGAGGCTCACATTATGCGTGTTAGAGGCGTAAAACAAGGTAGCCATGGATACATGCAGCTACGCTGGTCCTGTCTAACTGCTTGGGCCAAATCCGCGGTGCCGCAGGCGGCCGGGGGACTCAGCGATGGGGCACAACCAGAAGCTGCAGGTCATGCTGGGGCGCGTGCTGCGTGCAGAGTACAGCTTCCCTGCACACCCCCCGCTCAGGTGCGCGCTGGTGCAGTGCTGATGCAGTGCTGATGCAGTGTGGCTGCGTGGGGTGGGATGACGCTGGTGCGGCACGGCGGGCAAGCCGGTGGGCGGGCAGTGCAACCTAGCATGCCCTGCTGCGGACAGACCTGCCATCGTATTGTGCGATTCAGACAGGTATACGCCAGACAGACACAGATAGACTTGTTGCATGCGCGGGATGGCAAGCAAGCCACCCGCCCTCACCTGAGCCACGCGGCGCCCATCCCGACCCAACCCGTGTCTGCCCCGTTGCAGCGAGGGCGTGCGGGACCTCATCAGTCGCATACTGGTGGTGGATCCTGAGAAGCGGCCCACAATACAGGTGGGGGGGCATGTGTGTGCACGCGTGTGATTGGATGCAAACAGTAGGTGCTTGCTGGTGGAGAAGCGGCCCACAACACTAGGTGGTTGGGCTGTGCCGGTGATCTGTGACCTGGGTGCCTTTTGCAAGGGCAGGCCGGCAGCTACCGACTGCGCTGGTCTTGCGCGCATTTGCCATGCTGGCGTAGATCCCCCGCCACCTGTGCAGGTGGCATCATTCTGCCATGCAGGAACACCTGCGGCGCCCGGGGATTGCAGAGGTCTCTGCTTCCCAGCTTGCACCTGCCGAGTGCGTGCCCCTGCCTGGTCACCCGCCTGTGCGCAGGACATCCAGCGGCACCCCTGGTTTGCGGAGGGGCTCAACCCAGCAGCGCTGTCCTACAACGACAGCATCTTGCAGCTCAGCAGGGAGAGCCAGCCGCCGCAGGAGGTTCTGGACGAGGTGCGCTCTTGCACATTTGCCATCCTTCCTGGTACCTTCTGTCCGTACTGCCACGTGTTTTCGTGGCGGCTTGCGGAATACCGCAAGCTCAGCTCAGGGAGGGCCGGCCGCTGCAGGGGGTGCGCAGGTGCGTTGCTGCGGCACAGCGACAGCTCCTGTTGCACTGCCCATCGGAAGCTTCAACCTTTGCGCTGCGTGGTGCCTTAGGGGCATGCGATGCTGACCGAGCTGTGGGTGTGTGTAGTGCAGGTTGGGGGTGGTTGGGTTGAGGCAGCTGCTGGCGCATGCGCGCTGCTGTAAGAGCGCGGTGTGGTTGGTTGCTTGCCGTCGGATACTGTGCGCACAGACTTGCCATCCTGGCTGAGCTGCTGGTTGCTCTTCTCCCCCCCGGCAGGTGCGCACGATGGTACAGGAAGCTGGAAAGTGGCCCGTTGGCGGCCAGCAAGGTGCGCTGCTGCTCGGGGTGGGGTCAGGCCGCTGGCGGCCTGCTGGCGGCCTGCTGTGCGCGCTCCCCATGCATGGCCTTGCAAGCTGCCCCCGGCCAGCGCGGCACCTCTTCTGCTGGCCAGCAACTCGATGGCCGTGCTGCTGCTGCAACCTGCAGGCGCGGAGGGGCGCAACCCCGACGATATGGTTGCTGATGCAGCGGCCCACTCGGGCTCGTCGTATGGCATCAGCCACTGACGTGAAACCGGCGGCGCGCTCGCCCCGTGTGCCCCGATGCGCGTGCTCTACCCTTGCGGTCCGACGCCGGCTCGGTGCCGATGTGCACTACATGACTTGTGTTGTCTTTTCGTTGCCCCTTGCTCTGTGTTGCTGGAGTTTGCTCCACCCCACGTGTGTCCTCTTGCACTGCTCACTGCCGAAACCAATTCATTATGTGCCCCGCCACCGCTCGATGCACCTCTATTTTGTTGGCTGGTCGTCCAGCCCAAACGGCACTCTGTGTGGCGCTGCTGCAACATACCGTAACGCCTTAGCAGCCTCCTCAGTTTGCCGGCGAGTCTCGGACATGGTACGGGCAGGCGGGGCGGCGCCGCTCCGCCCACCTAGTCACGGCCCCAACGTCCTGCATTCCCAGCCTCTCTGTCCGTGCCGGGCACCACTGATCAGCAGCACAGCACTGCCACTGAGCCGCTAAGCAGCGCACCTTTGCGTTCGACACGGCGCCTTCGCCGTGTTACGGTGAAGCAGCTGTGATCAGCAGCAGGCAGCAATCCCGACGGAATTCCGTGGAGATGGCGGCCGGGCAGCAGCCAGGGGCGGGAGGGTCACTCAGCCTGCACCCGCTCTCGCGCTTTGTTAAGGTACCATCGCACGCTCGGGGACAGTGTTGGAGAGTGCTTGTAAACTGCGGCAGCACACCGCGGCTTCCTTCAGCCGCGCCGCCGCCGCCGCACCGCCGCACCTTCCCTGCTCACCCCCTCAACAGGTCCAGGACTTGAGCCGCGGCGCATTTGGCCAGGTCGTGTTGGCCCAGGATAGCAGCCGAGGGGGTGAACTAGTGGCGCTCAAGTACATACCCCGAGGGCTTCAGGTGAGGGGGGATCAGTCGGGTCGGTTGGGCCGTGGAAGCCTGCTCTTGACCTTGATCAAAGGAGGCTGGCGCTGCCGCCCACCATCCTGCGCCCCAGCTGCCCGCTGCAGCACATCAACAAGTACACAGAGCGCGAGATCCTGAACCACATGAAGCTGCGGCACCCACACGTCATTGCGCTGGAAGAGGTGTGTATGCCCGGCTGCACTGTCTGGGGCAGGGTGGGTTGAGGCCGCGCGCCTGCCTGCTGCACGCTGCGCCTGCTCCGCTTGGCACTCCCTGTCCGCTGCACCAGGGGCTGTGGGGCGCAGCTGAGCCGGTGCATGCCGGCCCTTTGAGCGCCGTGTCAAAGTTGCTCCTGATGCTGTGTGCTGCACAGCAGCCTGCTCTCGCCCCCATGTAAGGAGAACAGGGTGGTGCCTCCGGTCCGGGCCCATCGGCCCACGCATCCCTTTTTTACACCCACTCTTGGGGCTTGCTCCTTACACCCCATGCCCCCATGCAGGTGTTCCTGACCGCCACCCACCTGGTGCTGGTGCTGGAGTACGCAGCAGGCGGCGACCTGGCACAGTATGTGGCGGCTCGGCAGGGGTTGTGTGAGCCGGAGGCGCGGCACTTCTTCCAACAGCTCATAGTCGCACTGGACTACTGCCACCGCATGGTGCGTGCACATGGCTGCACAGCGCCAGACGCCGCAGTGGGTGTGGCGTGTGGATCGCCCGGGGCGACTTGCTGCTGCCGCCAGTCCATCACTGTCGTGCCACCTGGCCTGGCCTGCTGTGTTGGCACAGCGAGTGTGCGCGGATGCTGGCTGCAGGGCGTGAGCAGCCGGGACATCAAACTGGAAAATATCCTGCTGGAGGGCAGCCCCCGGCCGCTGATCAAGGTGAGCTGCGTGCATGGCTCCGGGCGGCGGTGGCGCCTGTGGCAGCGTAGCGTGGCGCAGCGTGCACAGCAGCCGGCACAGCTGCCCTGCGGCACAGCGGCGCTGAGTGTTGCCACCGTATGGAGTTGCTGCCTGGCATCGCGTGCTGTTGCTCGTCTGCTGCCACGCATCGTGCGTGTGTGTGTGGCGCTGCCGTGCTGCTGCCAGTCGTCCGCCGCCACCTCCTGCCTTGTTGCTGCCAGCCGACCTCCTGCCACCTCCTCCCCCGCCTCACAACCTGCAGCTGGCTGACTTTGGGTTCAGCAAGGATTCCAACCAGCACAGCGCGCCGTCTAGCAGGGTGGGCACCCCTGCCTACCTCGCGCCCGAAGTGGCCAAGCTCATGCCCGGACAGCAGTATGATGGCCAGGTGAGGCAGCCTGGGCTGGTTAGTGGAGGAGGGCTGGGCAGGTGAGGCAGCCTGGGCTGGCTGGAGGAGGGCTGGACTGTGCAGACTGTGCAGTTGTTGGAGGAGGAGGGCTGGGCTGTGCAGCTGCCGGAGGGGGGAGGGCTGGACTGGGCCTGCCACCCTGCAAAACCACACCTGGTGGGCGACTGCAACGCCAAGCGTAGTGGGAAGCTCTAGCTGCTTGTTATGCCCCAGCGCTTCTGCCTCTGCATGCTGCTCAACTCGGTGTGGCCTGCAAGGGTTCCGCTGAGCGCTGCCCTCACCTACCGCAGCTGCCGCCGCCGGTTTCTGCAGAGAGCAGACATTTGGTCATGCGGTGTGGCGCTGTTTGTCATGCTCACCAATCAGCTCCCCTTTTGGTGAGGGCTGTCTCAGGCTGCGGAGGCAGGCTGCGAAGGCCTGCCTGCGGAGGACAGAGCAGTGGCTCCCTGCCTGCTGACGTGCCGCAATGCCGCAGGATTGCTCCTGCAGCGTGCAAAGCCCCCGTATCCTCCCAGCTGTGAAGTTCCTGCCTGTGCCTGCCCTGCTTGGCCGCAAGCGAAGCAGGGGCTGCAGCAGCGTATGAGATGCAATGCGGCAACCCATGCGCGTGCGCTGGTGGCACCCCCCGCAGGCGCCCTTCGGATGATCAACTTAAATGGCGCCAGGGGCTGACGCTGCTGCTGATGCGCGTGCTGCAAGCTGACTACATCTTCCCGCCCGACCGCCAGCTCAGGTGGGGGCTCGTTGTGTTGCAAGGCGGTTGTTCGCTAGGCGGTTCACTGCATCTGCTGCGACGTGGTTGGCTGCTCCCCGCCGCTGCCTGCAGTGAGGGCGTGCGGGACCTCATTAGTCGCATTCTGGTGGTGGACCCCGACCAGCGGCCAACAATACAGGTGGGGTACTGTAGGGGCGGACTGGGGCGCTGGGACCCACCTGCAGGAGCGCAGCTTGCCGCCCTGCCTGTGCTGCAGCTGCCAACGCCGCGCCGGTTGCATGCTGAGGGCTTTCGCATGCGCACCTGTGCCCACATCCCAGGGAACTCTGTTCTCCTCTCGGCTGCAGGACATCCAGCGGCACCCCTGGTTTGCGGAGGGGCTCAACCCAGCAGCGCTGTCCTACAACGACAGCATCCTGCAGCAGTGCCGGGAGCGCCACCCGCCGGCGGCGCTGCTGGACGAGGTGCGCCCCATGGTGCATGGCTGGACATGCACATGGTGGGGCACTAATGCGGGTGCAGCTGCGCTGCGTGGCACCATGTATCGCCCGCCTTGTGCGAGGCAGGGACTCCGCAGCTGCCCGTTGTGGAGTTCTGCTGCCAGCTGCGGAACAGCTGTTGGGTGGAGGCAGCGCTTGATAGCTTGATAGCCGGACGGGCTGCGTGCTGCATGCCAGGCCTGAGCGCGCCTGTTCCTGTCGGGTTTTCAAGGGGGCGCTAGAATGTGGTTGCGTGCAGCGCGGGCCCAGGCTGGGAGCTGCCTGCACTAGACCCCATGGGTATCGACATGCCGAGAGCTGTGCTACCCAGCATGCTGCCGTGTATGCTGTGCAGGTTCGGGCGCTGGTGCAGCGGGCGGGCAAGGGAGCGGTGGAGGAGCCAGGTGGGTCACACCCACAGTGCACGTGCCGGGTGTCATGAGCTGGCTGGTGCTGCCCTGGTGTGCCGAAGCTTGCAGCCCTGATCACCCTTAGCAAGGTGCGAAGTGAGTGCAAAGTGAGTGCTCCTGCCGCTGACGTGCGAGGGATCGCGACTGCTCGCAGTTCCTGCAACGCTGGGCATTCAGATCCCATGACACCTCTGCTTCCACTGCCACGTGCCGCAGAAGCATCGTACGATTCAGGCGCTGCTGAGGGGAATGCAGAGGGCGACTCGTTCGGCCTCGACTGATGCTGGGCATCGGATCAGTCCGACTGCTTGTGTCTTTGCATATGGTGCTTGGGCTGGCCGCACTGTGGCGGCTTGACGCCAGTATGCACGCCTGACTCAAAACAAGTTACCTAAACGTACCATTTCATGAAAATGATGTGTGGAGGACAATGCCGCCTCTCAGGGTGGGATGGGCGCATTTGAGTAGGGAGGGGCGTTCGCGGGGCAGCATTGGTAGGTGCATTGGAAAAAAAGCATTCAAGCGCTGGAACGAGTACCACAGGGGAAAGTTGCGGGAAAATGGTGTGCACAGCATCTCTTCACAACGACTCGTTCGGAACACACAAGCAAGCAAGCACGCCAGTGATCTTCCAGCACAGGCCGCCTCTCTACGGTGCGATTCCAGGCTCTCGGAACCTGGCAGTGGTGCGGCTGGCGGTCGCGCCGCGGCCAGCATTAGACCAACGGCAGGTAGCAAGCGCCCCAGCGGCCTGGCAAGCTTGCATTAATGTGTCTGGCCGCATCAATCTCGATGTTCAGCAGCCCGCCTGCAGCCCTTCGCAGGCGGCCGTCTGCCAGCAACTCGACAGCTCTCTCAGGACTCAGCCGTTGTTTGGCTGGCAGCTGCAATCTCCTCATCTAGCAGGCCGCTCAGCACCTCACAGATGGCATGAAAGCTGGGCCGCTGGGTGTGGTCGTCCTGCAGGCAGCGCTCGATGAGCGCCTGTGGAGAGGAGGAGGGGGCCGGCGGGGCGGGCATGATAATGCAGTTGTAATAACAAAAATAAATTGGGGTCATCGTGCTGAAAGGCATGGCGGGCGAGGCGCGTCCAGGCAGCTGCCCTGGCTGCTACGAGCACACGGGTGCCCCACACACACACCTGCTGCCCGCCCCAGTCCCAGCGCACCTTGAATCCTGGCGGGCAGCGCTCGGGCGCATGCAGCCGCTCGCCCTGGCTGCGGGCGTACAGCACCTGCATGGAAGGCGCAGCAGTTGTGGAGGGGCTGAACGAGCCATGCAGCGGGCTCCATGTCAAGTATGCCAAGGGGGGGCACGCCGCATGGGCATGCGTGCCAACCTGTAACACATCCTTGTGACCCTCAAGGTGACACTCAAGGTGACACTCAAGGTGACACTCAAGGTGACACTCAAGTTGAAGCAGACAGTCACCTGCTTGGCGGAGCGTCCGACCCGGGTGCGGTGCGGCCTCTGTATTACAGGCATACAAGTAAAAACCCAGTCAATCTCTCAGTAAACAGCCAGTCACCTGCATGGAAGAGCGGCCCGCCCAGGCGCGCTCCGCGCCCGCCATTTCGTAGCACAGCACGCCGTAGCTGAACACGTCAGCCGCCTTGGTCAGCAGCTGGTCCTGCAGTCAGTGAGCAGTTTGGGCCGCTTGCGAGTGAATACAATGGGGCGGGTGGCGCGGGGCCTGGTCCCTGGCAGCCGGCCCTGTGGCACGTAGAAAAGGGTGAGCCGTGGGACGCGTGCTGCGTGGGCGCAGCTGGCCAAGGGCCTGAAGCAACTTGCTACCTTGAAGGTAGCACCCCTCTGCCCAGTGCAAGCTGTCACTCCCAGCAGCAACATTGATCGGTTTGGGCTCACCTGCACCAGCTCGGGCGGCATGTAGGCCAGGGTGCCGCACGTGGCTGTCTTCATCTGTTCCTTGGTCGCCACGCGGCTGAGCCCAAAGTCGGCAATCTGAAGGCGGTCAGGGGGGGTGGGGGCGAGCAGGGGGAGCAGCAGTGGCACATCGGCTGTACGCCTGGTGGCCTCGCGCGGCAGCCCAAACCGGCTGCCTTGAGGCGGGCAGGCAGGCGGGGGGAGGGAGGAGCGGGGGTCCGCAACCCAATGGCTCGCGGACGGCATCAGAGGCACACTATTACGACATGGGTTCTGCCAGGCCCGATCAGGGCGGGCACCCTTGCAACAAAACGCCCCTTGCTTGCAGCAGCTCAGCGACACACCTTAGCAGAGAAGCTGCGCTTGTCGTGGCGGGAGTCGTGGCGCACGCCCACCAGCAGCACGTTGCCTGCGCATGGGCGGGGTGCGAGACGGGCTGTGGGTAGGCGCTGTTTGGAGGGCGGGGTATTGGGCACGCGCGACACCAGGCTGCACCAACCCGCTGCCGGCAGCGGGGCAGGCCAGCTGCCAGCGGCCCTCAGCCGCGGCAAGCACAGACGCACCGCAAGTCAGGTCTCCGTGCAGCAGGTTGTTTTGGTGCAGGTACTGCATCGCCGCCGCAATCTCCTGCCGAGGGGCATGGGAGTGCACATGTGTGAGGCGACCGGAGGCCTGGCCACGCAGCGGACAGTCGCCGGCGACAGTACGGTTGCTGGGCAGTCATGCGGGCCTAGGCCCGCCAGCCAGCACGTATTAAGCTGTCAGGCCTCTGAGAATCACCATGCACGGCCAGCATGGAAGGCCCGCTGTCTGGTCTTTGCCGGCCAAACACCAGGGGAAGCCAAACGAAGCCAAACATCTGGGGAGGCACCCGCTTCAGCTCCCCACTGCCGCCCCAGCCTCACCATGGCAGTGTGCAGCACGGCCAGCATGTTGGGCCCGCTGGCCCGGTCGCGCCGGTTGAGCAGCCAGCCGCGGTCCACAGCATCGCCCAGCGTGCCGTGGTTGCAGTACTGGCGCAAGGAGCCAGCAGCGGAAGAGGGTGAGGTGAGGGCCAAGGTAGGCTGGCTCGGCACCGCCAGTGCTCCATGTTGCAGCGATGCGCAAGGGGGGTGCTCAGAAAGCGCGGACCGAGCGTGCCATCAAGGTAATGCAGTCCGAGGCTCCCTTTCCTTTCGGCCCGGCTGCTGCCGCTTGCCTGCCGTGCATGCGTCACTCCTCAACAAGGCAAGGCAAAAGAGCGCATGCCCACACACCCTTGCACCCCTCCCCACCTGCTGGATGAGCCACACTTGCTGCTGCCGCTTGTTGCCGTGGTCTGCCAGCTGAAGCGAGTCGTCCCACTCGCTGCCCGAGGTGGAGGCGGCGTCTGCCCCCGTGTCAGGCTGCACAGCAGGCAGAGAAGGCGGAGCACGGGCCAGCGGGCACAGCGTGAGTCAGCAGGCACAGTCTCTAAACAGCTGCCCATGCTGGAGGCGGCGTCTGGCCCCGTGTCGGGCTGCGCGGCAAGCACAGCAGGCGGTGCATGTGTCAGCAGGCACATCATCTAGACCGCTGCCCATGCTGGAGCAAGCCAAGCTGCACCCAGATGCAAACCACCTCCAGGGGCCCACCTCCAGCAGCTGCCTGGCATAATCGTACGTCTGCACAATGTTAGGGTGCGTCAGGTTCTTGCTGCGGGCAGAAAGGATGGGGGCAAGCCAATCGTGTCAGCGACATGTGAGCGACACCGATCATGTGTGGGCGGGGCAATGCCCTAGCCCAGCTCGGCCCAGCAAGGCAGCCCAACATGCATCGTTGGCGCATGCAGCCGGTGCCTCGACCCCAGTTGATCTGGCGCCTTGAGGCCAGCAGAGGGCAGGCACACCGCAAGAATTGCAGCGGCCGACGGCTGGCTGGGCAGCAGCCGGCAAGGCCAAAGCAAGGCCAACGCAAGGCGAACGCGCGCCTGAGCAGCGCCTCCAGCAGGGGCCCGTCCGCTGCCTCGGTGTCAGCAGGGTCCACCCAGCTCTCCATGATCTGAGTGAGCACAAGGAGACAGGAGCTGTGTGCTGTGGGTGTGCTGTGTCAATGCACGCAAACGCAGGGGACTTCAGCCCCTGGGTGCATTCATCAAAAGCAAGGGAGTTTTTATTGCCAGGGTTGCATCGCCCTGGCATCTGCATGCTGCTCAGGCGGGGCAGGATGACACCCCCTGTTGGCACCGCGGTGGCCCGAAGCCGCTGCTTACCTTGACCGCCACTGTGGCAGCGCGCCACGTGCCGCGGTGCACTCGCCCAAAGCTGCCCCTGCAGGCGGGGGGGGGGCGCAGCGTGGGGCAGCAGGTATGGGCTCCGGCCATGCCTCTGAGCTGCCCGCCGGTGCGGACGAGGCAGCCCACCGGCAGCCACAGAATGCAACGGCGGCAAGCCAGGCGGCTGCCAGTGCTGTGCGGCTGCAGTGCGGTACAACGGCTGCAGTGCGATACAACGGCTGCAGTGCGATACAACGGCTGCAGTGCGATACAACGGCTGCAGTGCGATACAACGGCTGCCAGCACAGCACACCGTCCCAGCAGGGGGCCGATCTTGAGATCAGCCAGGTCCTCGGGAACCTCCTGTGACAAGGAGGGTTTATTATTTGAACAGGATTGGGGGTTCAGCACCGTCTCAGGGGTGCTGGAGGGCCTCGCAGAGTTGAGTTGTTGCGGGGAGGCAAGCGGCAGAGGGCACCCTCGAGGGAGTGCTTGCAATGCTCCCATGCATGTGCAGCACCTGGTGGCGCACTGTGCAGAAACGGGGCCACGCAGGGGGTGGCTGGCACAGATCATCCAGCAGCGCCGCTGCACCTTGGACAGCAGCGGCGATTCATGCGGGATGGGCTGAGCGCAGCACACGCCCCTGGCCATAGGGCCGGGAACGTCGGCGCTGCGGCGCTTGCAGCGCCGGTAAAACCCTGCAAAACTATGCAACCCCTAGGAAAACAGGTGCCCAATCAAGACACGCACCAGGCCAAAGGGCGCGGAGAAGCTGCCGGAGCTGCCGGAGCTGGCGAGGGAGGCGGGGCGGCGGGCGGCCGCCAGCGCGCTGCCGCTGGTGCTGGTGACTGTGAGCGACTCCAGGGGCGCGCGCTTCTGCGGCAATGGTGCGAAGTTACTATGGGAAAAATGAGTCGGGGATAGCATGGCTGGTGATGGATTCCAGTGACACACGATTCTGCGGCAATCGTACGGGGTTGCGCCCTGAATGCGTCAGGAGGGAAGCAATGCATGGCTGGTGCGCGACTCCAGTGAAACGTGCTTCTGCGGCAATGCTGCAAAGGTGCTATGGGAAAATGACTCAGGAGGGAAGCAATCATTCGCTGGTGATCAGCTGCAGGGAGACGCGCTTGTGCGGGCACAAGCGTGCATGCCCAGCTGCAGCCCCTGCCGTGCAGCGCTGTGCTCACTCACCGCGGCGTGGTCCCCAGAGCTGGGCGGGGTGGGGCCATCTGACCCCAGCCGCTGCGAGCGCTTGACCACGGCAAAGTAGTAGCCGGAGACACCCTCCAGGTCGGCCGGCTCTGCTTGCGCGGCAAGTTGTGGCGGGGAACAGGGAGTCGGGGGGTCGGTGGGTCTGGTCGGTCGGTGAGAGAGCGGAATTGCGTGGCAGGAGCTGGACAAAGGCGCAGCGGGCGTGGAGATGCACCTGCTCCTTTCAGCGCACGCTCAGTCACGCACGCAGCCCCTCCACAGAGTTGGGGATGGCGATGTGGGGCGCCACACATACCAGCCAAAACATTCGCAAGGATCCAGATACCCTCAACAATGCAGCATTGGCTGCGCACCCAGCCCCTCCACAGAGTTGGGGATGGCGGCGTGCGCCGCCACACATATCAACCAAAATACGCGCAAGGATGCTTCTGAAACCCTCAACAATGCACGCACCCAGCCCCTCCACAGAGTTGGGGATGGCGGCGTGCGCCGCCACACATATCAACCAAAATACGCGCAAGGATGCTTCTGGAACCCTCAACAATGCAATCTCGGTCACTCACCCAGCCCTTCAACGAAGTTGGGGATGGCGATGTGGGGCACCGCCTGGCTCAAGTAGTCGCTGGTGGCGGGGCGCAGCTCCAGGCTGAGGAACGCGCAAGTGCCGCCTGCAAGAAACAGGGGCGTGGCATGCATTGCCATGTGGGAGCTTTGGAGGCCCAGCACTGGATGGGTGTGCGGTGCATGGGGGGGCGGAGTGAGCCGCCCCGCCCTGGCACACTGGCGCATTCTTGGGCCCAGGAGCACGCTGCACGCCATTGGCAAAAAAACTGGCACGTGCAGTAGGCTCAGTACCACCTCGATTGCAAACAAACCCCCGCCAAACAAACCCCCCGCACCTTCAACCACAGTCGTGAACGGCCTGCCCAGGCGCACACCCTGCTCAGCCAGCTCCTTGCCCTGGTCGCCCATCGCTGAGCGGAACAGCTCCCACAGCCCGCTGTTCAGGCACGCCGCCTCGCTCACGCCTGCGGGCACTCGGCGAGTGAGCCAGGTTGCACGGCTGGGAGGCAGGCGCGGCATGGGGTAACTGCGGACGCTACCTAGACAGGTTGCACGGCTGGGAGTCCAATGCAAACGCAGCATGTGGTCCGCAGGCGGTGTGCACGCAATGAAAGAGGCAAGCAGCTGCGGGGCGGCAGGACCACGTTCCATGCAGATAGCCGACGATCCAAGCCCGTGCCCTGAAGCACTGCTTGGCCCCAGCCCATCACACCAGCCGCAAGCCCCAGCCCGGAGCATGCTCGCGCTGCTGCGCCACTGCGCATTGCAGTAGCAGCAGTTGCAAAGCAGGCCAGCCCCCCGGCACCCAGGTCGCAGCCATGGTGTCGCACCACTGCTCCTTGCAGTAGAGCATGGGCAGAGCCGGAAAATTCCAAAACAGCAGGTAGGAAACGCCGCGCACCCGTGGTGTCGCACCACTGCTCGTTGCAGTACAGCATGGGCCAACCGGGCTCGGCTGTGTTGCACAGCATCACGGCCTGATGGAAGCAAGAGAGGGCGCGCACTGCACAGCAGCGGGAGAACAAGGTGCTGCCATTATTATTGTGGGTGGTACTTTTATAATGGGTGGACTATTAAGGTGGGTGGACTACCCTCCCAGCAACCGAGAGGTAGGCGTGACACCCTCGTGGAAGCAGGAGAGGGCGCGCACTGCGGGCGGCACACGCAGGATGGAACAGGTGAGAGGCTGTGCCCACAAAGCGCACTGCAGGCGGGACAAGCACACGCAACAAGTGAGAGGCTGCGCCAGCAACGCATGGCCGCTCTCTGGAAGCGAGAGAGGGTGCACCAGAGAACGAAGAGCAAGCGGGAATGGGCGGTTGCCGGCGCACAGATCGTGGCGCGCCGGCATGCAAGCAGCACAGGTGGGCCTCCATGCCCGGCCAGTGACAGCGCGCGGGCGGCTGGCCAGCCCAGCCACCCATGACCGCAGCTGCCCCAGTGGCAGGAGGGGAGAACAGTGGCAGGGTGGGAGAAGCGCCCACCCGTGTGCCGCCGCACTTGAAGCGCCGCGTCCGTCTTGAGCTTGCGTTGCCGCTCCAGAGCCTGCGCAACGCAACACAAAGTGTTGTTGTTGTTGGCTGCTCGGCTCAACCTCTGGCGCCGCAGGGCGCCTCGCTGGCTGCCCCACAACAGAATGCACTGATCAAAGCACTACAGGCGGCAGCCCCAGAGTCACCGTCCGCTGCCATCGCCCACACAAGAAAAGACACAAAATGACCAGCTGGCTGTGCTTGCCTTGTCGCGCTCCATCTCCCGCACCACTAGCTCCGCAAAGTTGCAAATGATGTTGAGAGCGCCTGCGGCGGAAGGAAGGCAAGTGAAACAGCAGCCCTCGTGTTGAGGACTCGCCACGCGCAGTCCGGTCCCGCCCCCCTACTAGTAAGCAGCTGTGCGCAGGCGCCGCACCTGCCGGGAAGATGCGTGGCTTGATGTCCATCACACCCAGGCTGCAAAGCAGCGGCGCCATGACGGTTTTACGTGAGCTTGCATCACATGCTTAGCCTCATGAAGAGGGGGGCCCTACTGGGCTCACGCTCAGCTTTCAAACAAGGCTACGAGGGTCTGGCTGGGCTGGACGCCTTCCCTTCAAGTGCACAGTTCAGCCGTGCGTCTATCTTCAGTGGCTGAACGAGACAACCACTACGGTGACAACAAGCAACCAAGACAACTAACTACCGTGATACCTCCAAAAGAACCCACTCGCCTGCCCATCACGTGGCCCTCGCTGGACACCTGGAGCGGGCAGAACACGGCAGAGGTGGCAGTGCTGTTGATCATGGCGCCGCAAGCAGCACTGGCATGGGCTGAAGATGCCGCCTCACGCTCTGCGGGGCGGGGCAGCGTGCCAAAGTGCAGCTGCACCCAGCACGCACCACACCAACAGCGCCCCTCATGCGCCAACATGCAGCGCGCCGACAGCAGCGCGCAGCTGGGCGGCGGCTGCACTCACCAGCGGAGCACCGGCGTAGAACCGCACGTGCGGCGCCCCTTTGACGAACTGCGAGTCCACAAACCGGGCGTCCTCCAGAGTGTCTGGTTGCATGGAGGGAGGTGTTGGGAAGAGCAGCAGGGGTGTGCGGGGCGTGTGCCTAATCGTGCGCAGCGGGCGTGGCACAGCACGCCGCATTGGGTGGGATACGGCATGTTGAGGATCACCGATGGAGCACACTCATGTTCTTTCACCTGGCACAACCATCATCGTTGGGTTGGGTGCCCGCAGGCTGGCGTCACAAAACGAGTGCAGGCGGTTGCCTGCAGCGGGGGCGGCGGCGCGGGTAGGGGTGGAGTTAGGGCGGGCCGCGACTGCTGGGCAGCCTTGTTGCCATGCACACGTGGAGGACCGGTAAAGCGCACCCTGCAGCAAGAGCAGCCCCGCTGCCGCATGCTTATGGCGGGGGCAGATGATTCCATCGCTTGCATGCAGTGCCTACGCTGCGCTGTGCTGCCCCGCAGCCGCTCGGCGCACCCTGCCGGCAGTCGGTGCCCGCCACGCTCTTGAAGAAGAGGCGCTCGCCGTCGATCAGGGACACCAGCGCCATGGGCACCTGTGCGGGCAGAGGGTCGCAGCGCAGCGGCACATGGGGCGCATGGCCCCGGTCTAGACCCGGCGCCGGCGCTGGCAGGACAATGGGCGGCGAGTTGCCGGCGAGCGCCTCCCTGCCGCCCCACCTGGAACATTTCCTTGAGCAGGGCGGTGATGGTGTCGAACCGGCGCTCGTCTGCGGTGTCCAGCATCTTGCAGTCCCTGCGGCAAAACAAGGTGGACGAGGAGGGCGCGGCCAGTCAGTCGGCGGGACCTCCTCAGGCGGCGGCAGCTGGCGGCGGCGGCGGCGACAGGCAAGGTCGTGGGACTCACAGCAGGGCCTGCAGTCGCGTGTCCTCGGTCGCCGCATTGTAGATGGAGCCCCAGGAGCCGGGCGCCGCGGCTAGGGTGAGCTGGGGGGCTCTCGCGTGCCCAGCCGGCTCCTGCTGCTTGGCTGGCGCCTGATCCCTACCCGCTGCGGCGCCATCGCCAAGATCTAACACTGGCTTGCTCGCCACGCAGCCCATGCCGCCGCGAAGCAGGGTTCTGCGCTCGCGGCTCTCTGCTCAGGGTGATCTGGACCGCTGAGGCGAGCCGGGAGCTGCGGGAAACCCGCTAAAGCGCGCCAACCAAGGCGAGGCGAGTGGGCAAGGTATCCGCTCTATTGGCTGCCTTCCATGTGCTGGGGAGGCTTTGGATGGGTGCACGGAGCAGGCAGGACGCGATGTAGCTCCATGGAGAGCAGCCAAACCCTGCTGCGCCGTCATGCCGCGCCCGGTGTGTGCCGCCGTCGCACCGGCGGGACGCTCATGCCTTGCGGGGCTACGCGTCACCTCGCTCCCTCCCTGTCCTTGGCCGTGCTATGCAGGGAAGCAAGCTTCCATCACGTGCGGTGCCATCAGAGCAAACAAGGCAGACGTTAGCACCTGCGCCCTCCTCTGCCGAGCCGCCAAGTTGCTGCGTGCATGCGCCAGCCGGCCAGTCCGAGCTGCACACATGCTGTTCAAGTAATCAGGTTGTTCACATGTGGCCCCCGTCTCTTCTTGCAATGACTGGTGTATCTGCTGCGTTTTGGTTACAACCCGGGCCTGCTCATGATGATGACTAGAGATAGAGCGAGGCGGAAAACATGATGCCGCGCCGAATCGTCTCCCGGCTCGCCGCCAACTTGTCTGCGGGGGTGGTGGGAAGCAGCCGACACTCCGCAAGTCAGCCCTGCAGCGCTGCACCCACTTGCAAGCGCGCTACCTGAGCTGATGTGGCTGCCAGGCACATCTGCAACACTTGCAGCAGCGAGACACAGGAATCATGGCCCCGGCACCATGGCGGCGGCAGGCGGAGCAGAAAGGGGGCAGCACACAGACAGCAGGCCAAAAGAACCAAAACAATGGAGCTCACCCGCAAGCTCCTTGTCTCCGACCACCGCTGCCGCACGCTCCAGCTGCTGCATCAGCTCGTCTAACCGCCGGGCCGCCCTGCAGATAGTTGGATTTGGTGTGAGTTGACGCTCTGTGTTGTGCCATGCACGCCGGGTTGCCTTATGCATGCAGCGCTGCTGCTTCCAAGCCAGGTGCCAAGCTGGCGCGCGTGCACGGCATGGATGGCGGCGCGGTGCTAACTGCGCCATTGCTGGCTGGCACCCGGCCCAGGAGCACCCTATGCTGCTGCTCTCGCAGCGCGGGATACCTCACGGCTTCTGCCAGCTGGGTGCCCAGCTCCACACAGCGGCATGGCTCCAGGACACAGCAACATGCCCCTCCAGCCCTCTTGCACCAAACGCGGCATAAAGCAGCATGGCCCACTGCCGCACCTGATGATGCTTCCCTCCATGATCTCAGTCATGCCGCACACCTGCGGGAGGCAGCGGGTAGCTAGTCCAGGTTCAGATGTTCAGCCAGCGAGACAGGACAGGGCGGGCAGCAAGTCCTGGTTTCATGATCCCAGCCATGCCGCACAATGCAAGCCTTATGTGATGCAAGCCTCATCTAGGGCAGGAGGGAGCCGCGCGCAGCCCTGCTGCCCACCTGGCCGAAGAGGCGCCCTTGGATTAGGCATAGTGCCCCCGCAGTCACACGGCATGGCTACTTCAGAGGAAAAAAGCAAGCAGTGCAAACACAGCAGACCCACCTGGCCGAAGGACGCGCGCGAGGCCATCATTGGGCCGCCTCATGTCACAAAAGGCAACAGACCCACCTGGCCAAAGGAGGCGCCGTTGGACCTGGCATTGGGCCCCCGCATTCACGCCACAAGACTTCTTCAGGATACAAGGCAGCAGTACAGAACAAACCGCCCACCTGTCCGAAGGAGGCACCCTTGGACCAGGCATTGGCCCCCATCATGTCACAATGCCAGACTTATCCAGAGTAACAGGGAGCAGGGGTGTGGATAGCGCAACATTAAATAGCGAAGCCGCCCTGCCCACCTGGCCAAAGGAGGCGCCCTTGGACCAGGCGTAGATGACGTCCATGAGGAAGGCGCGGAAGGACTTTACGTACTCCTCTGCAAGGGAGGAACCAGTCAGTAAACGAACAGTCAGAAGGCGTCGGTTGGGTGCTTGCCGTGGCTCGCATGCAGGGCATGGAGCCGCACGGCACTTTCGTGTGCATCCGTCGAGGGACAGCGCCAACCGATTGGCGTTGAGTATCCAGTGCCCTGCGGAGCTCTCTGGTCAGCTGGCTGGCCGCGGCGGGGCTGCCATAAAACAAACTAACCGGTTAGAGCATCAACCAGCTGGCCAGCAGCAGCGGGCGCCGTGGCCACACCGGCTGCAACTGAGGCGCCATGGCCACACCGGCTGCCGCCGAGCCTCACCTGTGTCCGCCTCCAGCTTGCACCGGGTTGTACAAGTATTCGGTAGGCTGGCGGCAGCAGGTGCAATGGTACAGCGGCTGCGACCGAGCCTCACCTGTGTCCACTTCCAGCTTGCACGAACCAACTAATTCGGTTAGCTGGAGGCAGCAGGCACCACGGCAGAACCGACTGCAACCGCCGGCTGCGACCGGGCCTCACCAGTATCGACCTCCAGCTTGCACTCCTTGGACACCTCGGCGATGCGCTCCGCCGCGCTCTGCAGCTGCTTGAGCGGCCCCGCCAGCTGCGCCGTCAGCTTGATCTGGTCCTGCACACGATGCATGGAAGGTTGGCAGGTGCTGTCGTGTTCAGCCGACAACGACAACCACACCACGCCAGCAGAGACAGTGAGCACATGCTGGGTTGAGCGCCACAGCACACGCACGTCCGCGCGTTCCGCGGGCACCAAGCAAGCGTGCAGCGCAAGAAACGTGTGTCCGGCTCGCCCTACAACCGGGCCGGCGGTGCAAAGCAGTCACTTGCAAGTACATGTAATCCCCATGGCTGCATTCTTATTTTCAACCCACGTTGCTGCGGTCCACGGGCACGAGGCAGGAGACGAGGGCCACCAGCGCGTGCTTGTCCAGGCCGCCAAACGTGCCGTCAAACATCATTTCGGTCGTCAGCAGCTCATCTGCGGAATTTGTGGGGGGTTGCGGAACAGCCTAGGCAAGCAAGGTTGCAGCGGCTCATCGGCACCAAAGTCAAACCGCATCTCGGTGGTGAGCAGCTCGTCTGCGGGGCAGACATTAGAAGTGGCGAGCAAAGCAAGGTGAGCGGCGCATTGGCCCCAATGTCAAGCAGCATGTCAGCAGTCGGCAGCTCGTCTGAACAGGAAAAAGAAGGCAAGCAAGGTGAGAGCCTCTTCGACGCCAGAATCAAACAAACATCATCTGAGTGGTCAGCGGCTCGTCTCACAGCTCCAGACACTCTCCGAACACTCCCCCCACATGCTCCAACCGCATTTCAACCACGACCCAAACCCACACCTCACCCAGCCACCCACCCGCGGTGTCGATCTCGCAGGCCGCCCGCCCCTTGAGCGTCACCGAGCCGTCGGCCTCAATGAAGCCCAGCTTGCGCAGCACGGCGGACCGGTGCTTGCTTTCCTGCTTGAAGCTGCGGGCAGGAGGGAGGGGCGGGTGGGGTGGGGGCAGTCAGCTCCCTTGAAGCTGCGGGCAGGAGGGAGGAACACGGAGGGTGGTGGCAGTCGGCTCCACAACACACAGACGCTGCACACGTGCATAGCGCGGCAAACCGGCAGGCGGCCAGTCAGCGGGGCACCCTCCCCAGTCTAGTTTGCTTAACAGCTTAGCGCCAGCCCACTATCGCCAGCCCAATGTGCATGAGGCTAAGAATGCGTGTGCCTGTCTAGTGTGGTCTTGTAAAACAGCTTAGCGACAGCCCAGGCTCACGAGGCTAGGAATCTGTGTGCCTGTACGCTCTCACCTGACCAGCTGGCTCTCCTTCATCCGCTTCTTGATGGCCTCCGCCTCCTGCGCACCAATCAATCAACGCAGTTGCAAGCTGATCAGGTCCAACCCTGGAACAAGACCGCAATAGAACGATGCAGCCCATGCTGGCCTCTTGATGGGCGAAGAGAATATGCAATGGTGTGATTGGGCACACCATACCGCGCCAGGCAGCTGACCGAGAACGTCTCACAACACCCCAAGTCTGCTCACCTGTACGAGCCCAACCAAATCCCAGCAATCCCGTGAAACACCTCAGAACAACTTATTATGGTCACCTGTATGAGCTCCGATTTCTTGCGCAGCGCCTCCAGCTGCGAGGGGTCGCCGCTGCCCTGCTCCGCCTGCAAAGGCGCAATCAAAGAAGGGAACTACAGTTGGCGGCAGGTGGCTGGGTGCAGGGCAAGGGTGGGCGCTGCCCTGCTCCGCCTGCGGGCGCAACAAAGGAGGGAGGTACTGCAGTTGGCGGCAGGTGGCTGGGTGCAGGGCAAGGGTGGGCGCTGCCCTGCTCCGCCTGCGGGCGCAACAAAGGAGGGAGGTACTGCAGTTGGCGGCAGGTGGCTGGGTGCAGGGCAAGGGTGGGCGCTGCCCTGCTCCGCCTGCAAGGGCCGGGACGGGCAGGACGAGGCACCCTCACATGCGGCAACCACCTGGGGAATGCCTGCAAAGCACACACAACGGGAGCACCCAGCAAACTTCCACTTAAAGCAGCCCCTGGGTCGCAAGTCGATCAGCCCTCTAATCTTCATGAGACTAAGAATGTGAGCGAAGCTCATGAATGGGGGATGCACCCAGGTTCAACAAGTTGCACTGCTAACCTGCCAGATGGGGTTGGCCGCCAGGCGTTGCCGCACCGCCGCCGCCTCCGCCATCGCCGCCTCCACCTGCGCTTGGTTAGGGGGAGGGGTTTGTGCAGCCGGTTTTCAAATGTCTGTCCGGGCGGCCAGCCCGACGCTCTGCTTCCAGCCCAGGCAGGTCCACAGCAAAACAACACTCTGTGCACAACTGCTTTAGAATTATACTGTAGAACAGCGCACCTGCTCATCTTGGATGCCCATGTCTGCAACCGGGTCCAGCATCGGCAGCTGGCCGCCCGGGTACTTTTTGGACAGCTCCCGCAGCGTGAGCAGCACTGGCGGGGGCGGGGCGGTGGCACAGAAGGTTGAAAAAGGCCCAGGTTGCGCCTGCTGCGCCTGCTGGGGCGCACCGCTGCTGAAGTGCAGCAGCTTCACACATGCAGGAAGAGAGGCGGGTCCTAACCGAGGCGCCCCACGCGTTCCCACCAAGCCGGCCGTCACTCTTGCGCAGCGATTCGAGCAACCAGCAGCAGCAGGCAGGTGGCCCCAAGTGCAGTGCGTCCCCGCCTGCCGTGCGCGCCCGACCAACAAGCTGGCTGATCAGCCTCAACACCACAGCGTGCGCCCGCTGTAAGCAAGCAAGTCCAAGCTTGTAACCCTCGGCAAGCAGGAAGAGAGAAGTGAACAGTGGCCCCCTCACCCGCTTTGCGCGCCTCCGGCGGCCGCAGATCGGCTGGGATGGAGATGCGAAGCGTGGAGATGTCTGACACCAGGGGCAGCGGCACGGGGACCACCTGCAGCCGGGTACGCGGCATTGCGGCGGGCACAGTGCCACTGTTACAGCGTTCAGCCGAGGAGGGATGTGGCCACCGCAAGGCCACAGTGGCTGGCCGATGCGCCCTGGGCTTGATACCCAGCGGGCCTCCTCGACCCGCGCCCAGGGCGTCCGTTTTCTTTCTCTCTTCCTTCCAATGCGCAAACAGCGGCGCTGCGCCTGCACCACACAGCACTTGGTTCCTGCGAACCCTCACCTCACCTGCCTCAGCAGGCGTTTCCCAGGAACCCCGCACCTGCCTCAGCACTTGGCTCCCACGAACTGCACCACACAACACTGGATCCCTAAAAAGAACCACACCTGCATCTCCGCGTTGCTTTCGGTCAGCGCCGCGGGCTGCGGCGCGCCCTGCGTCTCCCGCTTGCGCTCCCGCTCCTTGCCGTAGTCTCCGCCGCTGCCGCCCACGCACAGTAATGTGTCAACGATGTAGGCGGCCGCCGCGCTTTCGGGCACGCCCACCCGGTCCTGGGCCGACTTGCGCAGTACGGAGACGACCACGCCAAAGCCCCACTGCCGCTCGCCTGCAAAGACGGAATGCCACAAAAAACAGTGGTTCGCAATGTGCCAGTATAGAAGTGGAATAACGACCACGCCGAAGCCCAATGCCGCTCGCCTGTTGGGTGGGCAGGGAGCACAGGGCAGGGCGGCAGCTGTCAGGCAGCTTTGGAACAAAGGACAGTGCGCCGTAGCGCCACCGCCGCTCGCCTAAGCAAATAAGGGAGAGAGAATCACAGAATCGGGCACATCAGGGAAACGCTCCTGAACAACTCCGTTTGGCCCTATGCCGCGTGTGTCGCTGACAGCCGGCCACTCAACCTCTGCGCAAACTGCACCCGCCTGCTGGCACGCCAAGTTTGGCGGCAGCAACCTGCCAGCAGCCGCAGTCAACTGCACATGACCAGCCAGCAGCCTCACCTTCGGTCACGCGCACGATGCGCCCCGGCCGCAAAAAGTGCAGGCTGTGCTGCGGCTGCTGCATGGCGGTGCGTATTGCCGCCGCCGCCGCCGCCAGCTGCTGCCGTCCTTCGCTGTACTCTGCTGCTGCGTTGTCGGTGGCTTCCGTGATTTGGGCCGCCTCTGCACAGGCACGAAGGCGGGGCCCGTTGAACCGGCAGGTGGCGGACTTGCAAACATTCGGACCGCGGCCGGCTCTCCAGTTCAGGCAGCCACTGCTCTCAAGTTGCAGCCGTGCGCAGCCATGGTGCTTGCGAAAGGCAGGGGCGGACAGCAGGGGCAACCTTTCTGTGGCACCCACCCGCTTCCACCGCCTTCAGCCGGCTCTCTAGCTCCGGCAGCTGCTGCTCGTGCTGGAACTGCGAGAACGACTTGCTGATGACGTACTCCATGTCATGGCCTGCGGTGTATTGGAATCAGGCAACTGTTGGCTGCATGGACAATCAAGCAGCTGGGCAGGTAGGTTGAGCATAACAGCGCCGATCAAGATGAAGCATGCAGCACACAGATCCAAGTGAGCGGATGCACCAGGGCGCAGCTGAAGCTTACCGCTGCCCTCAATGCGCCTCAGCAGGTTGAGCAGCGTGTAGTAGGAGAGGCGGAAGGAGGAGAGGAGCGGGGTGGACTTGCCCTGGATCATGGCCCTGCAGTGAAAGGGGGAAACAAGCTGGGTTGGGGGACGGAACACAGGTGTGGAGGGAGGACGGCACATCACCTCGCTCTGCAGTCTACCCAACCAGCGCATCGCAGCGCATCAGAATGCAAGACCCCCTCGCACAGCACAAGCAGCCTTGCAATCCCACCCAACCGCTCACTTTGCCGTTTCGCCGTCCAGCGCCTCGCCACACATGAGCAACACCATGAAACATTGCAAGCCAACCGCTCACTTTGCCGTTTCGCCGTCCAGCGCATCGCCACACATGAGCAACACCATGAAACATTGCAAGCCAACCGCTCGCCTTGCGATTTCGCCGTCCAGCGCATCGCCACACATGAGCAACACCATGAAACATTGCAAGCCAACCGCTCACTTTGCCGTTTCGCCGTCCAGCGCATCGCCACACATGAGCAACACCATGAAACATTGCAAGCCAACCGCTCACTTTGCCGTTTCGCCGTCTAGCGCATCATCACACATGAGGAAGACCATGCCGCGGTCGTCCTTGCCGCGCCGCCCCGCCCGCCCGCTCATCTGGATGTATTCGCCGCTGCCGATCCACCTGCGGACGAGGGCCATTCGAAGCAGTTGTTCGAGGTTCAGCAGGTTTAGGGCTGCGCAAAAAACAAACGCTTCAGCCGCTCATCTGGATGTATTTGCCGCTGCCGATCCACCTGCAGACGGGGGCAATTTGGAGCAGGTGTTTAAGGCACAGCAGGTTGAGGGTTGTGCAAAGACGCCGCTGCAGCCGCTCATCTAGGTGTAGTGTGTCCTCGCTGCCGATCCACCTGCAAATGAGGGCCATTTGAGGCAGGTGTTCAAAAACAGCTTTTCAAGGCCCAGGAGGCTTGCAAAGACGCCGCTGCAGCCGCTCATCTAGGTGTAGTGTGTCCTCGCTGCCGATCCAACCCACCCGCAACGTGTAGCTAGTTGTGCCAGGCCTGATATACAGAACGCCAGTGCCAGGCACCTCTCAGCTGCACACCCATGGTGCGTGCGAGCGGCAGGGCACTGCCTGCTTGCGCACAGAGCGACTCTCCAGTTGCACAACCAGCCAGCAGCCCAGCATCTGCACTTGCCTGTTCTCCTCGCCGTCCCACTTGCGCAGCGCAGTGAACACGACTGTGCGGGCGGGCATGTTGAGGCCCATGGCAAACGTCTCTGTGGAGAACAGGACCTGCACAATCAAAGGTTGAGGAGAGTTGAGCCCGCGGCAGTACGGCTAAGCGGGGAGGCATGTTGAGTCCCATGTCAAAAGGTCTCTGTGAGCAGGCGAGCTGACTGGCCCAGCGATGGGCGACATCCAGGCCAGCAGCCAAGCCATCCATCCACCATCAACAACAAGAAAGATCCACGCTCCGGCTCCTCCAAACACAGACCCTGCCCACCATGATGAGCCCTTCTTGGACAGGATCACCTCTTGAGCCCCAGATAACCTCTTGAGCCCCAGATAGCAAACGTGAACAAAACCCCGGCCCACCTTGATGAGCCCCTCCTGGAACAGGATCTCCACCAGCTCCTTGAGGATGGGCAGCAGGCCTGCAGACATGTGTGTTTGGAATACGCTGTGTAACATGGGAATGGCTGGAGAACGAGTCTCCACCAGCTCCTTGGGGATGGGCAGCAGGCCTGCACAATTGATTGGAAGCGGGCCAATTCGATTGGGGGCCACTAGTTCGTGCTCTGATTGTGACGCGCCGCCCCACCGCCTTGAGAGGTGGGCAGTCAGGGCCGCAGACTGACTATGGCATTGAGACGTGCAATGGAGCTGTGCATCTGCCACGTGCAGCTTGCCGCGTGCCATATGTGCCACGCTGCTGCTGCCGTGCCACCACACATGCCCGCCAGCCACCCACCGCTGTGATGCACAGAACACTGGGATATGCAGGATATGCACGCCGCACCGCCCTGTACCCTCACATGGCATTGTCAGCCGGCCGGCGCAGAGTGCAAGTGCAACATCAGTGCAAGTGCAGAGCAAGTGCAACATCAGGTCCCCGCCCCTGCACCCACCGCTGTGGTGCACGGCGATGCCGCACTGCAGCATGGGCAGCATGGCCTTGATGAAGGGCAGGTCGCGGTCGTCTTCTTTGAGGCACTGCAACAGTGTTGACATGGACAAAAGCAGAGTGTAAGGGCAGGGCCGTTATTGTCCTCCTCGAGGCACTGCAACATTGTAGTTTAAGAGAGGTAGGGAGGGAGCGGACGACACGCATAGACAGGAGCCGAGCCTCAGGGCATGGCCCTGAGGACAAGGCAACTCTGCTTGTTGGACCGACCCGGCCACGCATCAAAACTGCTCAAAGCCTGCTGTTCCCAACCCGGCATTCCGAATGCCACCCCACCCCACCCAGCCCCCCACCCACCTCGATCGCCGAGCTGAACACCTCAGTCACGGCATCCTTCTCCTCCTGCAGGGCGGCAGACGGGCGCGTGTGCGAGTGGATGGGACACTGGCCGCCGGGCGAGGGCACGCCTCCATCCATGCTGAGATGCGTGCGTGCAAGGGTGCTTGGCAGTGGGCACTCGCCTGCAATAAGCACTCACCTGCGTGTTGAAGCCCGCATTCCCGAGCTCAACCCAGCCAGAAGCTCGAAAACACACAATGCGGCGATATCAACGCACCACAATGGTATGCAAACAATCCACCTCATGGCTGGCTGGTGCCCTCTGGGCTTAATACACAGCTGGCCCCCTCAATCCACGCCCAAGGCGTATTCTTTCCTTCTTTCTTTCTTTAAACCCACCTGCGTGTTGAAGTCCACCTTGGACTTGCGGTGCAGGTCGCCGGCGTACTGCTCGCACTCCCTGCAGCGCGGCGGGGCAGGTGCATGCATTGGCAACCCCGAAAATGGAAATGGTGCATCCGTTGGCAACCATGCGCTGCACGTGCGGCAACGGACGAGGTGTGCGGTCCCTGCGGTCCCTGCCACACAGGGTAGCTGCCCGCCCGCCCGTGGCACCCGTGGCACCCAGCAACTGACCCACCCATCCATCCACCGACATGGCACCCGTGGCACCCATCCATCCACCGACATGGCACCTGTGGCACCCACCCACCTGCCCCCTGACTCACCAACCCACTCATCCACCCACCCGT